>CM046847.1:19462056-19484556 GCA_025618425.1 Heliocidaris tuberculata
TATCACCCATTGTTGTGACAAAATTGTCTTCCTGAATTGTATTCATAAAAATGACAGAATGATATAAAAATCCAGGTGTACACTAGTCGTCGCTTTCCTTTACCAACTGATGTTCCTTACTCGCCCTTTTCTTTGCGTTTGAAAAAAAAAACAACAACCAAGCCCTGAAAGCTCTAAGTCGAGCAAAGGGACGAATTAGAGAAAAGAATAGAGAAGCTCTTATTGAAATGAACTGAGTATAGAATCATCTGAATACTTTTAATTCACCCTTTTTCGACGAAAGAAAGAAAGGATGAGCGGGGGTGAGGAGGTGTAGCAGGACGCGGAGTGGGTCAATGCCTAAAGAGCAATTAACGAATACAAAAGGTGCACTAAAGAGTTCGGAATGTCATATTTAGACCGCGATTAAACGCATTGTGGTAGCCGCGGCATTCGGCAAGACAGAATAATAGAGGAGAAAATAATCCAAGAAATTGATAGAATTTCGGGACCACTGCCACGAATTAGAGCCATTTGACAGTGTCCGCGAGAATCATCAAGATCTTTGATCTTGTGATTAAGGATGGACGGGTCGATGTGAATAAGCATTGACAAACAGTGGTGGAATAATCGTTCAAGTAGTTTTTAAATGCAACAATCAAACGTGTGTTTTTCATTTTTATTATGCAAAGATATAATTGGCAAGTTTCAATGATTCACGTTTAATTTTTGAAAATATATTTGGAGCTCTTTTTTCTTAAAATAAGGGAACATTCAAACGGTTTCAGCTAAAGAAAAGGATTTTTTTATTTTCAAAACATTAGCCAGAACGACTATCCTATACAATGCGGATGTCTTACAGAGGTAACAGCAATTATCAAATCAACTCTTTGCCTTTTGGTCTTTAACTGACCCTGGTGCTTAGTGTTCTCATAATCTCTCCTAAAAATTCATAACAATAATAATAACATATCCATCCTATAATTAGGGGATGCTCAAGGCGCCTACAAAGTACTACTATTACCCTGGCTTTAGCCCAGTTGCCCTAAGGCGCTGAAAGAATTCAAGGAACAAGTTCTTACCAGGTACCCATTTACTACACATGGGTGTAGAGAGGCAAATGTAGATCAGTGTCTTGCCAAAGGACATTAGTGTCGCGGTATAGGACTCGAACCGCGAACCATGTGATCCACAGTCCGGTGAAGTATCCATTAGACTACAACACCTCTAAAATAAAATTATTAATCTAAGTCTATTCATATTATGTTTACACGTAAAATCGGACACTTTCACAAACAGTCAAGTATAAGCCCTACATAATGTTCTTTATGTCGAAGAAAAACAGTCCAGAGAAAGTATTCGTATGATACACCTTTTAGGGGGGAAAACATTTTTCCTCTCCAAAATAAAACAGGATAACGATATCGAAAGTTAAAGATGAAACAAGCTTTCTATATGTTTACTCCAATATTAGACATAACAATGCAGTCATTATGGTGTGTATGAAACAAAATGGTAATGGTCAGAGTCAGCTTGGAAATCAAATCACAAATTGAAGGGGTAAAGTAAAGAATTTGTTGTCCATTTCGCTCATCATATCATCAAACACCAGAGTATAAAGATCCCCTGTCGCACCCTATATTTAGTGTGGTTCTCTAGCCTCTGAACTTGAAGGGTTGAAGAGGCCGGGAATAGCACCCCCTCTCTAAAAAGAGAAGACATCGTGGGCTTTAGTTTGTAGACCCGGTAGGATTCCTTTCCAAATTATTTCCCTTGCAAAAATATGTCCTTAGGGAAAATGAAAATATTTTTTTTTAATGAAGAACAATCAAAGCTAAAAAATAAATTAATAAGATGAAAGAAAGTAAGTAAGTAAGAAGAAGAAGAATACAGCATTTAAGAAGAGTGATATAAAATGTCATTCTAATTTTAGATGTAACTCTATATACACTGAATGAGGCACTTGTTTATTTGCTACCATCTCGGATATTCAAATTTAATTGGCTAAATGTCACATTCGGCTTTGGATTTAGATAAATCTGTAATGAAACTAAATTGGTTTAATTGTGAATGTGTGAAAAACCAATTAAATTTAGATATATATTCAACTATGTAAAAGCGTTTGATCATTGTAATGATTGATAACCGCTTTTGCATCAAAATTTTTTCAATAGTTGGACCAAAAAAAAAATCAATACAAAAGGGATGATGAAAACCTACGTCATGAAATATTAGAAATATGGGATCTTCAATTAAGAGTGTAATTTCTCGTGGTTATAAAACCAGGACATCCGTTATGAATAGAAATAACATTATTCCTCTGAAATCCCATCATTCATCACTCATTCTCATAAAACTTGACATATATACGACAATAGGCCTACATAGAATTTAAAAAAAAACGACGAAGAAAACAAAACCATTTCGTTTCAAGATTTGACGGTGCAGTTTGATGAAAAATTAATTTCTTGTTCATTCTCGTTTAATGGTTTTGAGCCTCGGTTTCTTTAGCTCATAAATCCCATTTTTAATGATAAAAAACGCAGAAAGGGGCATATGAATGTTATATAAAGATGTGTCAAATCGCAACTAGTAGGCTTTCCTTTTACATTGTTCTTAAAAAAGATACAAACTGTTGAAAATTAAATGTAAATATAGCACCTCTTACGTAGCTTGGAAGATAATTCATAATTTCACAAAGAAAAATATATGAATTAAGTAAACTATATATATTTTCCAAAATATTTTACCAAAAATGTGTCAACATTAATGTTCACCAAAGTACTTCTCAGCTTGTGCATAAAATTATCCATGTCGGTTGTGCATGTGTGAGCAAAAGTTTTGATTAATTTACACAATTTTTGTGAAATTTTAAACATAAGTTTGGAAGTTCCATTATTTTGCACAACTTTTATCATTATCTGCGAATGGCGATTTATTTCACATCATTTTCAATCCATGTCAAGGTTAACCAAAATCAATTTTATAAAAATTAATTTTACCTTAATTCTTTCATAAAATAAATGTGTACAAAGAATAGCTTTATCCATAGTTTGGATACAATAAAGCGCATAATTGTGCATCGATGTGTGTCTTATAAGACTTATACATGTAGTATTTAAACAATTCGATTTCAGATTTGTATGTTGTATGTTGTAAGTTATGTCAAAAGAGAAAATTATAAATTATATCTTCTTTTTTTTTCTTATGTCCTCTTTTTGTGATGGTTTGCTTATGCAGTATTTTTCAGGAAATATTTTATTTTTTCTTCCCATGAAAAATAATATCGACGTATACCTTTAAAATGGTTAACACGCTCTTATATACCGGTATTCATATTTAACAACTAATTTGTAAAAATAATATTATAATGAAGAACGTTATATTACGATGTTAATGATCACTGATAAACTCGATCTTTTTCAACACTGTTGTGTTTATAGTTTGCTTGTGTGTGAATCATTGATTCTGAAAAAGATCCGAGGAGCGGGGAAATTAGTCCGTTCAAAATGATCAAGTCTGGAAATAACACAAAAGAAGAAGACGTGTAGAGACAATTGAAAGAAAGTTTGAAGGAAATGAGAATCGTACAGTTTCACAAATCTGTGTTAATAGCGTTGCTTCTATATAAATTTGTTACACAAAGCTGACAATGCAACATCTTTAAAGCAAATTGTAGACCTACTGTTTATTTTGGTTTATTGCCTGTTAAAAGCTACTTTCATACAATATGTATATATATATTCTAGGTTTGGATGAAAACTAGAGGAAAAGGGTGAAATCATGCATTCTGAGTTAGGGAAAGATGTTATAGTTTCAACTTACCGTGATAGTGCAAAAAGGAGGCTCCGTGCATCCACGCATAGAAGGCTGGATTGTGTGCCAGGTGGGAGAAAGGTAGTGCACCAGTAGGAATGTGAAGAGCCGCTGCTCGATGAGCGGCAAGCTCATCTAACGCCGCCCGCCCCAGCCCCGGGCCGGTCGGCGACAGCGGGTGTCGTGTGGCACCGTACATGGGGACGTCAGTGCTCCCGTTGACAGATTTCGACGGACTGGACGGCGACATCGGGGGTGATTTCGGTGATTTCCGATGCTTGTCCGTCGGGGAAAGGATGCTTTCGATGCTGAAACCTTTCGTTCTCGGATGACTCGGTGGCGGGCTGTGTGTACGGTAGCTTTCTTCCCCCTCATGGGGGTAGTGAGCGGGTCGGAGAGGCTGCGACGCCAAAGAAGCGGCGGGCCGGGGTGGGTGATGGCTGGGTCGGTCTGGTGAGAGACGCATCTTGCTTGTTTCGTGGCGTGGAGATGGAGATCTGCGTTCCTCTCCTGATAGTTCACGGCTACTGTCCATAGATAATGATCAAAATGCTTGAAAGAGTCAAAGACTGATGCTTCTCTGATCAATTCAACCCTCGAACGACGATTTTGAAATGTTGGGGGCCTAGTAAATACAAATACAAGCTAGCATTTCGAGTTCGTCTCTATCTTGTCCTACAATTAAAACTTGCACAAAGAGACAAATATATCAGTTACATATTTCGCTAGCTTGAAAATGGAGGTTGGTCAACTTAGGTCTTCTCTTCGCCTTGGTAGGACAACTCAGTAATTTCTTGTCACCCTTCTTGCAGAGAGTTAGAACAAGAGATGATTTCCGGCGAAACTCCAGCGCTCAGAAACAATCCAGCTG
Organism: Heliocidaris tuberculata; assembly: GCA_025618425.1. Taxonomy (NCBI): domain Eukaryota; kingdom Metazoa; phylum Echinodermata; class Echinoidea; order Camarodonta; family Echinometridae; genus Heliocidaris; species Heliocidaris tuberculata. The sequence goes on from CM046847.1 coordinate 19,466,723, forward strand.
CATCAAACTTTGGACAGCGAATGTCGAGAGTTAATGAAGGGGAGGGGGGCGGGCTCAGTGAAGTGTCCACCGAGTTGATGCCGAGTGGCGCCTTGGATCGCGAGTCTCTTCTTTCAATGTATCAATCAAAACAGAGAAAGCATCACAAAGACATGCTGGCCTGCTAGCTCTGAGTTTGAAATGAAGAGAGAGAGAGAAAAAAAGTGGAGGACGGGAGAAAGGGAGGTATAATAGTAGCGGTGGTTAAAGAAAGCTGCATAAAGGCAACCAATGGGCTGTAACAAAAGTTGTCAGTGATTAGCCGCGACAACCAGCTTAAAATAGCTGGCGAGGGAATTCGTGTGCGTGTGTGTTCCATACACACACAAAATATGCTATACAGCAGCGGTTGGCTCATCGTCCATCGTTGGGGGCAGACGCCATCGTGCATGAACTTTGTATACATAAAAATCTTTTCATACACAAACAATGACAAGTGCGAGGGAAATTCTTTAAATGTTATATAGAATTTGCTGATGAATAATTCTCAGGGTTTTTTTCTTTCTTTCTTCGTCGTATTTCCATCGATGGGTTAGGGATTGTTATATAAAAAAGGAGTGTCCGTTATTGAAAAGTGCAGAACCTGAAAATCTCATATTTGGTATTGACTTATGACATGTAAAATTGATAATAATCTCTGAGATTATAGTCTATTTGTATATCTAAGTCTCTCTATCTCTCTCTCTCTCTCTTTCTTTTCCTCTACATTTTCCTCTACATTTTACACGTCTCTGTTTTTCAGCTTCTCGTATCGGTTTGTTTCTTTAATACTATCTAGTTCTCATTTTATCTCTCTCCCTCCATCCCTCTCTCTCTCTCCCCCCCCCCCCTCTCTCTCTCTCTATCTCTCTCCCTCTCTCCCTCTTTCCCTCTCTTTCTCTCTCTCCCTTACAAGTTAATGCGACAACGAACACCCAAATACACACCAATTAACGGTGCCGACAATCTGAAAGAGAAGGAACGGGCGAGAGAAAAAAAGAATGAAAAATGAGAGACTATACACGGTACCGTGACAAAGTGCATACTCGGTAATCAGGCGAACCACGCTAATTCCTAGCGCTCATTAGTAATTGCATTATCTGGACTATTATGCATTGATCGAAAATAAAGTATCTTGTGCTTTTTGAGGCCAGAGTCGGAGCCGCCCAGATAACGTAATATATCGTTCTAAGTAACAAAAACGAGGGAATAATGAAAAGTTAAACACGGCGATGCACCATGCACCTAACCGGCTTAACCAAATTACTCGACCCTATTCAGAATGTCAGGGGGGCGATGCAGGTCCTTTTACATCCTCATTTCACCATATATCTTGCTCCGAACCCCATGGGTTATCTGTTGTCAAGAAAAGAAAATAAATCCAAAGATTTTACGTAAGGAATCTAATTGCCCTAATTATTTATTATTCATTGTAACGATAGCTATCTAATGTCAGGGTATATCCACTCTACGTTTGTGGGGTTGTCGGGCAGTGCCCTCTAATAAGAGCTATAAGGATATAAGAGAGAAAAAAATATATCTTATCATAAGCCACACATAACAAATGTGTTATCTTTTGGCAATATGGTAATGATTATGTTAACTTTTTGTTTTCATCATGACTTTATTTGTTTCCCTTCTTTCCTTTATCTCTGCATATTTCTTTTTTATTTTGTAAAGCAGGCCTAAAACTAGTCACCTTTTTTTTCTAAATTAAATTATTTTGTGCCAAAATCTTCATTTCCAACTACATATAAATCCGATCTTTCTTATGTAGAAATTTGTTTGTTTCTGTTAATCTTTCCCTACGAGACCAAAATTTTTGTTATAGTTCTGTCAAGTCAAAGATATTACCTTTTATAAGTAACATTTCAATGATCGAAGATTGTATAATTTTTCCTGATAAGTTGATAGTCATTAACCTAGACATACCTAAACATTTATGAAAATAACACGTATGATGTAATGTTTTGTTTATTATTCATTACAGATAAGATTGAGTGTTATCCGTCATGTTATTGCATTGCGAAAGAAATTGTCTGAACATTACTTGAAAGCTTCACTCTCAAAAATGTCTAGTCATTTTTTTTACCAGATCGCAAGGTCAAATTTTCTTAATCAGTTTTTTTTTTTTTGACTAGGATTCTGTTAATTTTGACTAGGATTCTGTTAATTTTGACTAGGATTCTGTTAATTTTGACTAGGATTCTGTTAATTTTGACTAGGATTCTGTTCATTTTGACTAGGATTCTGTTCACTTCAAATCCGAAGCTGGTAGTTTTGACGAGAGTAGTGCAGGTGCCCTTCGGAATAGTTATTCTAGTCAAATCTGACTAGATTCCAGTCATATTTGATTGTTGGGTTATGTAGTACATATAGGAAAAGGGAGAATTGTGGGGTTTGAGATCATGTAAATCATACATGAATATTCAAATCAGCTTCAATTCATCTAGTAATTCATTCCCATGGAAAGATGAGGGAAAATTAGAGTCGACAGGATTTAGAAAACATGCTTGATATTTATCTTAAATAGATGACTTATGTCACTAATATATGGTCTGTTTGGAGCCAGATGTTCGCTAACTCTGTGTTAAAGTATATGGACAATTCCATGTTACTCATTTTCTTTTTTCATAATGTAACGTGAGTAACTGAACACTTACAGGGTTGGCAGAAAGTATGTTTCTTCTTCTGACGTTTTCATACTGTATTTAGATACTCTAATAAAGTAATATGTGTACATTGTTATAACTAAAACTCATTTACCTAACACCTTTTGTAAGAGAACAGGAGCTTAAGATGTAACTCAAAACCTCTCCAAATGTAATGTGAGTAGCCGTGGAATTGTCAATATGAGTTAACGCCATTATATATATATATATATATATATATATACATATATATATATATATATATATATATATATATATATATATATATATATATATATATATATATAATTGTAAGGAAATAACATATACAACAGCTTTGGCAACTCTCGCGGAAATAATTATAATTGTGAGAAATGAAAATGAGAGAATAATGGTTGCGTAGCTTAAATTAAAGTTCCCCATAATGGTTGCATAGCTTAAATCAAAGTTCCCCAGCTCTGGGGAACTTTAATTTAAGCTACGCAACCATTATTCTCTCATTTTCATTTCTCACAATTATATATATACATATATATGTTTATATATATATATATATATATATATATATATATATATATATATATATATATATATACCTATTATAATGGTCGAAAATACATGTATATCAGGGCCTACTAGCTTGATATGATTTGGGGGAAACAATACCTTTTTATTCAATCTTAAAAGTCAACAATGCACGACTACAGTGGTCAAAAATTATAAACTACTATTTGTAAGTCTAACTAAAACTTATATGCAGAAATTCAAATTCCAACCCACTTAAGTTATCTCTGTTGGGGTAGAAATTCCCACCAAAACGTATACCTCAAATGGGGAAAATCTATAGGCACTTGTTTTGTTTAACGGCGATTAATTTGGCTCAACAAACAAATTCCACTTTTCTTTCTAAATAATGGTTTGGCGAATTTTGTTCGACATTGCCAACCAATTCATATGATTTTTTTTTAAATTCTAGCTACGCCATTTAAGTTTATTTTGTGAATATCATTAGTGATCTCGGTAAATGGTAAAAGTAAAAAAAAATATTTGAAAAAGGCAAGCAAATATGAAGTTCAAGAGAGAGAGAGTGAGAGAGAGAGAGAGGACCGACAAATAACAGTTAGACTTGTTATTCCGCTCAATGAATACAGTTACCACCTGGTGTATTCGGACCAGTTCTATGTTAAAGTATGGTTGATAAAGAAAGCAGAGAGGAAAATTTAAGAGGGAAAGAGAGAGGGGGAAAGAAAGAGAGAGGGTGAGAGGGAAACGAGAGCAAGACGACAATTAGAAAAATACATTTCAAATTGCTTCTCTCTTTCTTCGTCCAGGGACTCTCTCTCTCTCCCACCAAAGTGCTTTTTTAAGTATCCATACCTCACATCAGGCCGATTAAACAACCAAGGAGCAGTTTGCACGATTCCTTACAATTGCTCCCATAATTGAAAGTAGCAAAACGCATTCTAGGATTTTGCTTTAAGTTGTGTTTAAATCACCCTTATACCATGATAATGACTGTGCGGGCCCCCTTTAATTCCTTGAACACCTCGGGATAACAGCCATAGAACACACAGAACCAGCATCAAGGAAATGCAGAAGGGACAAAGAACGGATAATAGCCACCTTTTCAGCCGTTTAGGTACTCTTTTTTTTTTTTTTTCTTCTTCTTCTTCTAATGCAATATATGGAGGAACGAGTTAATAGCATCTGAAAGATCAACTGAGATTTGGTCTCCTGTCGAAAATTTTGCCCTCTTATACGATAAACAGTATATGACCAGGGCCCTCTTGCATAAAAAGTTGCGTTTAATCGCAACTCAAAATATTAAACACAAGTCCCAAATACGCGATCCTGGTTGAAAATCGAGTTGCGTTTAATCGCAACTTTTTATGCAAGAGGGCCCAGGATGACGAGAGATAACATCCACCATTGAATTTTATACGGACAAAAATTTAGCTGAACTTCTGCACAGTCTATATGTACAGATATATATAAAGTATGAAGGTATAGAAAAATTTTGTGTATTATTATTATTATTGTTATCATTATTATTATTATTATTATTATTGTTGTTGTTATTATTATTATCATCATTATTATTATTATTCTCATAATATTTGAGATAATCAATTAATAATATCAATTCAATGTGCGCCGGAATTTAGAAAAAAAAATACAAAAAACCACTTGATAGTGCAAATTAAAAAAAACAAACTTAGAGGATATAAAAGGAAAAAAAAAGACTGTGACGATGCTGACGACGTTGATGTAACAAATATCACTTCAAAATGCATAGATTTTAGAAGAAGAAAAAGAAGTTAGTTTACCTAAAGTTTTGGGTCACTATCATCATCATTCATTATCTTTATCATTACTTTTATTATTATTATTATTATTATTATTATTATCATTATTATTATTATTGTTATTATTATTATTATTTTTTTATTATTATTAGTATTATTGTTATTATTATTATTATTATTGTTATTATTATTATTATTATTATTATTATTATTATTATTATTATTATTATCATCATCATCATCATTTATCAATTTTATTATTGCTAGTAGTAGAAGTAAAAGTTGTAGTAGTATCATCTGTAATTACTATCAAAAAGCTTAATTTACACAGATCGCAGAAGAAAAAATGTAGGTTAAAACAGTTTGGTTTTTTCGTCAAAATAAATAAAGACTTCAAAGTCCCTGACCATTATGACACAACTGTTTTGTGTATTTGAATATCGCTTGAAAAGACTGCCAGTATAGTCCTTTTTCTCATCAAAACGCACAAAATAGCCTTGTGTCATTAATGCTAGATAAATCAAACCTTAATGATTGGGCCAATTTATTTGGTTGTTAACCAACGGCGTCGCCTGCCACATCATTAAGAGACAAAAGCAACATATGCGACGCACATTGTTAATCGGTGGTTGTCCTTCGTCCAGCTATCATTACGAACATCGGTTTGTAAGAGTGGGACTAGGCTAAATGACTGGGCTGGCGATCAGGGCTTTGTTTGTGTAAAATGCGAACAAAACGGTTGATTAGGACAGCTTTACCGGCGTCACATGAGATGGTGCAAGCAATTGGCCGCCCTCTTCATTTAAGATTCTTTTTCAACTGCTTCATGAAATATCCATCTTTCATTGGCATTCTGTGGACGTTTTAGGCAGAAAGGGATCTGGATGATAGTCCAAATGTCTGTTCTTTTATTCCGATTGATAGCTTTCTTTTTAAACAATCATCAGCGGTCCACGAAAAGTGCACAAACGTCTTAAAAGAAAGAAAAGAAAACAGGAGGATAGGGGTTGGTAGATAGACCACACGTGAGTGGGTCAGAAATGGGTTTTCTTGATGCCTCATTGGCTTTGGAGTATAAGAAAACTTTCTCCTTCTCTTGTCGTAAGCCTCGTTCCCCCTGAAGACCGGCAATTATATATCGATCAAGTGATTTGTGCTTCTCAGTGCTTTTTTGCTCTTTTCTCCGCCATCTTTAGGCGAAAGTTGGGCTCAAAAGAAAACTTGACGCTCACAAAAGCAAGTCCCCTGCCGGAGTCTACCTCAATCAATAGGCGGACCCTCCGCTCTAATCCTCGCTGACTACGCGACAGTAATGCCCCATTGTACCCCCAAGAATTACTATTGACCAGGGAAATTAAGGAAAGTGAATAATTAGAGGGGATAATCCAATTCTCAATTTCAATGTCATCAGTGGGAATCGCTGGCTCACAATGGGATTAGCAAAGCCCCATTAAAGAGTTGAATAGAGGTCCTAATACCTACTCCTTTTGCCTTGTAAGGGAGTTATAATACTTCGCTTTTTTTTTTTTTTACAAACGCAAGAAGTTCCTAAATACTGCACTATTCACAAGAGCTGACTCTATTAGACACAAATCTTCCAACTACCCAAACATCAATACGATCATTCCCCGCGACGAACTCCCTTTCTCTGTTAATTATGCAATGAAATTCTCTTCTCATCATCTTTGTGCTAAATATCGGGTCGAATTCTACGAGCCATTGAGCAATTTAAGATTCACAAAGCGTTCTTTTGAGAGGCACCTCCAAGCTATCATTGGGCTTCGAACAAAGGCCTTGAAAATTGTCTTTGACTGAACCAATACGAAAGATAAATGGGTTTTCTTTTGTTAAATTTAGTTGGCAAGTTAACTTCATCAAGAGGGAATGCTACTGTTTGAGTGAATTAAATAGTCTTCGACGTACTTACATTGTAACTATAAGCAGAGGGACGTGAACACTAACCTATATATCATCATCTCTGTATACGTGTCAGTCCCTATACAAAACCCCCAAAATATTGTTTAAGTTAATTAGATGAATCTTACGTAATTGAAAGTCATTTTTTTCACGGATTCATTGGAGCAGCCATAATTTTTGCCTCTATAACTTACCAAAAATGACACTGGCTTATATCATAGCTACCATGAATCAAGCAGAACAATAACTGAAGTGTTAGTCAGATTGAAATGAATGAATACATTTTCTACAAGACAAAATCGTTTTAGTGAAACTGTTGAGATTTTATAAGTTTCTTTCAGAGCCGAACGACATTATACAGTGCGTTCAAAAAAAAGTTAACAGTCAGAAAAAGCCTCCCCAAATAAATATTTCAAAATATTTGAAGCAGAATTTCATACCTGTGGATAGCTTAAGATCTCTTCTATCAAATGACACCAAAATATGTGGCAATATTTTACGCTCGAGTGAGCAAAGACCACTTTTGTGAAAAGGTGCAAAATTGCAGACTTGACAAGAATTGGTATTTCTTCTGGCTGGTATCAGCAATGTTGAGTGTCATGAAAAGGCTTATAAATATTCATATTTGATCAATAATGAACAATTTATAAAAGAAGAGGTTCTGTTCTCTGTATGTTCTTACGTATCTCATCAATATTTTCATGTTTCAGTGAGCAATTAACTGCTTTACTGGGTGTTTTGAAATATTAGTTTTGGCAAGGTTATAATTCAAGCTGGGTTTCTTAGTCAACCATAAAGTTTTGATGGGATATGTCAACACATACAGAAAACAAAGCCTATTATTTCATAAAATGCCTTTTAATGATCAGAATATGAAAGTTTCTAAGCCTTTTCAAAACTCTAAACTTTGCTGATACCAGACAGAACCAATACAAAGTTTTGTCAACCATAGATTTTGCACCATTTCACAATAATGGCTTTTGCTCACTCAAGCGTAACATATCTTTAGATGTTTTGGTATCATTTGATAGGAGAGACCCTAAGCTATCCATAGGTATGAAAATTTCATGAACATATTTTGAAATGTTCATTTGGGGAGACTTTTTCCAAACGTCAACTTTTTACAGTTCTCAAATTTGTTAACACTAGTCAGCACAAAATACCAATTCTTGTCAAGTCTGGATTTTGCACCCTTTCGCAAAAGTCGCTTTTGCTCAACCGAGCTCAAAATATTGCCACATATTTTGGTGTCATTTGATAGAAGAGACCCTAATCTATCCACAGGTATGAACATTTTCTACAAATATTTTGAAATATTTATTTTTGGAGACTTTTTCCAACTGTTAACTTTTTTTCGGGACGCACTGTATATACTGATGATATTGGAATGGACAGTATACTGAATGGGAGGTTCAGTGCTTAAAATGTTTTTCGGAATTGTTATTTGTGTTTATTCTCAATCATGATGGGTATATCTCAACAATTGAGAGTTCAGATACAAAGAATACATATGGACCGAATGCTGAGCCTTGCGGTACTCCACATCCTTTTTTTTCCTTTCTTTTTTCTTTAGTGGTTATCTATCACCACCAAAGATCAATATCTCCAGTTTTGGTACCATTAAAAAAAAGTTTTTAAATGATTTTTAATGGCACCGAATAATAATATTTATTTGTACGCTCCTTTGACCTATATCAAATAAAAGTGAAAGGAAAAACAAAACAAAACAAAAATATATACATAAGTATAGGAAACACATAATTAGAGCTTATAGTATTCAGACAAATTGCTCATTTCAAATATTGAATGACGCAAAATATATCAAGAGTGTTATGGACAACATGATTGCCAAGAAAACATTTTAGCGAAATATAATCAAGCTAAAAAAAAAAGGATTTCTAGATAGTTGAAGTCACACTTATCTACATTGCGCTTCCAAACGAGTGTATAGGTCTAGAAGACGACGAAAATAGAATAGAGACAAATTCCTTCTTGTTTTTTTTTTTTTTGTTGTTGTTTTTGTTTTTGACACTTTAAACCATTCACATTTTGCTCTCAGTTGTTCAACATATCAATTTCTATTAAGTAGGTCATGTACTAGTCAATCGCTTAATGTTTAATGTTAGATAGTACTTAAAATATTGAGTAAGTAATAATAAAGAAAGAAAAGACTTATCCTCGGAAACCAGACTATTTCCGGAGTTGAAATTTCTCATTCCTGATGATATCAATAAATGCTTGTTGAGGACATTTGAACGCAAAAGAAAATCAGTTGCTGTCAAATTGTTTTCTTTAAATAGATATACACTCCATCTTATAATGTTATTAATTATTCTATGTACCTTAGGTATGTACTTCATTAAATTTTGAAAGAGTTGGTGCAATTTAAAAATAAATATAATTACTCAACTGAATAAATCGGCCAGGGTGCCATTGCATAAAGACTTACTATTATAGTAACTTTGCCATCAATGGTAACTACCATGGTAACATCACTCAACAGCCAATCAAAATCAAGGTTTCCATGGGAGTTACCATTGATGGCAAAGTTACCGTTAATGGTAAGTTTTATGCAACGGCACCCAGATGCTATACAATCAAAATTTGTCATGTAATTTCGTTCAAAATTGTACCTAAATAAATATTTAATTTCCTGTAATATATATATTTTTTTGGGGGGGGAGGGGGGTCAACTGCTATGAATAGTGGTCTATCTATAAATGGATCAGCAATGGGTGGAATCCAATGTTGTATTCACAGATTAATAAACAAAGTGTAATCCCTCCCAGAGAGGGAGCCGCAATTCTCTAAAAATTTATTGTAGATCCACTCCAGTACTTTTTTTTTCTTTATCATTTTTTTTTCTGTGCCTTCAAACAGGGGGTGTAGGCCGGTTCTGTCCTATCCTGAACACGCCGTGATTGAATATGTGGAGGAATTCGGCATGCAGTAAGGGCCAGGATGGATGCGAAATGATATTTTTGTATGTGATTTTTTGTGTGCTCCTGTGCGTGTGTGGGTGTGTGTGTGTGTTTGTGTGCGCGTGTGTGTGTGCGAGTGGGTGTGTGTGTGTGTGTGTGTGCGTTTGTGAGGAGAAAACATTGGTTGTGGACCATCTCCTTCTTCTTCTTCTCTCTCTCTCTTCCTCCCTCTCTCTCTCTCTCTCTCTCTCTCACCCACACTCTTTCTTTCATTACCTCTTTTTTCCATTCCACCAGAAGGTGGTGCCCCTACCATTCAATGGCACAGACGATATGAGTTACAGTATGCTATTTCTACGAGTGTGCGAGGCGTCAGCAAAATCGGGATTACCATTTTAATTGGTCCGCATCTTACTCAAACGGGCAAAACATTGTTCCTCTAATCTGATTTTGACACCCCGTTTAAATGAAGCCCCATTCTCGATCTCACGGCCACTAAATTTTCTTGCTCATTTTAGTTACATGATTGCTTTCTCCCGATTCCCCCGATTGGATTGTAGATTGAAATTAATTTTCATGCTTTAAAAAAAAAATGACTATCAGTGGTTTTCACACTCGCCGCAGTCTGAGGGTGTGTGTGTGCGCGTTTACCGGAGTAATTACGTGTGCTATCCCTTGGAAGGCCGAATGATGATGATATAGTGAGGTGAAAGAGAATTGTGCGATTTCTTCTTCTTCTTTTTCTTCTTCTTCTTCCTCTACAGTAGGATCACTTGATTCTTTGTAATACATTTTTTCATCGTTTTCATTTTAAAGTGGGTTTTATGAAATTCAACATAGACATTTTCTTGTTGTTGAATGATACAGTATGAATGAAGAAAATGAAGAGAACACTCCCTATTCTATCTATTCAGGATGGGGAGGAGGGGTCAACTAATCGTAACTGAACGCTCCACACATAGCTTATTCTGAAATTATTGGGGTTGGGAGGAACTGCCCCCGCCCTACCACCATGTCGGTTCAACAACACCCCTGTTCGTTACCGAAGTTTAAAATATTTCGAAACCGCCTACGGAAAACTGTGTAAATAATGTGATTGGTGACCGTTCTAGATTGGATAAATACAGAAAACTGGAAAAAGTGAAAAATATTAAGAACATCTAGTAAATTGAGCGAAGAGAGAGAGAGAGAGAGAGAGAGAGAGAGAGGAAGAAGCTAAAGAGGGAGGAGGTGCAATAAGTCATGGCAGTCAAATGGAGTAGGAAACTAATTTATATGTTCAAACCGAAGATGGGAGAAATATAGACAATGGGGAAAAAACATGTATAGAATATTGGGAGAAAAGAACGAGATAGGGAGAATGTGCGAGGTGAAGGGGTAGACGAAAGGAGGGGGAGGGCGTCAAAAAATGTCCAATACAGACGGGACAGATTCGTGATATCATACAGGAAGAGGAGATAGATATGGTCAGACATGGGGAGGTAGGATTAGAGATCGTCATAGCGCTAAAAAGTAACAAAGCGATCGAGATCTCTCTTCATGTTTTTGGAGGAATACCCGACACTTTTGTGATGAATGAAGATAATTGATCGGGTTGCCCAAACCCTCATAATTTTATGATTTATGACGATCTTTCTGAAGCGGTCACCCATAGCATACAGACTGCCTGCCTATTTTTGTGTCATTCTGGTGGAGGGATTATCAATGCATTGATAGTGGTATAGACATGTAGCTCAGCACGGATGCCAAATGCACCGCAGCGCTATACCGTGAAGTATGCGCCTCTAAAAATGAGAAATACAAAGAAATTTAAACTCATTACTCTTTAAATATGGTGATAATTTTGTATTCGTCGTTAATTTTGGTGGCAGGTGGCTTTTAATTTTTCTTTCACAACGCCGAGAGATACACTAAAACGTACATGCGAAGTGTAACTTAGAAAGCGAATAATTCTATTTATACGTACTCCGAGCCGATACAAAGAGAGAGAAAAACAAAGCCAAGTAATGTCTTGTGTACTCGTTCGTTTATGTAATAGTGTAGGAAGAAATTTAAGTAGCATAATGTTTTAATTTTTTTGATGCCGTTGTTATATAATAAAAAACATTCCTTTATCTCTCTCTCTCTCTGTATTTATAATGCTATTACATCATATTAGTCTTGTCTTTATATATCTACAAACTATACCTACCTTCATTTATACAAATTCACAACCATATCTATATAATATACAGGTAGCATGTATAGTGTGAGGGAATAAGGGAAAGACGTACAAAGAGCTTTGGCTCTCTTGAAACTAAATACATCATTTCTAAAGTCGAAAGGATATGTGTATAGATGTGTGTGGGGCGTGTGTGTGCGTGTGTGCGCGTTTGGGCGGGTGTGTGTGTGTGTGTGTGTGTAACATATTAATTGAGACTCTCAGTCTTTTTTCTGCTTTTCTCTTCAACTTCAATTAATTCCATTTTTTATCATATCACACTTTTTGACAGAATTCTTATTATGTTTTATTCCCTTTTAATTTCATTAATTGTCTTTTATTCTTATTTTCCCTTAATGAGAGCTTTCAGAATAGATTTAAGAAGGAGTTGTTCGTGATTGCCAGAAAAATATTGGATAGCCTAAGGATTTTGCAAAGGCCAATTCATCAAGACAACTAGTCTGTGTCTCCTTTGTATAGCTGTGTTTCTTGTGACAGCTGATCAACACGCTGTGTATGGAGGCCACGATATACAATTTATTATCTTTAAAAAAAAATTATTTCACGATTGGATAGGAATGAGATTATCAATAGGTACATGTATATAAACCTCCCAATCAGTTATAATTAATTTTTACCACTTTTATAAAACTTTCATACACGTTGGGTTTGTTATGTTGGGTGTTTTGTTGTTGTTGATTTTTTGAGTTATAGTGATTTAGTGATTTATTTACCCTTATGATAATTAAAAACATCAGAGTTAAGTGCCCTAGCACTCACATTTTTTTAAAATTACATTTTTAAAGCAATTTATGCACGACTAAAGCTAATTCTCTATGATGGTTGATTTTGTATGCATCATTAAGTCAAAGAATGGTAAGTAATGAAGGCCATAAAAAAGGCTTCCAAAGTGTGTGTGATTAGGTCAATGAAGGTATAATAATATTGTAGTAGTTTGATGGTTGCGTTTTAGAAAATACATTGTAATCAGGCCATCTTTTTTCTTCGTTCCCTCTCCCTCCTTCTCTACCCCCCCCCCCCCTCTCTCTCTCTCTTTCTCTTTCCCTCCCCTTCTCTCTTTCTCTTTCCCTCCCCTTCTCTCTTTCTCTCTATTTGCCCTCCCATTCTCTCTCTCTTTCTCTCTCATTCCCTCTCTTTCTTTTTCTTTCTTTCTCCCTTTACCACTTCACTTTTCCTCTCTCTCCTTCTCTCTCTCTCTTTCTCTTTCAGATCATAATTATCGTCGTGATAAAATGACTAAAAATTATAGATGTATAATATACTCAATCGCTGATGACATCGTTTGAGACTTCTACACACTTTCCATATATTTTCCTTGATTTTAGAAGTAGAAATTATAATGCAAAAAAAAATAAAATAAAATAAAAAGAAATTACACTACAAAAACCCAGCGTTGCTGTACTCTTTGGCTGCTAATCCATCCAGGAAGCTCGGTTTGAATATTTTTTAAAACTATTTTTTCCTCCCGGAGTTCGGTTGTACCTCTCGCGCGCCCTCATTTCGGATCAACAAATTATGCAGCCCCCTCTCTCTCTATATCCAGGCTTTATGATTAATGTGCTCATTATGGGCTCATAAATTCGGGAGGGCACGATCCCCATCTTCCATATTCAATCAGAGGCAAGTGGGTTGCATACCAGACGCTTTTTGTCTTCCCGGTTTTTTTTATCTCTTTCGAATTCACCCGGTAATTTATCGCACTCTTAAGGTAATCGCTGAACATGGAGAAGGATTTGGGGATAAACGCTAACAATGATACGAGGTATTTAAACCTTATTAATATCGTTTCAGTAACCCCTTGTTGGTAGCAAATCGAGCCAGTGTGGCGTCATGGATTTAGAATGCGGGCCAGTTTTGTTCTCTCCGGCACGGTTTCGAGCTTGCCGCGAGCGATCGTCATATTTCAGCAATTTGATGACAATTCTATGAAAAAGTGGTCTTTTAGTGTCATTATTATCCTTGCCAAAAGGAGGATAACGATTGTGGGACAATGGGGGGAGATAGGAGGCGAACAATAGTACTTGGTGTTCGTTTTTCTCTCTTCTTTTCTCGCAATCCAGCCTACCCCTCTTCGCATTGTTCAACGGCGACAGACTGTCAACACCCGGGGCTTTGGGCCGATAGAGAAAAGAAGTTGCCGTCTGTTGCCAGCCACCGCTGATAAACTCGTGCGGTGTGCGAATTCTATGGGACGGCTTTGACGGTGATATGTAGGATATTAATCCACAATGAATGGGTATTTTATTGTGAAATGAATGTCAAAGTTGTTAAATGATCCATAGGATTTTCTTTCATCCCTCATTATCAAGCGATGAGTGATGGTTTTTATCACCGCTTGACGACGAGCCAAAAATTCCTTTAACCTTGACGTACATGTATGTCCCATTTGAGCCTAAATTTTGAGGCGTCCGTTATAGATCGAACGAAGTCATAAAAAAATAAGAGTTTTTGCTTTAAAAAGGGTTTCAAATTCATTATAATCAAAAGCACTGGTATAGAGTGCAGAAAATGCATATATATATATTTTGTCGGCAAAGATCGTCTGAGTTGGCGCTCTGTTGCGCAAACTATCGAAAAATCGTTTTCTGCGTTCATTCTGGCAATGGGCAGCTCAATAACCATTCAAGATCCAGATAACATGAGCTTATTCTCAATCATGTTATACGGACTGATTTTGATTAGTCGTTTGGGAAACTCACATTTAATCTACATGTAAATTGAAACAATTCTGTAAGGAATGTAAATCACCAGACCAACAACAAATGACTATATTGTTGTTAGGTTGTTCTTATAAAAAACTTTCAACAGTGCTCATTATTAAAGGAGGTAGCATAAGTCGAGACTTTTTTATACATCTCCTCCATGGCGTGTACTATATAGCATAATATGCTAATATATAATATTATTTCAATATTCAGCATAATATATATCGATGTGAAGTATCAAACTCAAACTGTAAAAAGCATTTTAGTCACCACCTAAGTCCCTTTTTTAAAGAAATGAATTGAATTGATTAGATTCAGTTTGAATCACGTTTTACTGAAATCGACATTCATTCCGCTTCCAAAGCGAAATGAATGAAATATTATTTTTTACAAAATATATATTTTTCAATCTAACATTGATCCGGGCAACCGAAAAATAAATCTCAAAATATGGTCTTGTGAGAAGTAAAAAAATATCTACCTCAAGACATCCCGTAACTTTTTTTTTTAATGCTATCTCTGTTTCAGTTTCACTTTTTCCTATTTTTTCATCCTCGAAAAAAAAGATATGTACAGAAAAAAAAAAGATATGTAAATAAGCACTTACCTCTCGACTTAAAAAAAAGCCTTTCCATTCCTCTTTCCGTTGCCAGGGATATCTGATCTTATATTTTTTTATGGTTCCCCCTCCCCATGAGTAAATCTTCATCACTTGTTCTACTCCATGAAATACATATTTAAGGTCAACAAAGGTTTCAGAAAGTCACATGCATGGATTGAAATTAAATGAGGCTGTTGTTATTTTCAATAAAATAGTAAATTGTGCTTTTTATTGTATTCTGTAAACCTAAACATGCTAGATGTATAGTGTATATATTTTCACAAGTTATGAAGGTTATAGGTGAAATTACCATCTTTCCTCATGTTCTTATAAAAAAAGAAGAAATCTCGTTTAAAGCCACCAGTTCAGTGGTGTTAGACATTACTATACATTAGTGCAGCCAGTTTTTTTTATCATATTCTTTAAGGAGGATGTGCCGACAAATTGAACGAATACAATATTCCACGTGTGCTAATGTTGAATGTATACCGACAATAACCTCGAAGTCTCTTCTGTTATGTCCGAATTGAGTTGTTTTTTGAGATGTTTTCTATATTTTTATCTTGTGTATGCGGGGGTTTTGGGGTTTGTTTGTTTGTTTTTTGCTCGGTTTTTTCCCCTTCTTCTTCTTCTTCTTCTTCTTCTTTTTTGTAGACATTGGTATATAAAATTTTGAGTACGGCAGTCAGACAAACTTCAAGAATTTTTTTTCTAAATATGATTCCTGTCTCATGAAAATACGTGGATTGTGACTGAGATGTAATAGCTTCACGTAATATCATTTATATTGTTTCGTTATCAATTCTCCCCTCTTTGATCCCAAGAAACTGATTTTTTTTCATGCCTTTACATGCACAAGTTGTATTATCATTGCTAAATATTATTCCATGTAGACCAGTCAGTCTTTCAAGCGTTATTCCTTTCTGTTTTGAACTTCAGTAACAGGAATACTTTAGATAGGTTTGAATATAAAACTTTTTTTTTCTTTTTATGTAAAGATGAATAAAAAAAATACTTATTAGGCCTAAAATGCGCATTGAGTGTTGTTTGCTTACCATATACATACAGCTATATTTCGGGTAAATGATCATTTCATTATGATTAATTTCGTGGTTATGACAATAAAAGTAATCTTGAATACAGTTTCTTCGAACCCGTCGACCAATCATTGCGAGTGGAAGAGTAGTGGTATCAAGATGACACGCCCATGTGCAGAGGAGGTGTGTATATGACTTCTAAAAGGAACACTAAATATCTTCGGCCGCATCATCACAGTGGCGCCAACCGACCGCACATTGTCACGATTTTCCAAAAGATTACATCCTGATTCGATCATCAATGGCTTAATTCGATGCTGATCACCCTCGTCTATTTAGTCAAGCCTTTGTTTGGGCGTTCAAAGATGGTGGGCATGTTTGCATTAATCGATCGACAGGAGAATAGAGAAACAGATACATGCTTCAATTCTCTAAATCGTCATTGACAGGAACCCACTTAAAGTGCTCGCTTAAAGAGGGGGGTCAATTTGTTTCTTGTTTGTGTTTGTTCCGTGGGGCGGACCTAAGAACTGTTTTCATGTCCCACAAATCGACATGCAAGGAGCGAAATGAGACGGCCGAAGCCATTCACCCGTCGCCATTTTGAAAGCCGGGATGACAAATACTTTCATTATGTTGCCACTCTTCCTTGTCTTGGCCCTTTTATTCGGACGAATTTTGCTCTTTTGAAGGCTGACAATTATCATGATCGAAAAGAATCCAGCCTAAATGCCCTCCTGATCTTTTCGGTTTAACTTCATGAAAATAATGTGTGCTATGTGGAGCGGAAGACTGGTCTCTGTTTTGAGTGGGGATCACTGAATGCTCCCCCGGCCGGTCGGGCGTCAGACATACATTAGTCCGCCTTACGGTGGCGGGGGCTTTGTAAGCAATGTAGATAAATTGCCCATCAATAATATTCTTTCAAACTAAGAACGGTTGATAGATTTCGGAACATAATAAGCTTTACTCGTATTATGTACATGTCATATAGATCATGACTTCTTTACTTCGAGATGGTAGCCTAACAGGGGTTAAGGAACTACGTTATGCCTATCATGTCTAATTGGCCACAAAATAATGCATTTAAGTCAAATTTTTAAAAAACCGGAACATAACATTAGTACTTTTAGCTTTAAACGATTATTAATGTTTATACGTAACAAAAGAAGAAAGGATAAACGAATGCGACTTAGAAAAGATGGAGAAAAGGAGAGAGAGAGAGAGTAAGACAAAAACAACAACAAGAAAGTGGACAAGAAGACAAGGGGAAAAAAGAAGGAACAAAATAAAAAGAATAGAAAAATAAGTAGAAGAAATTGAAGAAAAGAAAAAAAAAAAAAACCTAAATTGTAATTTTGGTAATCCCTGCTATATTTCATATATTTATTTCAAACGTAGATTGGATTTCATGAATGTCAGTATGCAGAGAATAACATGAAAATACAATTTTAATA
>CM046847.1:19489556-19504556 GCA_025618425.1 Heliocidaris tuberculata
GCCTGTTTAATTGTAATTGGAGCGTTCGACACCCCTTGGCAATTTAACCTTGTGCATTTCGAAGACGACTGCAGAACGTGAGCGACAAAAACCGCCCGTGTATCTCCCCGATACTTTATCTTAATAGCCAGCCTTCTCTCTCCCCCAAGGTTTCGACAAAATGAGCAAGAGCATCAAATAACAATTATTTTCCTAAAAGCGACTTTGCATTATTTCGCTCATGATAGACGGAGAGTGCTGCAAACAATCTTGAAATAAAGATGAGAAGTGACATTTGGTAAACCTTTTCCTTCCTCTGTTGTCTGGCCATAATCACTAGCGGGGAAAGTAAGGCCAGATACAAAAAAAGAAAAATGTCAAAACACAGATATAGGGCTGTCTCACTCTCGAAAGAAATGAAACGAGGAATAGTTCTACTACATGCAAATTGAGGTATAAGGTTTCTCTCAGTTAGTTCCGCCATTTTCTGATTAAGTACCGCTGCCTACATTGCTAATTGAAAGCGGCTTGGGAATGGTGGCGTGTTCAAAAAAGAAAATGTTGATCGAAAGTCATCGCATCCTATACCACGGATCCATCTTGGAGCTAGTTCTTTTCTTTCTTTCCTTCTTTTCTTTCTTTTCTTTCTTTTTTTTTTTTTTTGTTTTTGTTTTTGTTTTTTTGTTTCATTCGTTCACGATTATGAATTTGAAAGTCTATAAAATCTATGTAAAAGCAACGAGCATGAATTCTATATCTGAATTCTTAGGCTTCAAAGTGAAAACATTCTTATAAATGAAACTGAATGAAATATCTTAGAGAAGATGACGAAATTTCCCCTTTGTATTTCCAAAATATTTAGGCCTTTTCTCTCTCTCTCTCTCTCTTAGTAGATAATTTTTGGCGTATCCAGCATAAAGCTTATCCAATGTAAGCCCCTCCTCTTTTAGCCAAGAAAACAAAAGCCAACAAAAGTTGTGGGAAGCAGTATATCGCAAAAATCATGTTTTAAATTGCAGGTACATGTAGATGTATAGAAAGGGGAGCGTATTTTTCGTCCGGACAGATAAATAAGAATGTGTTTTTAAAAGGGTCATGGGCAGGTTGTGCCGCCCCCACCCCCCAAAAATAACAATAATAATTTTTTTAAATGCGCCACTGGTCTTATCAACTGCATTTTCTGCGAAAACATTTTTCACCATAAACATGACATCGGGGGGGGGGGGGGTTCATAAAGCTGTTCGTAAAGTTATGCTTGACTTTAGGAATGACTTAAATATGACAAGCCAAATGGGATGCTCAGTCATTTTTAACTGCATCAACTAAAGTTGAACTGTGCAGATGTAGATTTAAAATTCTTATTATAACAAAAAATTTTAATTCAAAGTATATTTTTGGGGGCCATGATTTAATTGAGGTTATTGGAAATACAGTCACACTTTCTTAAAACATCAGTAAAAACTTTGGGCATCCTATCTGGCACTTCATATTCAAGTCGTTCGTAAAATCATGCGTAACTTTACCAACAGCTTTATGAAACACCCCCGGGTCAGTCTTATGTGATGTTGCCTTTAACATTTTAAAATTTTAAGGGAGAGTATGCCCTCAGATCTCAGGTAAACTTTGCCATCCCCCTACTTATCAATTTATGGATAAACCACTTTCATTACAACAAGAAGGTGAATTGTGGATGTCATGGGGCGTTAAAACGCACAATCATCGCCTTTCTAAATACTAAACGATTAATGATCATATGGGTGTACGAGGGCGCGGACTGGGGGTGCTTGATTTTGAAATCACTAATATTCGGGCATTCATCAACTCATATCTTACAGTACGGTGGTCTATCTGTAATTTTTTTGTATATCTAATCTATGTTTGACGACATTTTCGCAATAATGAAATAACAATAAACAACAAAAAATTAGAAACTGGACATTAAATATTTGACATTCGGGCAGAAAATGTCAGCACTCCCCCCCCCCCCTCCCCCCCCCCCCCCCCTCCCCGGCGAAATTGTGTCTATGTTAATAACAATCAGATAATAGCTGAAGCTTTCAACTAGAATGTTTTTCATCTACAATGTTTTGGGAATACGATGAATCAATGTAGAGAAGTTTTTCAAAACTCAGTATACTACCTCTAACAATATTTTTGATCCTCCCCCCCCCCCCCATTTTTACATATATATATATATATATATATATATATATATATATATATTTATATACACACACACACACATGTCCTATTGTGTCATTTACCGTCGTTTATATTTGAATTCATTTATGTAATTAATTTTAGAGGGGTTCTATAATGTTTTGTGTACAGCTCTTAGCTGAAAGAAGTCATTTTTTATCGTGATGAAAATTATGTCACAACTGAAGTGAACTTGACTAAAGACTAAAACGAAAAATTCTACCTCAGTCTGTAGCATCGATCTCTACCTCATCTCTATACCTGGTAGAGATCGATGGTCTGTAGTCTAGAGCAGTGCTGAAGCTGGAGGATAATTGGCGGAACGGTTAATGAGTATGGTAGAGAATACCCATGTCTACAGATATACTTAGAATCAGGTGCAATCGCTCACTTCTTATATACATAATGATCATTAATATGTATCGTAAAAGAACTATTACCACGGAAAATAGATGACCTACATTCTGATATTATGAAAGGACCTTATTACATGAAAACGTATAAACCGTACTAATTTATGCTTCTGTGTAGTTTTAATGGGGGCGTCAGGTGCAAGTCTATAGGGCATCCGACATAGATTGGCCCTTATTGCCCAGTCTCTACCAGGGTCACTCCTCTGTACCCTCTGAATATATGTTTCCCCTTTCTATACACCATCTGTCACCCCTTTCCTTCTTCGCTCTCCCCTCCCCTCTTGAGTTTGTTCCAACACTCAGTTCATTATTTTGTTTCTTAGTCCCCTTTTTCATCTCTCTATCTCTCTCCATTTCTCTCTACTCCCTTCCATCTCTCTCTCTCTCTCTCTCTCTATCTATCTCTCTCCCCTCTTCACCCTTTTCTCTTTCTTTCTTTTTCTTTCTCTCTTAACATGCTCTCCCCCACATGCCCTTTTTTCTCTCTCTTCGCCCTTCTACCCTACCCCACGCCCTTTGTCTCATCCCTCTACCCCTCTCTCTCCAGATCTGAAATGAAAAGATCCAAAAATGATATTTTTCAAACCCAGAGCCATCCATATAATATGCACAGAGTTTGACCAACTCGGTTTCAGTTGGGCACAACATGCTGTACATTCCTTTGTCGCATGCTAGCCTAACAAAGCAACATGCGTCATATTCTTAACTCCTAGAGCCAAGTTGGCCAAACTTTGTTTAACTCTCCGTTGAAACCTATTATCCTCCACCCTGTATGGGGCAAAAGCAAGATACACACGCAGTTGCTTAAAAAGAATATGCAGTTGCTTAAAAAGAATATGCTGTGTTTGATTCTGGATGTAATAACAATGTTTTTTGAAAACTTTTCTTTCAACCTCATGGATATGGTATTTCCATAATGGCAAGGAACTATCTAAATAAACGCCAATAAACTTGCCTTTATCTACCCTTGCAATATGGCATTGTCAAGTACAATACATGAATCATTTAAATTTCCATTCTTTCCATAGTGAAAATCATGTAATCATATTTCTTGACATTTACAGATAATTCATTAGCTTTAAACCATTTACATACATGAACGAGACTTGCATTTACTGTATCGCAAAGAGATTTCAAATTTGAATCACTGAGAAATATGTTTGTATCGTCTGCGTACAGTATAAAGAGTAACTCACTATTTGATTGATAAATATTCAACCTTGGTAATAAGATTATTTGTGTAAAAGCAGAATAAGAAGAAAAACAGGATGGTGAAAGTTTGAAAGCAGTCGGACAAGGAATAAGAAAGTTTGTCATACACAAAAATATCATTAATTTGCGGTTTTCTCCATAG
Organism: Heliocidaris tuberculata; assembly: GCA_025618425.1. NCBI lineage: Eukaryota > Metazoa > Echinodermata > Echinoidea > Camarodonta > Echinometridae > Heliocidaris > Heliocidaris tuberculata. The sequence continues at coordinate 19,493,502 of CM046847.1, forward strand.
CGCCTTTTCCCTCTGGGCAGTATAGTTTTAAGTATATTGTTATAGGTCCTCGTAAAAGAAAAAGATCCTACTGAGCAAAACTTTTTGAAAAAAATGACATTGTAGTCATTTTGTGTGTTGGAGCAAAATTGGGGAGTTGTCCGCCACTACATCACAGTGACATTACCGATCGGGTCAATTTGATATTCCCATATGTATAGTGATTACATTGCAACTTTCCAAAATTCACAACTTTCTTATTGCTTGTCCAATTTCGTTCAAACTTTCACCAATCTGCTTCTCTTATTTTTTCCTCTTTCTGTCAGAACAACTTGCTATTAAGGTTGGATTTCCTTTTAACATATAATATGAATGTCCCAAGAAGACTATCCTGTGCCGGTCCGGTCCTACTAAAAGCAGCCAACAGCAGCCAACAGCAGCCAACAGCCGCCAACAGCAGAGTTGAAAACTAGCCGAAAACAAATCCCGGAGCAGCCAAGAAACAACCAAAACGCTCCTTAAATATTGCTTAGGCTATTCTGAATATTATGGTACGAAATAAGCAAAAAATAAGTTATTTTAGGGCCTAAAATCAGCAAAAGAATAAAATTATAAAAATAAATGATCGATATGGTTGTTGGCGGCTTTTGGTAGATCGGACTCTTGGCGGCTTTTGGTAAATCGATTACCGTGTCTTGGTATACTGTTGGCTGCTGTTGGCTGCTGTTGGCGGCTTTTAGTAGGACCCATCCTGTGGAATTCCACAAGTTATCAAACTTGAAGATTGATACTTAGTACATTGTAATCGATTATTGAGATAGCTGGCGAACCATTTATGGGCTACACCACGTATATCATAACGATATAAATTAGATAGCAAAATGTTGTGATTAATTGTATCAAAAGCATTTCAAGAATCTATAAAAGCTCCTATTGCAAATTCATTTCCTTCAAAGGCATCTATTACTTTAAGCCCAATCACATTCTACGTATGTTATATTGTATCTCATACTCCCACATTTTTTCATATTGTAATCTTGTTTGGGCTAATTTCTGCAAGTCAAATATTAAAAAGATTACATTACCATGATTACTGCAGAATTATAAGTGTCAAGTGTATATTCTTTCCTTTTAAAGAGGATAACAGTCCTATCTAAAATTCTGTTTCGTCGAAAACAGCGCAGGTGGTATACGGATAAGAACGACTGATCATTAAACCTATTTAAAACATTGGAAATGAGATGGCATTTGGCATGTTCACCTTAGTCTAATGATCATGGTAATTACACTAGCAATCATTTTCCAGGGGCGTCGATCCGTTTTTCGGATTGGGGAGGAAGACAGGTATATAGTATATACCCTTCATGATTTTCCTCTTAATTACCAGCTTCTCCGCGGTTATATGAAGCAAGGGAAATTAGAGAATTTGCGCGCGGAGCGCGTGGCGAATTTGAAGTCTGATCGTGTAATACCTTTTGTATTTCATTGTTTGGAAGGTTTCATTTCTCGAGTTTTGCATCATTTTTCCTTATTTCATTTTACACCTTCGGATTTATTGGGGGGGGGGGGGCAAAGCGATATGTTTGCCCCCCCATATTTTCTTGGGGGAACTGCTCCCTGCCCTCCCCCCCCCTCCCCAGGATCGACGCCCCTGTCATTTTCAAGACGTTGGGATTATTCTGGTCCGTCTTTTTATACTGAGTTTCAGTTCAAGAGAACAGCTTGACTCAGGTGGAGCTCACCGCTAGCATTTCATTAATGAGTTAACCTCACCTCCCTCTGTGTGTGGGTGTGGGTGTGTGTGTGTCTCTCTCTCTCACACACACACACACACACACACGCACACACACACACACTATTTACTTATCTGTCTTTCTATCTATCTGTCTATTTTGTCTATCTATATTTTACTTCACATTCTTTCCATGACCTCTGTCTATATCTCTCTGCTCCCCCTCACTCCATCCCCGCCCCTCTCTCTCTCTCCTCGCTTCCCCCCCCCCCTCTCTCTCTCTCTCTCTCTCCGGTGAAAGGGGTAACCATTATTAGGGACTTTGGATATTTTTTTTGAAAAAGCGAAATGACTTCAATTACTTTTGCATCTGGGATTTGCTCTTTAGCGAGAATACGGCTGATGTATTATCATGATTATTCTGAAGAAAGAAGTAACCCATATTTTGAGGCCAAGAGCTAAAAGTGGACCATGTTTAGGGATTTTCCAACACAAAAGCCCATGTTTATGGATTTATTTGCAAAAAAGCGACCCATTAGAGTGGCACATCCCCATATACCGCAACAGACGAGTACCCCCCCCCTTTCCTATCTCTATCTCCCCTCTTCCCTTGATAATTGATTTAAAAATTTATATGTGTGGAAAGCATGAAACACTAGAATGGAGTAATCGTTTTGTATTATTTTTTTACAAGTTCGAACCCAGAGGACGATTTATGAGTTCATGAATACCAGTACATAAATAAGAAGCAGCGGTGGGATAAAGAATTTATAATAATCTTGTAGTAGAAGGAGACTGGGAATCCAGCAACATATATGATATGATAATATGTTTGTGAAGACGAGTATTGCAAGTTGCGTATATAGTAAGATGGCACTTTGGGAATTTCATAATATCGATATCAAAAGTACCCTCATGATCCAACTACAGCATTAGTCACAAAAATATCTAAAAGGTTACTATTTTGTCCAACTAATTGCAATTCAACTGCCAAATTAAATAATTTTTTCCTAAATAAATCGGATTATTCTTTCATCTACATATATATATATATATATATATATATATATATATATATAACATGAACATTATTTTAAATTGAATCATTTACAATTCAAACAGAGGGGAGAGGCTGATAAAAATGTGTCATTATATCTAATTGTGCTTTAAACAATGTAAGTAATTTTACTAGCATGTACTAACATACTGTAAACCTTAATGACATTTTCAACACAGTTTCGTTATCAAGATCGCAGTCAAAGTAATGTTGCCATCCTTGTGTATACCAGATTTCTATATTTCTGTTTTCAATTTCTCTTTAATTTTTCATGGTCGTGTCTCCTCGTTAAATCCCCATAAAGCTAAATATGATCTGCATTGGACACCACAAATAATTCCCTTGTTCAGTTTCGATGTGACGGTCCCCAGGCCATTAGGCACTCTAATCGAAAAATCTGAGGGTTTTTTTTTTCTTCTTCTTCTTCTTTATGTTTGGAGGTGAAAATCAAAACGCCATAAGCCGAAAAAAAGAATATGCTTGTTTGGTTTATATTGAAATGTGCACCCTTGAGCAAATCACTGTCATGTGTTACTTTGTTTGAAAAGATAAGTTTACATGACAATGGAAGAATCATATTACATTGACGGGTGAAAAAATTGGAAACCAATTCTGGGGCCTGTAACATAAAGAGATAAATCAATCTTACGATTGATATCAATAGTAAGTCTATGGCAAACCATGTACTGAAGAGTTACAATTGATCGTAAGATTGATTGTATCTCTTTATGTTACAGGCCCCTGATCTTCATGAAAATTTTGATTTTACTGAAAACACAACTGTAATATAAATGTATTTTGTAGACGGTCGACTGGGGTAGCGTGAATACTGGAGGGTCACTTGATGAGCCCCCCCCCCCCCACCCAAACACACATACACACACACACACTCACACACAAATCGATGCCACCACTGTTAAGTAGGACGAATAACATTAGCTACAATATCAGTTGTATTGTATTGTATTATCGATAGTGATCATTTAATTATAAATCTGCTTTCATCATCATCATGAGTGCGAAAAGTGCGTTAGTTTACATACCCAAAACCCATATTGATTGAAATGTGAAAACTTTATCATTTAGCTGACATCAGATTTCACACATTTTGTGAATACTGAAAGAACAAAAAATATGACAAGCGATGTCATACGTGCAACATTTTCTTCTTCTTTTTTTTTCATTTCCAGCTTTAATATGAGGAATCATCGGTTGTTGTTGCTGTTTTGTTTTGTTTTTGTTTTTGTTTTTGTTTTTGTTTTTGTGTTGCTTTTTCTTTGGGGGGGGGGGGTGGTGTTGAGACATCAATTCACTGTTTTCATGATAAATTGTAAATTCTCGATGTGTATTTGCAGCATTCCCTGAAAATTTCTCCCCTTGCAATTGTAAAAATTTCATACCTTTTCCAAGGTTTCTCGCCCTTTAATAACCAAAGGTCATTGGGGCTATTACACCTTGAGATCTCCGGTATCATTGTAAAGCGTCTAGAAGCAAATAAAACCGTACATAAATTCAGATTATTGTTACTGTCTTTTTGTTATTTTTGTTGCTATTTATTGTTATCATTATCATCTTATCATTGTTATTTGATATGATGTGTTATCACTATCATTAGTCACGTATTTGAAGAATGCAAGGAATTTATTAGGAAATATGCCCTTCCCTCTGAAATTTCCAACCCAGAAATTAAGTGTTTGTTTTTTGTTTTCGTGAATTTTAATACATCCCTTGAAAGGCCTAATATGAACGTCATTCTCAAAATATCCTTCTCAAGGTATTCCCAGCAAATCCTCAACAAAGTAGAGGTGTGGTAGTCGAGTGGTTACAAGTACATTACTGGAAATGAGAATATCGTGGGTTCTATCCCTTGTACAGGACTTATTCCCTGTTGATACCTGAAAAATAATTGTTGGCATTTACATGTACAAAAAAAATATCTAATTTTTTTAAAAGGATGTGCAGAGCCCCACCCCGCTCTGTACCGTGATGGACTACCTTCGATTGAACGATTATTCCATCTCCGAGTGTAAAGTAAACATGGCTTTGGATACTTGTAAATCATTTGCAGTGCAGTGCATTTTGCTTTTTTCTTTTTATTGTCCATATATTAAGGTGTATAATTATATAGCCATTAGAATTTTTACTTTTCATCTTTGCCAGGATGTGCCTGTACTTAAAACAAGATTTACTTTTCTGAGTAATTTACTTACTGTTTCCGCAAAAGACAGTAGGCCTTAATATTTGAATGTTTGTTGTTCTTTCAGTTTTCCCGTTTGTAACTGAAAATATAGTTGTTATTGTCACTTCTTTTGGCATCGCGGCTTCTCTGTTATTTTCAAAGTTTTGTTGTCTTTTTATAAGAGATTGGTACAAGTGCTTCGTACCTTCTGTATTCATATCAGACTATTTACAAACATAATAGTAAAAAGATTATGAACTATTTACAAATACTTACCCACACACACTGTATTTCGAAAAGATGTTTCAGATTTTATCAGTTAATAAAAAAAAGAAGAATAGTGATTTAAGTCTTGAATGGTAAAGAATTTTCTCTATGATGTTCTTTTTTATGAAAACAATCCAAAATTAAAGGAAACAAATTAGAATAAGGTACCGCAAAACCAATGTGATCAGAGTGGCGGGAATAGGGGCAAAGGAGGTGGGCACCGCTAACAAAACCTAGTCTGGCATAGAATAAAAACACATTAATCTTGTGATATAATGTGGACCTTCATTGTGCTCATGGCAGCCAATTTACACCAAAAAAAATATTGATAAACTATAGTTTTTGCTTGTCAGAGAATTTGGAGCAACAAAGAAAACTGGAGTAAAGAAAAAAAATCACCTAAGAAAAGTGACTACCATTATGTTTTGTTTTGGTTTGTTTCGAGTTAGATTGTTTTAGATTTTCGGATCCCCCCCCCCCCCCGCTTCCGCCCCCTCCTCCTATAAGAGAATCTTCGCTCTCCACTGAATCACCACGTTTTCTTTCTTTGTTAATATTCATTTTTACTACTCTCCTTGTTTTGCAGATACGTTAAGTGTGATTTAACATCTTTTCGAATACAGTGCTTGATGTCTAGATCAGACCCTCCAACACTTCAACGACTTGGTCGATGCTCCCTCGATTGAGTGGAGAGCTCTGGCAACACAAGCTACCGATGAAAGTGAGCTCGGCATTGTACGCAGCAACTCCCATCAATCTCAGAAGTCGTCCAAGCTGGAAGACATCACTCATGACCGTGGTACCCTGGTCATCTAGGGCACACTCGGGAGCGATATGGACGTACACCTCCTGTTTAAAAATTAAACGATTAGACATTTTAGTTTCATTTAAAAATGAACAGTTCAAAGATGGTAAACGTTGCATGTACTAATAGGAAATTAACAATTCAAGTGGGGGAAAAGCTATTAAAAATATGTTTGTTTGTTTTTTCAAAGTTTGCTTGACTCATAAATTTCATTATCAGAAATGTCCGATCAAGAATAAACTTCAAAAATTATTACCAAGCATCTAGATAACAAATAATCATACCTTTCTCCGGTACTTTTCCTTGTCCTCATCAGAAAGTCGGCAGAAGAAAGGCGTAGTCCGTGGATACACCAGACCGAAGTCAACGATAACTGCCTGCCATCGACCCGTCGGAGTCTTCTGTAGGAGGCAGTTATCCTCCTTCAGGTCGTTCATCAGATATCCCATCTGATGAATACGACCTAGTGACTTTGCAATGTCGAGAGCTAGTTGTAGCCTGAAATGAAGAGAAAGCAACTTAACATTTGCTGTTCTTGATTGTGTATCTTTTTGTAATTGTATTTTCATCACCTGTTTCTTTTTAAAACAATAACCAATGAGGAAAACAGAACTTAATATTTGTTTGGGGCAATGACCAGGCATTGGATGTTGTTCATGTTATTTAAGTACGAATATTGTCAAGTGATTGTTCCTGGAAATTGGATGAATTAATAATTATTGATTGTTAGATATTGGAGAGAGCAGTGCAGACATTTCCATTCTGTCCTTTTATCTGTAATTTGAATAAAATCAAGTATCTCACCATTCTTTTCTAGATAGAACTAGCTCCCGCATGCTTCTGTACAGAGTCCACGACTCTCCCGTGGAAGAGTCTCCGATGAAGTCCATCGCGAGACCGACACAGCCTGGGCTGGTCTCCAGGCAGCCAAAGTAACTAGGGAAGCAGTCATTCCTGCCCATGGTCTCAAGTAGGGATGCTTCCTCAAGGATGCTGTTCATCTGTTAAACATAAGTTATGACAGTTATGATGAGTTATGAAGATGGTTTATTTTCATGGCAAGTTAGTGCCTCAGACTTTCTTGCAAATTACACTATATAAATTTCAGTAATTATCATGTTTTTTTTTTTTTTTTTTTTATTTTTACTCAGTAATGACAAATGAACCAACCTTCATGTGCATCTGCTGAATGTCATTAGGGAGCTTGAAGATTTTCACAGCGATGGGCTTGTCGGTGACGCGATGGCGGAACAGGTGGACTGTTGCGCTCACCCCGCTGCCCAGGATGACATCACCACCTCCCTGGTGGAATGACTTTAAGTCATCCATACTCCACACCATGTAGGAGGAGGCTGGGGCAGCTACACTGCTCGAGCTCAAGGTGGCTTCAGCCCCACTCACTGATGGAGATCTAGGGAATGAGAAGGGACAAGTAGAAATGTAAAGATCAAGAAAATAAAGGATATTATCATGTTTTTTTTTAATAAAGCTAATTAGAAGCTCTCATGGGTTATCTTGACAAGGTAGGGCTATATAATCATTTCCTTTTCATAGTCATACTTTCCTGTTTTTATTATTGTAATTGTTATTATCATTATCATTATTAGTTTTTTAAAATTATTATTGTTAGTATTATGATAATATCATTATTACAAATATTATTTTCATAAGTAATAGTAGTAGTAGTACTATTACTACTATTATTATTACTATTGTTATTATTATTTTTGTTATTAGTATTATTATGATCATTATTATTATTATTATTATTGTTATTATTATTATTATCACCATTATTATTTTGTTATTATTATTATTATTATTAATAATGGTATTATTATTATTATTATTGTTATCATTATTATTATTCATTCTCCACTTTCACAAATCAAATACAACAATTTAAACAAAGGTAACCATTAAAAAAAAATCACGAATACCTCTTTATTTACAGCAGTCTTCTGAGTGCAATAGTTGGCTGCTGGGAAAAGAGAAAGCTTAATGAATAAACGGAAATTGAAATATTAAATGTCTTACAGTGGGTTTGGGCTTGGTGTACTAAGGCTGTCCACAGATGCCTGAGCAGATAGGGGAGCTGTTGATGGAGGATCGTTGACTTCTACATGTAACCCCAGACCACAAGCCGCTGGACAGGAATGTGATAGTCTAGTGAAAAAAAATGATACCAAAAAAAAAAAAAAAAAAAAAAAAAAAACGTTATTGTTCACTTTATTGCTGTGCATACTATAAAGGAGAACCAGTAGACATGGTAGAAACTACAAGCAGAATCTGTCATTCTTACAAAGTTTACTATTCTTGAAACGAATCTAAATTCATTCTTTAACAATCCGATTTCGACCAACTGTACATGTGCAAAATATCAGATGAAAGAAAATGAGGGGGGGGGGGTGGGGACTTTCTAAAGTTTCATCACTTTAGAACTTCTTCTTACCCAAGGGGCACAGCTATGGTGTCGATGGGTGCTGTGTCTGGGGTAGTGGTAGGATATGATGTTGTGTCTGGTGTAGATGGATGGGAAGGTGTTATCAGTGTTGAGGGGGAGTTGGATGCTACTTGAGTGTCTAATGGTGTCGAGGAAGGTGTTTGGGGGCTACCCTCGGAACACCTGAATGATAAGACATAAAAACTAAAACGATAATTTTTTTTCTCATATCAACAGTTATTTTGGTTGGTTGGTTGTTTTAAATCTTGAGAGGTGTCAATGAAAATGGATTTATGCTATAACAATTAAAATGAAATACACATAAAAATCGACGTAAAAATTAATCTTAGTACAAAGTCTTCACTGAATTTATCTCAATTTCTTCTCTCATTTCTCATTCACATTTTTCTTACCAAGTGACATTAGTAGTCTGACTGGCGGCGGGAGATGAAAGGCGGGCGGGTTGCCAACTCAAGTCCTGAAAATGTTTTAGAAAAATATATCTACGTATATTAATCTAATTACTTAAAATATGATTGACATTAGTAGCCTCATTATCTCAATACTTATTTATTATATTTTTATATCTATTTATTCATTCATTCATGCATGCATGCATTTAACTATTTATTCATTTAGCTATCTGTTTACTTATGCATCCACTAATTCATTTACATGTCTTTTTTTGAATATATCTTTTATGCATTTATCAATTTATGTATCTAATTTTTTTATTCACTTATTTTCATTTATCAGCCTTAATAACAATTGAGAGTAAATATGATATCCTAGTATCTAACATCACCTTTCATTATTTTCTTTCAATCAATTTTGCTATGCGCATCAAAATTTGATCTTTCTTAACTAAAAAAGAACAAACAATTATCTACCTGGAGGTCTTTCAGAGCAGCATCTCTCTGTCTTCTGGCCTCATCCAGCTCCATTTCCAGGACTTGGACCTTCATGGCCGAGTCTAGATGTTTCTGCTCGATTGCCCTGGCCCTCTTCTCAGCAGCCTGCCTTTTCTCCTCGGACTCGCGGACTCGACAGCTGATGTCGTCCACGAGTTCGTTGATGTCTCCGCGAGCCCCAACACCAAGCTCGGATGCCAGGCTCTGCCATGATAATAATAATATGAGACTGAGATATTTATGTTTAGAGGTTAATGACTGGGCTAATTAGTAGAATGTTTGGGGTGGGTGGGGTGTGCCCCGACGTTTGCCGAAACTTCACTCATTCCATGAATAATTGCCATTTTTTATGCAATTTGTTAACATAGACTTCTTAAAAATTCTTGAAAAAACTTCATTCAAAAGTATATTAATTCATTGTTTTATGACGATCTATACCCGGATAACCGACCTGTCCAGTCACGGGTGTATTTTATATTATTTAATTATCATTTTAAATTTTAATCTTATTCATCTGTTTAGGATATTCACTTTGGTTTGGATGTCAAAAAGTCCGAATACTTTAAGTTGGGTTAATTCTCATCTACTATTAGATGATGACGCGCCATTTATCTATTTTCATATAGGAAAATCAATACTATTGTAAAAATGAATGACAACAGTATACACATTCAACAATCTAAAAACTAAACTGACATTTTTTTTAAATGAAGACTTACAAGAAGCCGTTCCTCGAGCTCACGCTTTTCGGAAGAGCTCTTGAGGCATTGCAGCAGTAGCTTGCCTGTGAGATGACCAGCTGGTGGGGGCGGGTTAGATGACAAGGAGAATGCCGGATCCTCGTAAGACGAACACAGCTTCTGTTTAAGTTATGAAATGTAGTAATAATGCTCATGATGATGATAATATTACCAATAACAAAAATTATGATTTTGCTGAATGTTTTATCTGTTTCATGGGGTTTTTTTCTGTTGGGGAAGAGAGTTGGTTTATGGTTATGCACACATCGGTTCTGAGTTGATACGACTTAATAACGTCAGATTTATTTTTAGTGCATTTCTTTCTTTCTTTCTTTTTTTTTCTCTTCTTTTTTTTTTTTTTTGGGGGGGGGTTAAATTTTGTTTATTTTAAGGGTATTCGTAACTTAAATGACTATTTTATTCAGCGTAGGAAACGCTAGATTTATGTAGGTAACATGTTTTCTTACATCCAGGGAGTTGACCATCAGTGGTTTGATGGCAACAGTAGACTGAGCTGAACCAATACAGGGTAGAGGTCTTCCCAGGACCCAGGGGTGTGGGGAACGAATTCGCCCAACGCAATACATCGCCAATCTGTATATATATACGGTTTCCAGAGATCGAATTTTAGAAACTATGATCTAAAGAAAGGACGAGGGAAAGTAGAGATGAAATGAATTTAAAAAAAAAGGTTGAAAAGGAAAGGAGTTACCATTTTCATTGGCTGATCCAGAAAAAAGTTATCACATTTTTCAGGTACCTTCTAGTGGTTTTAAGTTTGTGTCGTCGCACAATTATTGCGGGCCATTTTTTTTTTAAACAGGGTCTATACTGTATGTCAGACTAGATTTTGCCGGGGGTAAGTGCCCCCCTCCCCCACCCCCACCGCCATCTCTCACTATCACTAATACTTTGTCTTTGACTTGAGAAAAAGAATCCGCA
>CM046847.1:19507056-19815011 GCA_025618425.1 Heliocidaris tuberculata
TTTGACAGCCTATAGACTTTTGTACAATATAAAATTTAGGGGGGGGGGGAGCAATTTTCTCTCTGAGATGTGGAGTAGGCCTAACATTAGAATAAATAGGCTACAAAAGTTGTTTTTTTTTATTATTAATCACGTACACCAGATTTAAAGTGGCGCCCCTGGAATGCCTCATGTTATAGGCCTACATCATTTAGTTTGATAGCCGCTGTCTTATGACCACCTATGTTGAAGATTGTTGTTGACAATTTGGGTTTCTGTATACAGCGTACTTGCACATTCTCGCAGGGAGGTGGTAGGGGGCCTGGGGCCCTGGGGGGGGGGGGGGGATAATGCCTCCTGTCGGAATATCAACTTTCAGATTTTAAATTTTTCGAGTGATCAAAACAGAAAATAAAAACAAAATAAAAACACTTTATTATGGTGTAAATATTTTTTTCGTTATCTAAATAATTATACTAGTCTATGACGAGATTATTATAGATTTATAAGAGATATATTCGGGCACTTCGCTTTCTGAATGTATTTTCCAACAATACGATACCCCCATCCCCGCCTCGTAAGCCTAAATCGATGGCCAAATCAAGTATGCAATGAAAATGTATTCGATATTTCGTTCTTTGATCTAGGACGTAAGCTAGCTACTTTGAGTGAATTGAGTCTGAAAATCAAAGACTAACAGTTAACATGGAAACGCTCAGTTAGCTTCTCTTGCGACGGTTTTATTTTGGTACAAGAAAACCTCTGTATTTTCTCAGGGTAAGTGACTTTACATTTGCATGTGACATTGATAAACTATATTGTATTAACTATTGTGCCATTCCACTTAAATAACTCGTTACATTTGAGTTCTGTTGTTCATTCTGTTAAGGAAAATTATCATTACAGTCCCGTGTGTTTAGTTTTGTGTATTGTGAAATTGAGAAACAAGCACTCATACCCATACGAGGTTATCTTCAGATAACCTCGTACTCCATACATTTTATACTGTTGCCATGGCATTGTTGGATTTAAATGTCTACCATCTTTGAATCTCCCCCCATATGTCATTTGTAGGTTTTTTTCTGTCCTCTTGAACTCTTCTTAGTAGAGCCTAGTAGAGGTCTAGATCTAGGTCACTCATAGGCCCTTGCCTATGTGGGACTGTGTCCAACATTCACTGTTGCAGCATTCAAAAACAGACAACAAAATTGCTCTAGGCACGATTTAATTTTCTTAAATTTGCTAGAATACCTGATTCAGAGACTCTTCAACTCTTGTATGTTGACTTCTGATTCCAAAACTGGAAAGCAGTACTTTAAAGGGCTTTTTCTCACTCCTCGTGTATACAGCAGCGGGGACTGGGCCAAGGTAAAATCATCTACAGTACGCTTATATGCCTCGACCTGAAGCGAAGAGTATAAATGCGAAGAGTGCTCAACCCGCTACTAAGCACGTGTGCGTATTGTGGTGCACTCGTAAGGCGAGTCTCGTTTGAACACGGCAATATACACCTGCCGAATATACTACGGAAATACGAGAGAGTAATTTGTCTTAACACTATTAAAGGTCTTTGCGAAGTTTGCCTGACCCCGGAAGCACCTGATCTCTAGGGAAAAGTGCCCCGGAAGCTTGATTCGGCATCTGGCTTTGTTCTCCAGACGTTTGGGGAAAAACATTTTTGCATTGCATAATTCTTCCACAGGATCGTATATTTCTATATAGCGCCATCAGCGTTAGTATATATTGAAACGACTGTAATTCTAGGCTAGCGCACCAAAACAACTACGACAACGCTGCCATAGCCAAGCATCTTCTACGAGAACTCCGCTGGATGGAAAGCAAACTGGTAAGTTTTTGTCTTTTTGTAGTTAAAATATTAGTTTAATACAAGTTTAAAAATCAAATTCATTTACATACATAGACATCATACAACATAAATACAGCAAAAATAGGAAATAAACCCTTGGAATTGCAAGGGAGGTGATATTGTAAAGTATACATTCAAATCTGCCACTATAACACGTATGGAGTACGAGGTTATCTTACGATAACCTCGTATGTGTATGAGTGGATCTAGATGATCACTTTCTACAATACATGTAGATCTACAAGCTTATCTGAAGATAACCTTGTACTCAGACTAGCTCTTTTATGGGTGAATAGGCTTCAATAGCTATTGTGTGTATCAGCAGGCCCTTTTCCAGGCTAGATCATTCATACAGGAGAGGAAAATAATTATTTAAAATTTCACTTTCAATTCTGAATCCCCAAATTTGTGGCACAGTAAGAGTTGAAGAGTCCCTGAATCAGGTAATCCAGCAAATTTAAGAAAATTATGTCTTCGAGCAATTTTGTCTGTTTTTGACTGCTGCAACAGTGAATGTTGGACACAGTCCCACATAGGCAAGGGCCTATGAGTAGATCTAGATACCTTTTCTACGACAATGTTCCCAAAATCACCCCCAGTTTTCCACACATAGCGACTTTACTATACTTTGTGTGTACACTCTTGGACGGTATTTACACCTCAACACTTTCAAACAGCACTGCACAAAAGTCACCAACATTCACTCAAAATTGGCATTTCATTTATAGCGACACCAACATGTCCATGAAATAGAGTCTACAATGAATTCAACTAACCGATGACGATGTTGGAAAACATCATTCCAGAAATAAAATAAAATAATTTACTGTCATCAGAGAGAGTCATTGTGTACATTTCTTGGTTGCCTGGAGCAGTGAATCTCTGAAAAATTTTGCTTCAGTTGACATGGTTTTGACTTTGAATTTTGCTGGAAATATTAGAATGGTCATTTAAGGTAAGAGTGAGATTTTTAAGAGTTGAATTTGAAAGAAAGTATTTGAAATATTTATCATATTTTTCCCCTATACATTTAGTGCATGTGATGGAAAATATGTAGTATCAGCGTTGCCAGGTGTACGATAATTATCGTATTTGTATGATAATTTGGCCCTCTGTACGATGTACGATCAATAATTCAAAAAAAGTCAAATGTACGATAATTTTAGATTTCTGCAATTTAAGAAGATAGGCGTACTAGTAGGCCCTATTTTGACCCTTTTTGTTACCCATTGTCTCTATAAAAAAACAAACCCATTTCCAAACACAAAGGAAGCGTACATTTTTGCCTCTCTTGTAATTTTCACCCACGGAGTTATGCTTTCACGCCATACGTCAAGTACAACTCGAGAGTCTCGAGTGCAGAGCGTGAGCTTAAAATCGCATGGTACTGGTATAGTTTGCTGATGTGAATTTTGCGGGATCGTATCTTGCCTTCAGCTCCGAGGACATTTTTTTTCATATGGATATATAGGTGTACAGTTGGTACTTCCTCATTTTCCCGTGAGATACAGAGTCAGAGCTCTATATGTACGATAATTTTGTCTCAAAAACGATAATTTTGAGTCTCAGATACGATAATTTGACATTTTGAACAACGTCCATGCCCATGATGTTGACCTGACATTGAAAATATATATGTCTTACCACAATATCAACTAATAATATAATAGTCCATGACTGTTTCAAAGGAGCAAGATCGCTGGCAAAAAAACAGCCTGAAAATTTCACTTGATCAAGGTAATAAAGATCATTTTAAAGAACTTGTTAGGAAATCAGACATTTTATCATCCTAAAATGTAAAACAAATTATTTCCTCAGAATTTTGCCAATATACTGGTGTTTTTACCTCTTCAACTTAGAGGTGTATCGCTGCCGAAATTGACACAGCTCCACACAGTGATGGTTCCATGAGTAGCAGTAGCAGTAGCAGTGGCATACTCGTTGTGTCCTAAAAAAAAAAATCTTGTTATCCAATGAAAAAAGAGGACAGTTATGAAATTTTGAAGAACCCTACATAAATTAGCAACTGCACTCTATGATATCCTTTGTAAGCTTCTAGCCCTGAACAATTGTTTGTATGAAATTTTTTTTCAAGAATTTCGTAAATTACGAGTTGTGATGAAGACTGTTTTCTAATAATGAAAACATCTCAAGACTTGCTTATTCTGTTAATAATTACTTTTATGAGCATTTGAATTTTGAACATGTAGATCTATTTTGAAAAAGCAGTATATGAATACATTGTTGTTATTATTATTTATCTTTATGAATGATATATTTGAATTCAGGTAGACAAGATGGCAGGGGAGGAAGACAGTGGTCAGAATGGCTTCATCGTTGATTCTGCCAGACTCGCCCTGGATGATGGCACGACGACGGAGGATGATGAGGAAGTGTTGGATGAGGAGGAGGAGGAAGGCCACCAGGTGGTCGCTAAGTCTTTGAGTTCTCACAGCAAAGAAGTGGAGATGATCCTCAAGTCAGCCAAGGCCGTGCAGGCCATCGCTGTGGATCTCAGCAGGAAGGGACTGGTCAGGATTCCAGAGGAACTGTACGGCATGGACCATGTTGAGGTCAGTATGTGTATAAGTACTGTTATGTGCCTGACAGAAGGGCATGTACACAAATTGTTAGGAAATTTTTTTTCTTCATTTTTTTTCAGATTTTGAAATAAAAAGATAAGATATTCATATAATTTAGAGAATTTATGGCACCATTGCAATCAAGTTATGTGATGTGTAGAGTGAAGCATATTATGTAGTCAAACAAAAGCAAAAGTACAAAAGATTGAAATGGGTATTTCTGGAAAATTATATCCACTGGCCTTATATCCCTTTGTGCCCTTTTGCCTGGCTAAACTAGTAAAGAGAATAGTCCTTTTACCTCATGAGATGGTCAGTTCAAATTTCAAATTGTGTAGTTTGTTTTCTACCTATATCTTTCTATTTTGCTTGTAGGTTAAGTACAGTGCCTGTCACTCCTCTTTCTTTTTTTTTTGTTTGTTGTTGTTGTTGTTGTGTTGTTTTTTTTTGGGGGGGGGTCCTAAATGTATTTGTCTCTCTATATACATTCAACATTTTAAATAATAATAATAATAATATTCCGCTTTTATATAGTGCCTAATACATCGGAGATGTCTCTAAGCGCTTTACAGATATATTATTACCCCGGTCATCGGATTCTGGCTTTCCCGCACACAATGTATGCACATTCTCCACTCCCTGGGGAGTATTCCAGCAATGGGCCATGGCGCTCACATTGCTAAGCAAACGACATTAACTTTCGCATCCTACCGGGTACCCATTTAACACCTGGGTGGAGAGTGGCAAATGTAGATTAACGTCTTGCCAAAGGACACTAGTGCTGCGGTGGGATTCGAACCCCGGACCTCATGGTTCAAAGTCCGGGGACTTATCCACTGATCCACAACACCTTCTCTGATTGTATCCCCCTCCCCAATCTTGCAAACTTTTTGTTTTTCCCTGATGAGATCTTTAGGTGCCCATGTTGTTTTAAGACATGTGTTGTAAAATTTAATACTTAATTTTAATTATTTATTTATAGTTCCTTTACTTGGAGGGAAACCTTTTGCAGAACATTCCACCAGAATTGTTTGAGGATGTCAGAAATGTCAAGTGGCTTGACCTCAGGAACAACAACATACATCACCTTCCAGCTGAAATCGGATACCATCGGTGAGTTCATCTTTTAAAAATTCAATGAACCAATTCATAGGCTGTTGCCACAACGGCAGTAAATATTGTCGTTTGGATAAAGGGTTTGGAACCCACCTGTTAAAATTGCATTCATCTCATGTGTATGTTAGAGAATCATGGTTTACCAGATACAGCGAGTTGTCAGATAATTTATTTTCCTTTTCTTTTATTCTGAAAATATTTCTTCAATTGCCACATTGACAGATTAAACTAGCTTGAGCTGTATGAATAATGTTTTGCATCTACTCAAAGAATGCCTTTTAGGATCTCAGCACAGGATACCATCTTTTGTTTAAGTTTACATTGTATGTAACACCAGTGGAAAGAAAATTTCTGTATATGGACATTAAACCTTAAATTGAAAGACACTTCAGATACATTTATTTCAAAGTCTTACACTATATAATGTGTGTTTTTTTTTTCAACATTTATCTAGGTGTTTAAAGACTCTTTTACTGGAGGGGAATAAAATATCAGAGCTTCCACCAGAAATGGGTGAGTATATTTACACGTTGTGATGACTGGCTGCTACATAACTTTCTTGACTTATTTTTATCTGCGGCTGGTACTTCGAGGTAGAATGTCAATCACTAGCCCAAAGTGCATTGTATATGTCTATATATATATATATATATATTTATATATGTTGACTGCAACTCACCCATTTACAGTCCAGATGTTTGTGGCAATTTCTGAGATTTTGATACCGTAATCACTTTGTTCACTGTAATGCTTTTAAGGTAAATTCTTCAGAAAAGTGAGTTGATTGCAAAGATGTAACAGCAACTTACATTGTGCTCATATCAGTCACACTGTGACCCCCATGGCTCAAGCTTATCGGGTACCACTGCACACCTGGGTGGAGAGTGGGAAATGTAGATTAATGTCTTGCCGAAGGACATTCGTGGCGGGCTGGGAATCACATTCCGTAATTGGTGTTCTACTGTCCGGTGGCTTATCCGCTAGACCACAAAACCCTCAGAGGCACTCTCAGTACTTGTTTTTTCCTCCAAATAATGCTAGTTTATAGTAATTTTGTTTGAATGATGTTTTATCCAACAAACACTTTTCTTCAAAGAATGATAGATTTGAATTTTTCTTCAAGATTATTATATAGGTACTTCTATTTTTACTTGCCTATCAATATGTTGTAAAACATCATTGGACAAATGATTTTTTTTTCTCCTGTGAATAAGAAATGTGATGCTTTCATGCTGGTATGACTTCAATTTCTGTTTTCAATCCTCAAAGTTTTTAACTATCTCATTGTAGGTCAACTGAAGACTCTGACTGGTCTCAATCTACGAGGCAACCCCATCGAGTTCCCACCTCAGAAAATCATCGAAAAAGGAGTGAAGGAGATACTACGCTACCTCAGAGAAGCCATGGCTATCAGGGGTCGAAGACTTCAGTCAGCTGGTAAGTTATTCCCTCACCCTTTATCATTTAAAGATAGTTCCCTTTTTTTTTACAACAGATTTTCTGATTCCCTTGAAGTTTCTTCTCTGGATCTGGTGATCCCACATTTGCTCTGGCGATGTTTGCACTGGGCTTAGTTTTGTCCAATATGTAGGGTTAAAGTTTTGGTTTAGATGTGTTTCTTTTAAGGTAAGGTTTATAGTTATGTGTAGGGTTATGTATAGTGTTTGCTGGGTCAAGACTTGAAATTAGGAATTTGGCTATTGTTTGAAATTTACCAAGGAGCAATTTTCACTAGAGTATATGTTGTAAAATCTGGGATTCTTAATCTGAAATTTGATTTCCTAAATATCATAAACTTTCTGTTATATTAATGAAAAAAAGTACATAAGAATCTCCTTAAAGGGCAAATGACTAAGAACTCATAGGGAAAGGCAGGCGATTTTTTATGAGAGAGGAGAATGCAGCGAAGCTTCATGTCAGTTGCAATACAAGGACTTTCATCGCATTTGCCATAACATGTGATTTATACAGGACCACTCCCGAGACATGAAAATGCAGTCAAACATCAAGTCACATGCAGAAAAGCACTTACAGGGCCAGCTCTCTGGGAGATCCTGAGGGTTGTTACGCAATCGTGGTGACAACGCATCGCGGAGGGCAATAAAGAGCAATGGCCAGATTAACTAACCAGAAATAAACCATGTTTTTGTATTTTGAAATGTTTGAGCATTACACAAAACGTTTGTTCAGGTGAACGATGATGAGACCCGTTAAGAGTCTACAGACTTGGAATTGGTAAAACTCGAAGCATTCAACTAGCATGAGTTTGGTCACCTTGGTGCTGTCCTATCTTTTATTGCATTAGTTTGACGGGCTTGCATGACGGACGGCTTATGTGTACAAGTTAACAAGCCTTTTGCAAAATCCATACGATTCCATTTCCCCATGAGTTCTTAGTTGACTGTGCCTTTAAAATGTCAACTCTCACCTGTATACTTACATGTAGATGATAGCTATTAATCCAGCCTCTAATTTCAGAGCTCAGAATCGAAGACCTAAACCTCAGCGATGCCGTCTCCCACTCCTCCGGGAGCGACAACGAATACGACCCCAAGAACAGGCTTGACCCTGCTGACCGTCTTAACCACATCCAGTCGTCCAGTAGACTATCCGTCCGGTCAAGTATGAGTAATATGTCAGACCTAGAGTTCCCCAGGCCCAAGTCTGTCTCGCTACACAAGCACATGACGTACGAGGAGTACAGACAGCTTCAGTATCAAAAGTTTAAGAGAGCGGGGGCGCTGGGTGTCCTCGGAAAAGAGCAGTATGTAGTCATAGCCTGGGCAGTATCTCACGAAACTGTTATAAAAGTGCAACTTCTCAGACATCCCATTGGAACATACTAATTTTATAACAATAGAATGTCAGTGAACTTGTACTAAATGACTCTTTCGTAAGACACTGCTCTGGGTTCTCTGCCCTTCTCATTTTTATATCAATTAAGTGATACCCTCCACACTCTTGAAAATTAGTATAGAAAAATCCCAAGAATGCTGTCTTCCCTCTCGCTGATAGTTTATATTTTAAAACATTTATGCCAAATTTACGGAGCGGATCAATTTCCCATATGTTGCTAAGTATATTTCAAGTTTAGACTTCAAAAACACCAGTTTAAACACCAGTTGATGGCCTCCTATGGTTATGTTAAGAGAAAGCTTGGATGAAAAGAATGATATAAAGGTGATGCATTCTGAAATGGCAATTTACATGAAGCATGTGTGCTCTTTCCTTATTCCTACTTATTGTCAAAAGCAAAAAAGTTTGAATAAACTCATAGCTCATTAAGAAAATTGAATAGTTTGAAATTGCATGAAATGTTTGGTTCTTATATTCTGAAATTATTAACTAGCTTTGTGCATGGACAAATTAAAGTAAGATATGGTATACAGTGATTGATGAATAATGTGTAGTAAAGTAATGTAGACCCACTTCTATCTCTTGCTGATTCCCTATTTAAGCTGTTACTTTGATCCAAGATAAGAGCTATATCCACATTATCTACAAAATACCGTTACAGATAATGCTGAGGCTAACATTAATCTTTTTTTTTCCTCCTGGGATGATGCAGAACAAATTTTGATTTATTACATTTATGACTAACCCAATTCTTGGTTTGCAATCTCTGCATCATTATTGGGAAGAAAAAATATGCCAAAACACTGACACAATTTTTTGTCACTAGCATATTCACACAGACCCTATTCACCCTGTTTTGCAATACATTGATTGATTCTCCATCCTTAATTCCCCCCCTTCCCAAATTCATACAGTGAAACTTTGCATGACTAGTGTTTACTGATGCCCCCCCCCCCCCCCCCCAACCTTCCCATGACCACTTCATATCCTTGTATTAATCCTATATGATCATCCCAGCATGATAAAAGCGAAATTTGAAGAAGGTAGAGTCTGTTTACATATTATACAACAAAAGGCGAAGGCAATGGAAACAGGACCCCATAACAATGTGTGATTTCCCCGTACCCTGTTCACATCCATGAATTAATCCCATTGTCATCATTATATCACCCCAGCATGAGACAAGTCACATCTGGAAGAAGGTACAGTGCTATTCTCCCTTTAACTATACACTAATAACTACATGCTAGTTAACATCCACATATATCTGTAATGTTCTACCGCACTTGAAGAGAAAGTTGAGTTTAAATGTCCCCTGAAAAGGACTCCTCTTTAAAAGTTTGGACCAACTTTCACGCCTCATGTGTGTGTAAAGTCGTTTATACTACCCATTTCTGTGTGTATTGCTGTTTCCTGTACATGATTTTCAGCAAGATTTACTCAATTTCTTATCATTTTGATGATTTGAAAACCTCAAAATACACAATTCTTGTTTTGTGCTGTTAATCTGCCTTTCTCAATTGTTGCTTTCATATTGTAATCGCATGACCAGGTCCCCGTTTCATAAAACTTGTTATCAAGTTAACAAGTTACAATAATTGTTATAAGCTACTGAAATCCTTGAATCTGATTGGCTGAGAGCAAATTTGTCATAGAAATGGGGCAGTTGTTATTGATAACAAGTTTTATGAAACAGGGCCCAGAACTCAACTCTATCTGTAACACAAGGATTCCATTTTTCCTGCATTTGTTTTATGTAATATTCATTCATTTCTCAATTCAAGCACTTTTAAGATATTAGTCTTCATACACTTCTCACCACAGAGATCATCAGTACCCCATATTTCAAGCTCTAGTTTCATACTCTCTTGATGAAATCAACTGGTATCCATGCTAACACTAACAGATGTTTTTAAAAACTGAATCGCAGTTTCCTTTTGTAAATTGATTTGCATTTATCATGGAGCAATATTTCAAATTTGTTTACAGGAACTGATAATGCTTTCTCTCATTACAGCACTAAACTGTGACAGTATTTTGTGTGTGTGTGGGTGAATGTTGCACATATTGAGCACAGAAAAGATTTTTTTTTAATTTACACTTTACTGTTTTTGTGTGTACGTTTAAAGCACATTTGATTATGGTTGCACATTTGCGGGAAATGCTCATGTTTCTGCAGGGTTCAGCCCTAAGCTATGAAGTGATTATTTCTAACTAGATTCCTTATTGATCACTTTGAAAAATAAGAGTTTGGGGTGTCTTCTCTTTTGATATCTACATCAGTTTGAGAAAGTGTATCTTGCCATAAAATTCTTACATTTTTTACCGAATCATAATTAGCCCTTTCTTGCTCTTATTCCAGAGATCTGACTAATGCTCCCATGACATTTGCCCCCTGCTTTACTGTATAAGCTGTTTTCTTCGCGTACAGATATTTTCGCGATTTTGGACTAGGTAGGGAAATTCGCGAGGGTTTAATTTCGCGATTTTTGTGATGTTTTTGTTACTGTAAACAGCCATGTATTGAAGTGGAAATTTTCGCGAGGACCGACTCGCGAAAATCGCGAAAATAAAACCACCGCGAAAATAACCACTTATACAGTATTTCATCAGAGATGTAGGGTTGGGACTTTGGTTGCATTTGGGTTTTAGGTTAGGTTTAGCATTAGGGTTAGGTACAGTGTTAGGCTTAAGGTTTAAGTCTGGAGTTTGGTTAGTAATTGAAAATACCATAGAGCAGTTGTCGTGGAAGCATGTGTTGTACAATAGTAATGTCAAACCCAGGGTAGTGTGCCATGTGTGCAGTGTGTCATGCCATAAATATCTAATCTCTTATTAGAAATTTAACTTAGCCATCATTTTAGAGTTGTGTACTTAAACGTACTCTGTCCCTTTTGCAGCTCTAAATTTTAAAGTTGTGTGAGTATGTGAAATATTACAAAAGAATTATAATGGGTAAAATTGTGCAGATGTGAAAAGGATTATAATTTGCTTTTTAAGTAAGTAAATTAACAACATTTTGGTAACACTTTATTTTTTTCGACTCGAAAAAAATTGTGTAGTTTTGAAAATTATTTTTTTACCTTTACTGGTACATGTACTTTCATTGATTTTCTAATAGCTCCCTCTGCACCAAAAGCAAGATTTTCATTTCTTAAAAAGGAGTTATAGAACTTGTGACCTTGAAATTTCATAGGCAGTATCTACAGGATGTCTACTAAACCTGTGCAAAGTTTTGCAAAATTTTGTATAAATCTGCAAAAGGGATGAAGCCTTTAAGGTATGCAACTTGGGTTTCAAAATGGGGGGAGGGGGGGGGGGGGGTAGGGGGCATTTTCTTATCATATCCAAGAAAGTAAGAAATTAAATAGATTTCGCACAAACAAGTCTTGATATTTTGTCTCATTGTCTTATCAGACACTCATTCTTATGTAGACAGCATAGTAAAACACAAGTCATTTTTACTCCTTCATCTCTCACCCATATACTTCACTTCAATTCTGTTTACTTTTCTTTACTATAACAGCACATTTAATCTCTGTTAAATGAATGATTTACATGTGAAAAAACATTTTGTATCATAATCATAATCAAACGATAAATTAGCAAAGAGAATGCACTAAGGCTGAAAAATTAGGCTGCAAATTTGCAAAATTGTAAGTCTCACACAACCACTAATAATGTTTTTGTACAAGACATGGATGTGATATTGAATACCTGCTGTGAACTTTTAGTTCAAGACATTTTATTCTGAATTATTGTGAGTGCATAATGGGAGTTCTTCTTATTCTTATTATTCATTCAGCATTTCAAAGGTTAAATACAATGAAGATATAAAATGCAAAATAACAGCTCCCCCTGCTGCATCTCCCAAAGTAGCCTGGAAGAAAAAAAAAAAAAGGGGGGGTGGAATTGCTATGACCCTTGGGCATTTCCTACTGACTTCAGGAAACTCAGTAGGGGTGCCTGGAATGTGAAATAACTGATATCTTATAGGGCCTCATGATTCTGTGAGAATTCAAGTTGTCATCATTACCAGAATTCAAGATTACCTCTAAATTCTAACATGTTTTCCATCTCTGATTGCTACCATCTTAACAGAAGGAATAAAAAGAAGAAGCAGAAGAAGATTCACTCCCCTCCCATCGATCCCCTTCACGCGAAGATGGCTGAGGAGAGACGACTAGCTAAAATGGCTCAGCTCAAACAGAAACAACTTGTCATGGAACAAAAGAGAAAGTAGGTTACCATGGTAATGTGTATGATAACAATAATAATGGCTTCACCCCTATCCGATCTGAGAAAAGTATTTTTCTACCATATTTAGTTGGTTTTATTTCAATGATAATATGTGAGGGTATGTGAGGATACGTTCCTGCCCAGTGTTAGAGCAGTGGTCTAGTAACGGAGATCCTGTCCCGTTTGCCCTTTCCTTTAAAAAAAGAATAATTTCCATTTTCTCTATAGAAAATATGTAATAATACATGCACCATTGATATAATCATTGCACATAATGCTTTTACACAAAACCTACTGTATGAAAGAAATCTATTCCATCATCAACAACTAAGAAAATGAAAATTCATGAAATTTTCTTACTGAGCTAATGGAAGAGGGGCTCGCATGATACGTCACAGAGTTGCCAATTTGTGTTTGATTGATTACAACTTCAAAAATTCATAACTTTCTTATTTCTTATTAGATTTTGCTCAAACTTTTCTCTCAATTTTCTGCTTTTATTAAAATGAACTAAATTCCAGGGTGGACTTTCCCTTTAATTCCTTGCTGGCATCCATAAGAGAACACCCCTGTGGCCCCACAAGACAATTAAGATTATCCTTACATGGTTTATAATTGCAATTTGGGGATTAATCATAGTTTTTGAATATGTCATCTGAAAATATCATGTATCTGTGATCCCTCTCCAATTAAATAAAAAGGATGTATTTCCTGTCAATCACGTCTGACCTTCGCCATTTCACTTTAAAGTTACCTTGAAAGGTACATGTATTATTGAGCTGTGTTCAAAGGCCAAGGAAAAAAAATAGTGTCCATTTTGGGAAACAAGAAGATGAGGAAGAGTGTGGTACTGTGGTCCATTAATAAGCCGGTTCGTAATTAAAATTTGCGCATGTGCAGATAAAGGTCATTTGTACCGAGTACAATTGACCTTTATACGTGTCATTTTGTACGCACCACGATGGGCGCACAAGTATGATTTTACATGTTAAACAAGTAGCGCATCCACCAAAACAAATGCACGTGCACATGCAAATTGGGGTCATTTCAGGGTCATTTGGACCATGTACTAATTACGAATTGGCTTATTGAAATATGATTGCGGAATTAAGATGTTTTTTCTAGATTAAGAGAAAAAAAAATCTTATATGTATTCTCTTGTTTGATAAAGATTTCCTTCAGACCACTTGATAGGAGCTTCACTATTACATTAATCCCCACAAAGACATGATTCAGTAGATCACATGAAGGGTTTCACGTAATTGTTGGCCTATTCTATTTAAGCACTCTATAAGAAAATGATAAATTATATTATATGGCTTTGTAGTTTGTAAGTCTGCTTTAATCCTTTTTAACCCTTTCGAGACAATGGACCACATTTTGTGGTTTGGCTCAATAACTTTTGATTCAGAGCTCTAAAAAATATACCAGATGCATGAGTAGAAAGAGCAAAAATTTCTACACACATTGTTTCCATTTTTGTTGCATCACCATATTGCGTTTGATGCCAGGAATTGTAAAAAGGAGAATAAGCTTCAAAATCCTTAAATTGACAACACATTGAGAGGTTCAAAATCAATTCAACTTTCGACTAAGTTTCTAATGTTTTTGTATATTGTTTTCAAAGACATTACATTTTGTTGGAACCATGTAGCACTAAAAGAAAAATATTAGTGTTGCCAATTTGAAGAACAAAATGTGATCAATTTACCCCTTAAATAATTCCTGTCATGAAAGGGTTAAGAAAGATAAGGTATTATCTACATTTGTATTTCCTTCTAGGAAAGGGTGAGTGGCAACTATTATTGCTTGAAAACGGAAGAAGGGGTTTCAGGATAAAGTTAACAGATTTTCTAACCCATAGATGTATAGTATCATCTTTTTATGACGTTTCTGCATCAGGGTTATTGCTACACCGGGCAGCAGTGGGCGACAGAGCCGTTTGTCAGCTTGGAATCTGATCATATATATCCTTTCTTTTTTTTTCTTTTGTTTCCATGGAAACAGAGACCAACAGCTGCTTGAAGATTGGAGGCAGGAGACAAGAGATATGCAAAGGAAGCATTACATTAGGGCGGTCAAGAATGCTCAACAAGGTTGGTCCATCATCATCATAAACAATGATATTTTTGTTCTTGTATCATGCCTATTACAATAAGATATTCCAAAGAACTTTTGAATTATTACCCCGGCCTTTGCACTGGGAACCATTATGAATGCACAGTGCATTTCAAGGAATAATCCAACCAGGTACCAACTTACCTAATGCTATGGTCAGAACTGATCGTGCATGTTTTTGCAGCTGCGATCGGCTGTTACCCAACTCCTGCGATTCGTACGTCCTTCGTTTCTCATGGTCACAACCAGCCATGCACCTCTCTGCATCTCCTCTTTCACGTCTTGCACCCTCCTCATAAACATACCCCCTCTTACCTGCAAGAACTCTTTGAGGTGAACGTGCAGCCCCCGTACAGGTACGGTGCAAATGACATGTGGTATGTTATGGCTTCCTGAGACCTCTGCAAGATGCGCATATGATGTTCTCAAGAAGCCCGTGCAAGAATTATGATGGCTGCACGTGTCACCTGCATTCATGGAAACACGTAGCCACACCCATAGTTTGTTGGACATGTCCAAAAGCCTCCTTGCATGTCCTGCATTCTCCTGCATGATGGGAAAAAATGTACACACCCGTGCCTGCGATGCAAGGATTTTCTGCGAAATCCGTCGTAGACCACACGTGAGGAGGTGCACGACTGGTTGTGACCAACCCTTTACCTGGGTTGAGTTGGACAAATGTCTTGCCAAAGGACATTACAGTTAGTGCTGTGGCAGGGATTTTAACCCCATATCTTCTGATCCAAAGTCTGGTGACTTATCTACAAGACCTCAACACCTCTACAGTCATTATGTAGAGGCGTGGTTTGACCCGGAGATATGAAGTCCTCAGGTTCAAGCGCTTTCACAGCTTTAAAATGGGTGAACCTGCAATTGCTCGAGCGACATTTGCTTCATGCTCTTTTCTTCCATCGAAGAGTTAAAGATATAGGGTTAGGGCTAGAGTTGGGATTTGGTTTTAGGTTAAGTATCGGGGTTAGGGTTAGGATAGTATCCAGTCAAGGGTTGAAGCTCAGAATTTACCGCAGCATGTGTCGTATAATCCACTATTATAAAATGTCCATAAGCAAGGTATTTTTGATATATTGCTTCTTTTCACCCTTGTCTCTGGTTTTGAGATAGCATGTGCTCACCTGTGAAATGGCAACCAGTAGGGTCCTGTTTCATAAAACTTGTTATCGATAACAAGTTGCGATAACTGTTATAAGCTACTGAAATCCTTGCATCTGATTGGCTGAGAGCAAATTGTCAGAGAAATGTGGCGGTTGTTACTGATAACAAGTTTTATGAAACGGGACCCAGGTCATAAGATTTTCCGCTCTTGCTTGTTACAACATATGCATGAAATATATTGTGTGCAAGTAACTTCATGTTAATATATCATATAGATTAATACTGCCTTTTTGAAACTTTTTTTTCTCCTAATGCTGTTCATCATTTTTCTTCAGTATTCATTAGTATGCATAACAAATCTATGATGTACCAACACCCTTCATATGTAGTATATTGTAGTATATATAATTTCCTGTATTGTGTCATCTGTCTTTTTAAAACTCAGATCTTTTTCTTCCAATGCGGCTAATTATTTTTCAGTAGTCATTGCATGAATAACAAATTTATGATGAACCAACACTTTTTATCATCATAGTCTTATTCCCCATTTGTGAATTTATGACTTTGACAATTTCAATCTATTTCTACCTAATATCCCATTTGAATATATGTGTTACTTTATATTCCGAACTAAACGCATTTAATGCCTTTGTAAAAGTAAAACTGCTTGCATGCTAAAAGACTTCATTTGCATACCACTGTCAATTTATCAGTAACTCTTTATAACAGCAAGCAATGGTAAAACCTGAAACTTTTCACTTTCGAAGTGCTACTTCACACCAGCTCAGGTTACAAGTTTATCAGTATAAATATTGCTTCAAATCCACATGCTTGCATTGCTTGGGCCACTGTAATATTTCAGCTGGCAAGCAAAATACTTTTCCAATTCAGCAAGCAAATTAAAACAGGCTAAACCAGTTTGGCAATTCTTAAGAACATGCTTCCTGTAAAATCTGAAACCTGCAAGACATGAAACTTTCACAAATTGTTTATAAATAAAGACAATTATTTTTGCATATTGCAAAAATTTAGTGTCGAGAGTCAATTATTTGGTGGCATGAAACTTTTGCATATCTCAACCACTTGCAAAATTTGTGAAAGTTTCATTTATGCTAAAGTTTCTGATTTTACAGCAACCAGTATCCTTAACTGCATGATTGTACTGGATAATCAAGAGGAAACAGAAATAACAGATTTTCCTAATTTTTATTTCTGTTTGGAATACAATTCATGAATTCACATTTATAAATTCAAATATAAATTTCTAATTCTTCATGTCCTAATCACATTATACTTACCTTCTCCCCCTGTGTAAAATGTTCCTATCCTTTTCTCATTACACGGCGTTAGGTCTTGGATGGAAGCATGGTAATTTATAATTCCTCCCCCTTTTTTTCCTCTTATTAATGATTTAACATTTTATTGCTGTTCTACTGATTATGATTGAAAGTTATTTTAACAAAGTCTCATTCTGTTGAGGAAAACACGTCTAAATTGATCAGACATCTATATGTATGTATAGCATCATTCCTTGACCATCCTTTACTTTGGTTGGTCATCAGTGGTAAAAACAAATGCATTTGAGATAACTTGAATGTTGATCGATGGGTCACTTCTTTTGTACCAAGTGCGTTGAGCATGATGGAGTTTGTGATTTTAAATTCTTACACAAAATTCTTTAAAATGGGATGTCTTCAGTACCGATAACTGAATTTATTTAAAAACTTGAAGAAAAAAAAATTAATATTAAAGAAGGATGTTTTAGACCTATAGCTAGAGAATTACTTCTACAAATATCCATTAGGCCTATTATGTTTAATGCCAGAACCATAATTTTTCTTTATTTTCCAT
Source organism: Heliocidaris tuberculata (assembly GCA_025618425.1). NCBI lineage: Eukaryota > Metazoa > Echinodermata > Echinoidea > Camarodonta > Echinometridae > Heliocidaris > Heliocidaris tuberculata. Next base: position 19,524,778 of record CM046847.1, read on the forward strand.
AATTTTTCTTTATTTTCCATAATTTCAAGCTTTGATTTAAAAAGGGGTAATTTCTTTTTACTCCTCATTATTCAATGCTAAATACTTACAACCCTATTTTTCCAATGTCTCATAAAGTACGCAAAATCAGGAGGTCAAATCTAGGTTTGTGTATCACGAAATACTCTTTCACAACAAATGTTGGAAGTTTAGGGCAGTCTGAGTTTCAGGGTTACTGAACACATCTTTTCAGGGATGATAAATCTTCATTCTGCACTTTTCAAAAATTGGGTACTCGTAATTGTGGTTGTTATTGACTTTGTGTGATATCTTAATGGATGAATGGATGTTTCAACACAGAATGTGGCCTTGAAGTCATCTGGACTTTGAATAGGATTCTACCAACTGTTGTAAATAACCTGAATCTAAGCTCAGAATATGGGTATTTCTTATTTTCTCAAGCAAACGCAAACAGATTTGGGAGAAGATCATTGCCAATGTTTACAAGCTAAAAGTAGTGGGGGCTTAATGAAATTGGATCATTCAGGGTTTACATAACGATTGACATTATCATTCTGTAATAATATAAGTCAGTACCAGGTAATTAAAATGTGCTCTGGTGGTTGTGTGGTGATATTTGATGTGATGGTGGGATTAATTTGACCCCCCCCCCCCCCCCTGCAAAAATTTTGATTTTCTCACTGCCATGCACTGTTTGAATTTGATTTTGTACTATGTGACACATTGTGTAAAAGGAAATACCTCTCATTAAGTACATTGGCAATTGCACCACATGCAAAATTTGATTTGTTTGTTTAACTTGAGAATTCGTATGAAATGATTTAAGCAAAGCTGACTCCAATTTCTAGATGAATCAATTAACCTGTTGACTACTGAATTCTTTCATACCCATAGGCAATGGTTTAATCAGCCAGCAATTAGTAATAATATCCCATATACAATGTACAGTGTGAGTCAATAAACAGGAAACCCATATTCAAACCCGATTAGAAGCCAATGAAAATTACTGTAATATTTTACAATGGTATAGTAATATATAATGTCGTCTTTAATTTGATAGGCTGCTCACCAAAATCCGACTATGGATGACTGAGCTCTGGCCATAAAAGCATGTCCGAATCGCTTTTGCCCAAGTTTGGGATGAATGGTGATCAAGAGATACTTTCATTACGTGAGGGTGCATTCAATAAATTGGAATGGAGACCATTCAATACAACCCTTGGGTTGATCATCCATTTCATTTAAAATTTGGACAGAGGCAAATTTGACATGGATCAGGAAAAATGCTACTGTTCAGCTGTCCATGGTCAGATCGTGTTGATCAAAGCATCAAATTAAAGAAAACATGATAGGCTACTATGTGAGTATTTTTTAATTAAAGCTTTATGTACCAGTTGCAACAATATTCAGGGTTGAATCTGGGTTTCCTTTTTATTGACTCACACTGTACAGTGTATCAAGGGCTATGCAAAAAGGTGTTGTTGTTTTTTTTTTTGGGGGGGTGTATTTTAGTGATGGCCATTTGATTCAGTATAAAGAGGTCTTTAACAACCATTTTATGGGATTTGGCATTTTATTTTTGTTTTGTGTGTGGTGTTTTTTTGTGTTTTTTTTATGGATGCTTCTGTATCTGTGATCACAGTTATGAGTTTGGGTTTTTTTTTTCATGTCACACCAGGGGGGTGATTCACTAACAGCTAAAATTAATCCCAAATAAGAAAAAATCAATTTTAGGAACAATATCCATCCTAAGAGCGATATCGCTTTTAGTGACTGATTCACTAAGGTATTTGGGATTGATTCCAGCCTCTGAATTGATTTTAAGGTTGGGGGTGATCCGGATCGCTCCTAAACAATCACAAACGGCCACTCCACTGCATGCCCGCCCACCCCAACCCGGGCGCGGCTACGCCGTTCCTGCCTGCGCTGCATGCCCATGGCCCCTAGCCATAGCCCCTAGCCCTGTGTTTTGTGCAATCGATGCGTGCGCGCAATTAATGCAGTAGCTAGGTAACGCGCACTAGCTATGCGCTAAGTAGAGAATTAGGTCGGGTGACTGAGGGGCGGTGACTGAAATTTGAGTACGTTGATTGGTTGGAATGAGTGCGCTCGTAAATATTCATTTGCGCTCATATATATTCATGATAAAATTGATTCCATCCTAAAAGCGATTTAGTGAATCAGTAATGTGGAATTAATTTTAAGCTGGGAATGAAATCAATCCCGAAAATTGATTTTAGGAATGATATCGATCCCAGTTAGTGAATCACCCCCCAGAGCTTTATAATTGCCTTTAAATTGTTCTTAAGTACCATAGACTGATTCTATGGTTTAATAAAGCTTGTCATATTTCCCCCTTCCATACAGTCTTCTAGTTTTGAAATAATCAATTTAATGTATATTTTTTAATTCACTCTTTTGGCTATTTGCAATTGGGCAAATCGATCTTGATAAGTATTTAATTCTGGAATCCTGATTTGTATCTCTTCTATGATTATATTATGTTTTCACAATTTAAAAACCTGCTTTACTTTGGTCATGCTTTACCCTGTATGCATGTCTTTTGATTAAAAATATGATGATAATCCCACGTTTATTTTTAATGTAATCTAGACACTGTGGATATAACAGAAACTTTGTCCTGCAAAAGCATATTCTTTTTAAACTATGTGATTTCTTTTGTTGTGTTGTTGTTGTTTTTGTTATGGTTATTGTTCCTTCTGACTTTCTATTGCTTTGAGTAAATATCTGTATTATTCAGATAGTTTTATCTCATGAATTTATATTTATCATTTTTTCAGGAAAATAAGATTTAAAGGTTTTCTTGTTTGTAACATTTCAGGTTTTGTTGTAGATCCTGAACTGAAGATGCCATACGACACAAACCGAAACTACATGAAGATGATGAACAGGGAAGATATGATTAAGGTGAGTTTAGCAATCATTTGCCAATGTTCCCTCTTATTGTCATAAAGTCTCTCCTTAACCCTAAAAGGAGAATCCACCCCTCCCCCTTGGCATGCACCGCGATATGTTTGATAATGATTTTTTTTTACCCCACAAGCTTTCATGACTTTTTCATTCGCCTAAAGCCTTAAGCATCTGTACTTTCCCTAAATGTACATTCCAAATCTTCATGTAATGTAGCACAACTTTTTTGTTGATATCCTCTTTTCCGTTGCAGGAGGAAGTCAAGAACAAGCATGAAGCGATGAAGAATATGTTAACACCTGAAGAGCAAAGAAGGTTGGACCAAACAAAGTAAGTTATTCTTCGATACCAGCTAGGGAGAAAGAAGGGAACTCATACTGGCTTTGATTTTACAAGATGATTCTTTTTTTACATATGATTATTAGTATGAATGTTGAATCAATATGGGTGTACACAGTATAATAGGTTTTTGTTGATATTGTTGTTGTTGTGGTTTTTTTCTTGCATGTATTCAAATTCTAGTCACATGTATGTTTAGATCACTATTAGGACTCTTAAATGATTCGAAACTAGAAATAAACTTACTACCTGCATGAAAGATGATGTTCTCCATATTTCATTGTTTGTTGATTTGAAGAAGAAAAAAAGAAAAAGATGAGAGTCACATTGATTTTTATAACATTTTATAATTCTGTTTCAAATGTAATATCATACTCTCTATTCACCGATTAGTCACTTTCGTGAAAAGGATGATCACATTTATTTTTGAATTTCATTTATAACAATATTGTTACTACTTTATCAGCATGATGTTTATATGATATGATTTACATATTTACATTGGTTTTTTTTTTTTTCCAAATAGAATATAAAGAGATAGGCAGCTGAGTAATAAGATTAAAGAACATGCTCAAAAGGTACAAGACAGGAAATTAAGGCCAAGGGACCCCCCCCCCCCCCCATCGTCATCATCATCATCATATCAATTCCATCATCATCATTGATAATCAGTAACTTCAGAGAACAAGATATTTGCTTTTATTTTCATGATTTCACCTATAAAACTCGGTTACAACTTTACCACTGTGATAATTATATGATCCGACCTAAATTCGTTATTTTTTTTATTTTCCAAATAGAATGGAAAGAGATAGACAGCTGATTAACAAGATTAAAGAACATACTCAGAAGGTACAAGAGAGGAAATCGAGGCCAAGGGGAAATCCCCAGATGGAAAGAGAGGCAGCACAAAAAGACTTGGCAGAGGTAAGAAGGCAGCAACAGTCATGGGGTCGTAATATGAAATACTGTTAACTCTTATGTTAACTTTCATGTTTTCAATGTTATTCAAGTCCTATATATGACATGCCTTTAGAATACTTCAAAATGTGTCTTTTGAACAACACATTATGGGTAGACCACCTTTTTCATTCTTTCTTTTTTACACTCTCTACATGACCAATTTTGATGGATTTTCCTATTGAGAATATTGTTATAATTTACTTCTCCCCAAGGTTGTGGGAATTTGAAAAGATTTTAGGCCAAATTCAGGATAAATTGAGGATACTGATTTACGTCAGGGAATGTTAGATTTGCATTTTAACAGTTGACAACTCTAATAAATTGGTTCTTCTGATGCAGTAGGTGGTATTACTACATTTTTGTAAATATTGGTAAGCCTAAGCATGCTGAAGACCCCTAGCTTATGACAAGAAGTCACTAAGTACGTCATACATTCTTCTTAAGGAGCATTCAGACATCATTTTAGTAATTGAAAGTTTCCCGTAAGTAGATGTTTATCACTAGTTGTGTTTAAAAAGAATAAAGTAAAGTGAACTATTACATAGATAGTTTTAGCTAACATATTAATTGAACAAAAGTGATATCACTATACCCCTCAGATAGGATGTTAAGTAGAGGACCTGTGTGTACAGGAGAGTCACACCCTCAGCATGTTAAGAATCCACTGCACTTCAAATGTAGCATATATGCTTAAAACCTAGTGTAGTGGTACACCTGCACATCCCAGTGAGTTATACAAGAAGATATTGCTTGAGGGTCAAATTGATTATGCACACTTCTCCCCTTCTAGGCATAGGATTAGTCAGTAATGATGTTAATGATATTGATGCTAACATAATCTATGGTTTGTACCTCACCAGTTGCGAGACTTGGCAAAGCTCACTGTAACTGAGCTAAAACCCTTCTAATATGGTAACCAGAATGCTGTATATATGCACTGCTTGCTGCTCCAAGTTCTTTTCTTGCATAAACTACTTCACTTTCTGTATCTCACACTTTAAAATACATCTTGAATTTTTGGTCACGAAGCTGCATTTTGGAAGAAAGCATTTGTTGTTTACAGTAGATTAGAATGTATATAATTGGCGTTTATGTACTGTCACCAAAATATACTTTAAACAAGATTTTGACAACTTTCTTGAAAATTCATCTATGAAAGCCATCCAATACAAAGTCCTACAGATCCCATTGTCATTATCATCTTTAGCTCATTACTCAGCTATTGTATAATTTCCTTCTTCTTTTTTTTGGTTGCAATCTTCAATTTTTGGTTTGAATTTGTGTGGATTATGTGATATTTTCTTTTTCTTTGTTTAAGTCAAGATGACATTTGAAAGGTAGTGTTAGTGAGTTGCACAGGCTTCCAGATGGGTCTTTCATTTGAATGCACACATATCTCAATTTTGGAATTGTCATGAAAGTTCTCAATCTATAGACTTAGTCATAAAACTGTCAAGTCCTTGAAAGTGGGACAACATGGTCCTGTTGCAAGAAACTACAGTGGAAACTCAGTATAAAGAGGTCTAATATAACAATATTCCTGATATAACAAGGTCATATTCTGGTCCCAGCTCTTTATATTCTATTGTTTTTTAACCTGATATAATGAGATTCCTGCTATAACAAGGTAATTTTGATGGTCCCAAGGACCTCGTTATACTAAGTTTCCACTGTATTGTAAGTCTAAGTACCAGTATGCTGACATCCCATTCAAACATGTGTTAATTATTAAACTAGTGTGTCAATGGGATGTTCGTGAAATCAGGATTATAACAATTCTTGCGATGGGCCCCTGATTTTCCAGCGAAATATGTGATAAGATCTTAATGGCATTAAGTAGTCAATTCATTTATGTGATATTATTTATAGTCATATTCAATATATTTTTATTTTGATGTAGAGCTAGTACCCACTGTACATGTATAAATGTAGAAGTTGTAGAAATTTTTATCAAACAAATTGGCTGTACCGACGTATTGCGGCTTGTCACTGCAGCCAGTATTTTTTCCCCGTTCTCAATTCACCCTTCTCCTTTATTTCCTGTCTGATATTCTTTCACTTTTTTCTCTTCTGTCGCTCATTTTAGATGTGCTTCTTGTTTCTAATTTCTTTATCTGCCTTAGAAGTTCATCAACTTTATCTTTTCTTGTTTTATCATTTTCATCATCATCATCATCATCATCATCATCAAAGTTTATCGTCATCATTACTTAATTCTCCTGACCTTCTGCATAATTTCTCTTGTTATTCATCATCTTTTTCATTGTTAACATCTTCTCTTTCTTTTACTTCATCACTGTCAACTTCATATTCTTCTTCTTGCAAATACTCCATATTGAAAGTGATAATTTCCAAATAAATCACACTGTAATAATTCTTTTCATCTTATTCATTTTGAATATAAAGCTGCTATGCTATTAGATGATAGCTGCGTAGAAATATGTAATTGATCTTGTTACACTTTCTTTAAATTCTTCGCAAATTCAAGCCACCAGAATCTGTCTTACATGTATGATATGATTCTGAGCCATGCTTTTATGCTACAGTAGCCATTAGAAAATGGTATATACTTTTTTATTTTGATAGTTGATTGTTCCTGTGCTATGATGTATGACTGCATGTCTGCTTGGGCAATATTTTTTTTTTTTTTTGGGGGAGGGGGATAATTACTACAAATTTTTATTGTGTGTTTTTTTAAAGAAAAGTTTGATGACTTGATTCCATGGTATTGGGTATTTGATTTCACTTGGATTTGATGTCTATTTCAAATTATACTCTAAAAGCACCAGTGTTTTGGGGTTACTTATTACACCAATTTTACTTCACCTATTTTTTTTTTCAGGAGGATGTTTTATATCACATCAGGCTTTTTATGCTTTTGTCTGGAGCAACTTCTGTTTTCTAATTGTCTATCCATTCCTCTTTCTCGTTATTAAATATCTCAAAAACAATGTATTGGACATACCTTTTTTGATAGTATGCATCACCATAGGGAGGTGAATCGATAAAAAGATTTGGGCCAGTACAAATGTAGGTCAAATGTCACAAACTAAACCAGTGATGTTATCGCGAATCTCAAATTTGATGGATATTATCACAGATCTCAGTATTCATGTATGATCATTCCAGTTTTAGTACTAGCTAGCTTCCACCCCTACATGGATATGGAGTGGCCCGAATTGTACCCTTTGAGTCAGAGGTCAAAGATCACAATGAGAATGTATCAACATTATGAGCTTTTTTGTCACAATGTTTCAAGTGCTACTCATGGTATGACCTTAAGACTTTGCCGGAGACCATTGTCACGGAATGAAGATGATGCGGTTAGATAGTGATTAATTGTGTCAACACTGACAAATGTGTATTTACTTAAAGAAACCTTTGTTTTAAAACCCATGGTACTTGTATTTCTGCCTTTGTTGTGTACAGGCTTTTAAAATGTCTTGAACTATTGTCACATTCTTGCAGGCCCAAAGACTTCAGCAAGCTCTTCACCATCGCAAAGACAACTTGGAGTACCGCTTCAAGGCTTTCACGGGAGACGACGTCCCATCGATGTCGGTGACGAACACTTCAGGGTACAGGCCCCAGCCCAAATGAACCTATATTATTGACCATGATGAAAGAATTGCCAACATTCCCGATGCATTAGAACTTTGGATAAGATTCCCCTGAGGACACATAGATCACTTTATGATAGACTTCATAGTTGTAGAAAGATTTTCCCCTTGTGTTTGGCAACCTAGAAGTGAAATTTGCTAACAGGGAAAAAAAAAGTATATGGGTTTTTAGACTAGCTGACAAAGTGTAAAAAAAGTCTTGAAACATAAATTTTGCTACAACAATCACAGATTTTTGTGTATGTGGTCACATCTCCCTCCCCACTGTCCTTGATGTCAGTGACAAAATTTTCCAATCATGGCGCTTGTACTTCAGCAAGTAATAAAACTGTGATATTTTTACAGGAACAAATGCTCGCATTCAAAATTTGAGGCTGACTTGCTCTTAAAATTGTATGCTCTACTAAAGTTTTTACATGAAAGGAGACTGTTGTGGTGTGATATCGAATCACTTCAAACAATTAGAAAAAGTCGAGAGTTTATTCCTGATGTATGCCTACATGTGGTTTGCTGCTTATGTGAACATTTGTACGATAAAAATGAAAGAGAGCATATAGTTCCACAAGTATCCGGTGAAGAATTTTGATTTATCTTATGACATACATTTTGTTGTTCTTTATTTATGCATGTTATCAAGTGTTAACAATTAAGCTTTCAGTATCCAGTGTTATTTAAAGAAAAGTTATGCCTTAATTTGGTATGCTGAGCATTTTATTCATACAAAGCTATAAAAAGTAGCTTTAAGTTATTCATTGTTGTCTTGCCTAAAACCTTACCCCAGTAGTTACGCTAGGAAATGCAGATTAACTTTATAAGTTGTTAAAGATGTACAAAATTAGCATCTTAGCCCTAGTAGATTTCATTACAAGTATATGTAGTAGTGTTCTAAAATTTAAACTGAAAGATGAGCATTTCATGGCCCAGCATAATTCAATTATATATTTGTCTTGAACTTTTCTCAAGAAATTCAGTACTTTTCACAAGAAATCTAGTACTACTTGTATTGCAAAACTCAAGGGATATCACAAAAATATATATGGAAGGGCAACACAGGTCTGAAGATGATCAATGTAAAAACTTCCTCTCCCCTGCATATGTACGAGTCCTTTAAAAATATAATGATGAAAAGTCCAGGGTGAAGTGTTTTGGGAAATGTGTTTATCTGAATTGTGTGTGCTTCAACCTTGATGGACACAATGCAGTATTACTTTTATTTATTAATTAAATTGTAATATATGTTTTGTGGAAATAGATATTACTGTACTTGCATGACTGAAGGCTAACTCCTAGAATGATGTGTGTCTGATTGTTGTTGTTTCTGTGGGTTTTTTTTTTTAAATAGCTTATACATGTATTGATTTTGATATACGTCTGAGAATAAACATATGTACTGAATGGTTTGTGACACTGCAGATGAGATATGAAGACGGAAATGCTCAAAGTTTTGTCCGCCGACAGATTATTTAGGGTATTCAGAAAATAACCGAGATAGACACTGTAAATACACAAATTCTCTTTATGATTGGAGTCTCTGCATAAAAATATGTAATTGAGTAATTCCTGCCATTGTGAATCATGTGCTTATTTTTGTTTACAAGTAAATGTAGTAGTACTTTACATTCCAGCTAGTTTTGTAAAAATAATGTGCCAGCCATGTATTGAATTGGCTTCTCCATGCATGCCAAATCTATAAGAAAATCAGTAGGATGAAATTATTTTCTCTTGAGCTGCCACTCCCCACATTCCCCCCCCCCCCTTCCTCTTCCTAGAAATTTTGCCCCTAGGACAGTTATTTCCTTACTCATTCAATTACAGCCCTGACAACAGACTAAACGTTTCAGACAATTATCCAAATCTTAAAGGGAGCCACCGCTCGATATCCATGTACATGTACGTTCAATTTCATTCGCTTGCCCCTATTGCAAGGCCGTGCAGAACAACAATCTTAGAGCAGCGAACAAAATTGCCGTCGAGGGTGGGGTACTTTGTCAGTTGGGTTGTTCAGTTCGTCTTTCTTCGGTCATATGCGTATCACTGCAATTGAATGCTCATTTACCAAAGATGTACGGAGATTCCTGAATATTACCCAAGCTGGGCCAAGCTCCAAAACGCCACGATTGGCGACTTTTCAGTCCCTTTAAGTGAAAAATTGTTCAATGGGGTAACACTTAGATTGTCTGGATGGTACATGTACTTTTGTTTGTTCTTTTGATGTGTCATCAGGGTAGGGAATGGAGGTAGTCCGTGGGTAGTCATCTAGACCCACCTTAGATTCTGAATTTTTATATTCAGTATGGTTCTGCTGCATTGATTCATTTTATTTTATGTGCCATTTGTCTTTACTTTCATGTGTATATAACTGTTAATAAACAATTACAGAGAACTAAGATTTATGTTCAAACAGAGTATTTATTCTGTGTCAAGCAGATAGCAAAATTTAAATGTAAAGAATATTACATCACACAGCATAGTTACAAAGAAATTTTCAGAAGAAAGTAACAGTACACTTTCATACAAACTTTCAATCCATTCCAGAATTTTAAAATACTTTTCATGGACATATGTAAAGGATTTTAATAGGGAGAAACATGTGGCCACAGAGTAAAAAAATTCGGCAATAAAAGGCATCTGATTTATTTTGATAACGTGAAAAGGATTAATAAATTCAATATAGAACTGTTTACACTGTATCACTTTCAGAAGCCATTAATAACAAAGCTATGCACGAATTGACACCTTGACAACAAAAGGATCTTCTACAACATAATGATATTTTCACCTTTCCATTACCATAGGCAGATAAAAAATTTGCATCCAGTTGGTTAAATGTTTGGTTCTTGGTAAAACAGGGATTTGTAACACCTTTAAAAAAAAAAGAATTCTCAAAATTAAGAACCCTGAGTGGAATATTCACAGGCTTCAACATTCCATTTCAACGCTACATGATTGTGAATTTTGATTTTAGTTTGCATTTGAAAAAGATATTGTGAAAGTACAAGCACAAGAACTACATCACAACAAATTTGAATTTCATTTATGGTAGTACCGGTATTGCAACACTGAAGTAAACATAGAACTTTTACACATTCAACATGTAGATGTAACAAATTAGAGGAAAAAACTTGGTTGTAAAGGCACCAAGTACTCATCAAATATTCCAAACATTGTATGTACAAGGGGAAATAAATTCATATACTGTACCGGTACTAATGCTACCTGCAAAGCCTAAATAAACAGCAGTGAAAATCAGTTTGATTTTCAACATTATTTTTACACTAGATGTTTTTCTATATTTTCTTTGGTGCCATGACCCAAGATACTCGAAATGATAAGAATGTCAATATGTCAATTATTCAGACGTACAACAGTGCAAGTTTTCAAACACAAAATTCTGAATGCAATTCATGTTTTTTGGCATAACAAAAAATAACGTTTAAAAATTGGTAATCGATGTAAAAAGCAAAATCTCCAAGCACACACATAATTTCTCCTATCAATTTAACCTGCCCACCCCCATGTCCAAACACACATCATCACACACCATAAAAATGTTAACTGTTGAAATTGACTTCTCAGTATATATAAGTAATTCATAATTTATAGATCAAAGGATTTAACATCCTCAAAACCATTATTAGAACTGAAACAAAATAATAAAAAATTGTAATATCCAAGCACAAGTTGGGTCCAACATTCCATAGTTCATATTCGCTGGTATGAAAAATTAGATGTAAATTCTGTAATCATTGAATAAGTTAATCAACTGCACAAGGAACTCTTTATTTTTCTTCATGACTGTAAAGCGCCACAATTATGCAATACAGTATTAATGCATTGCAAAGGTTTTTCACAACTCTTTTTTAAGTTCACAAATGCTATTTCGCAGTATCCAGAGCAACACTGGTCTCCGCTCCTTTGTATTTTTTTCACTGCAAGTGTTATTTTTGTGTTGTTTGCATTTCTCTGAGATCCTCTGGTCATTCAACATCTCTTTCCCTCTGATGGCTGTCACATTGAGGCTTTCCTTGGCCTTGACTCCCCCCCCCCCCCCAAAAAAAAAGAATACCTATTTCTCCAATGTTATACTGGTAGCATTGTTTTGTGGTGCATTTCACTGGGATTCTTCTGGTGTGATGGTCAGCTTCAAGGTCTCTTTACCTCTGACCGCTGTCACATTGAGGCTTTCTTTAGCCTTGACCCGGTCATAGAGCTCCTGGGAAGACTTGACAGGCTGGTTGTTGATGTGGGTGATGATGTCACCTGCTTTCAATCCAGCTCTATGCGGAGGGGAAAAACAGTATTAAAGAGAGAGAGAGAGAGAGAGAGATTATAGTTAATCTTGAGCTCTAGTAATGACAACAAATAATCTTTTCCTAGAAGCAACAAAAAGTTACAATAAATAACAAAAGCTACAAATTAATATCTGCCTAACCACTTTGATAGAAGATAACACAATAAAAAATGTTGTGTAGTAAGCAAACAATGATGACAATGCCATGTCTATCAGGACAAACATATGTGTTCCACAATGTGCATCTATGTTGTGGCTTTTCTCCACTTTTCACCTTTAGCATCATGCAACCTCAACTTTTTTTTAAAGAATTGTATAATTTTTCAATAGCATCATGCCAATGTCGACATGCCACTCATAATGTTCAAACTACGTACCGCACCTGTCATCTCTTACTACCAAGCATTACTTTACTACAGAGGACTCGCTAAAACATTTTGAAAGGGGAAGGGGGTGACGAACAAAATTTGGAGACATAAAAGCACAATGTGCCAACAAGCAAGAAAAAAAGTTGGGGGGAATTCTCAAAACAGCATAAATAAGTTCTAACTTTAATATACATGTACTATAACAATTTATCTCCTTCCCCTCTTGCAATACCACTGCTTTCAACCCAGCATTATACGCAATGAACACTGCTTACACCTGTGCTGGAGAATTTACTGTAAAAATTTACAACGCCCCTGAATTATACCAAAAAAATACTTACACCTGTGCTGGAGACCCTATGGTGATCCTGTAGATCAACACACCATGACTGACATTGGGGAAGTCTGGCGCCCTTTGTCTGAGGTCAAAGATGAGGCTAGGGGTCAGGGAGAGCATTGTAATACCGATGTAGCCCTGCTTGCCTTTGGATGGTGTGGTTACCACTGGAGCTTGTGGCTTCGGCTTGCTGAACCAACCACCACCACCGCCACCACCAGATGCTGTATTTCAAGAAAACATTAGCAATTCAGTTTTCATTTGCAAAAGAAAAGTAGAGAAAAGGTTCTTCACTTTAAATGCATAGATTCTAACAGTCAATAAGAGACAATTATGTTCCTGGACCAATAATTGAGATCGTTGAAGTGGAAACCAAACTTGAAAGAGGTATATGTACATGTCTGTAGTTGCTCAATTATCATCCTAGATGGTGCCATTGGTGATAGTCCAGGGAATACTTGTCCTGGAATCAGTTAAAAAGACCACAAAGACTCACCTTTCATCTGTTTCTGAACCTTGTCCACAAAGTCCCTGGCATGGTCGATGGGGATGGCAAAGGAGATGCCAGAAGTAACCTTCATGGTGTTTATACCGATGGCTTCACCGTCGAGGTTGACCAGCGGTCCTCCAGAATTACCAAACTATGAAAGAGAGAACAGAAGTTTGAATAAAGCCAGCATGTGCATAGTAGTAGTAATATTCATGACTATGCTCAAGACAATTAAAAACATTCCATCTTATTTCTCCAAAATATATAAACTGGCACAAATTCTATGTCTTAAGATTTCGGTATGGCTCTTGGCTTTTAAGAAACAAGGCATTATGCAAATGAAAAGGACATAGGAATTAAACAATACATTCTCATTTTGTTCCATCAACATCAAAAACAACGATGTTTGAGATATTTTTCCATTCTTTCCAGGTTTTCTGTGATATCTTTTGTCTCCCTCAAATGCAAGTTTAATTTTGGCAACAGTGAAGCTCCCTTGACCAGTCTCTTCAGAAAATCCAACACTGCCAAGTACACAATATAATTGCCACACATCACGACATACAACAACGGTACTTCAACACAACTTCTCATAAAAAGTTTGTCTACACTGGGTTGAAAAGTAACAAACTCAAATGAATAAACGACTTAAGTTCTGGATTAAAAGCAAAGAGCAACAAAGAGCAGATAAATAAACATGTAAGCGGAAACGGGAGTATGACATCATCATTTTTTGTTATTGCTGGGTACTGGTTACAGAACTGGGTCAGAATAGAGGAGTCAATAAATAGAGCCCAGTCACTGTGTTCTCCTCTAAACTCACATTAATAGCAGCATCTGTCTGTATGTAGTCAATGCCTTTGTTGAGACCCAGCTCCCTGCTAGTCCTGCTCACAGTACTGATGATGCCAGCAGTGATTGTGTTGCTAAGCGACAGAGGACTGCCCATGGCTATGACCCATTCTCCAGGTCGAGCAGCCAATGAGTTTCCCATTCGCATCACTGGCAGCTTGTCCTGTATAATAATCAAATTGATCATTGAAAAAAAGGAAACATTATTTTAATGTATCAGCTGTTTGATCCCAATTTGCTTTCCTTGATCTATCATACGTATACAGTGGAAACTCAGTGTAACAAGGACCTTGGGACCATGAAAATTACCTTGTTATATCAGAAATCTCCTTATATCAGGACAAAAAACAAAAGAACATAAAGACGTGTGACCAGCAAAATTACCTTGTTATATTAGAAATCTTGTTATATCAGACCTGTTTATAGCGAGTTTCAACTGTACTCAATAATTTCACTATCGTGTGTATGTTTTTGTGTTTGCAAAGCAATTCATTATACCACAAACACTACAGTTATTGCTTTAAGCCTATAACCAACAATCAAAGAAAATCAACAAATGTCAATTCAAACACACTAGACTTACAGAAATATTTACTTGGAGAAGCATGAAAATGACTGTTAACTCCACTTTTCATGCTAAGATCAAAAGTACAATAATTAAAATTTTATTTCTGGAGGGCATTTTTGATTGAAAGAATAAAGACTGATTTCCCTTCAAATCAGTTAACTTTGTCAATTCATTGAATACTCTAAGCCAAAGCTATCCCAAAACGGAAATCTAATACCTTAAATGGGCAAAAAAGAAAAAAAAAAGCCTCCATTTTCCAATAGGCAAGATATATTTGTTGGATGAGTTACCACATGACCTACCTTAGTATCTATCTTGATCAGAGCCAGGTCTGACACAGGGTCAACAGCAATGACCTCACCGTCCAGTAGCCTACCATCATATAGCTTGACCTTCAAAGACTGTTTGCCTAGCCTCTTATTGGCTACCACATGGGCGTTGGTCAAGATGAGGCCATCTGGACTGACAATAAAACCTGATCCATTAGAGACTGGCCCAACCACGCCTCGCTGGAAAGGATGCCTACAGAGAAAAGTAGATAAAATTACTGAGGGTAACTTGAGGAAAAAGAATATATCATTTTCTTTTTTCTTTTTTTTTTTTAGTTATTTCTATAATTAATTTCAAAGTATTTGGATAGATTTTCGAGTAAGCATTATTCTTAAAAGTTTGGATTATCCCGACATCCCTTTGGGCAAAAACATGAATAGCAATATGTGGTATGTCCCCCCCCCCTAAAAAAAAAACAACCAAACATTAATTCATGTACATAAATATAGTCTACATGTACATCAATGGATATTTCAAAAATTACCATTAATAATAATAATGATAATAATTAATAACAGTAATAATTATGACATCAACAATAATAACTATGATAATGATGATAATGATAACAATAACCATCATCATCATCATCATCACTATAAAAAATCAAAATCAAAATCAAAATAATCCTGATTTCTAAATAACATGAATAATGACTCATGAGATCTGTGATTCTCTAATATATCTAAGAGGATTTGTCTTCCATCATGTCCATGTCTTCCTCACATTTTTTACACATATTTTGCGTACACATATCATTCAAATTATCAAATAGCCATCCCCTGTGTTTGGTCCAATTATCTCCAATAACCTCGCATAAGTGTGAGTGGTCCAATTGATACCTTCCATGAATCTCAATAAATACAACTGATGGTGATGCCTTTGCGACAGCGTCTGCAATGAAATTGAACTGTTGGGATCTCGGTGTCACATAACCAGTTCCAAAATCTGTCACGTCTGCTGCCTTTACAACTGGCAAAATTCCTCTAGATGAAGAAGATGATTCTTGATAGCTGATGGAAGGTTCTCCAGAGGAAATATCACTATTTTCAAGGTCGCTTTGTTCTGCTAAACGACGTCTTTTCTTGTCTCGTCTCGATTCAAACTTTGCTCCTTTCAACTGCCTTGCCCATGGCGATATCACGTACAAAAACACACCAAGTCCGACAAACTGTGCAATCCTCTTGTAGAAAATTTTCTGATTTTCATGCATTTGCTGTTGAGTTATAGTTCTTGATGTTATCACCTGAGTGTTCTGATGGTTCACGATGGGAGAATATCGCCATAAAAGAGGCGTATTTGAGCGAATTATTCGCGAGAGTTTGAGGCTCTGTTTGAACATGGAGGCAGCCATCTTGACAAACGACCTCTCTTGACAATGCTATGCAATATCAAAGTTCGAACCTGAGAACTCTACTTCTATATGGGTAAAAGGATGATATGAGCAAATTTATCGCAATAAAGAGTCAAATTCAAGGATGTTCAACTGGAAATCAGTGAAGACTACAGAAAGACAACTGCATTAAGTAACAGACGATACGTCACTAAATGACTAACGTTTAGAAATTGCAGCGACGCGTACGCGGTGACTCATAATAAAGGGGAATACCCTTATGACGTGATCTATTTTGATGGTTGCGTCAATATGACCATAATTATGATGACCGATGTAAGTGCTGTCGAGAAATCATGTTATTGGAGTCAGGAGTGTGACCACGCCAATTTAAGTGATATAGCTGATGACTATTTCCTGAAAATGAATATTACATGGTTTTAGAATTTAGTGGCAGAGTCCCATTATACAGATGAGTATCCAGCATCTCTTGAAGCCCCCCCCCCCCCCCCCAATTGAAGATAAAGAAGTATACAACGCGAGGCTAATGTAGTTTCATGTATTTACATCTAAATCAGCAGGTCGGACGACATAAGAAGTACTTTATATGGGCTTTTCCAAGATACAGCGGCACAAACACCAGTTGAGTCGACAAAACCTAAATAGGGAATTAACGCTAAATTCAAACGCGCATTGGGTATAGCAGACCTGAAATCAGAGAAGGAGAATATAGTGAAAGTTTGAGAAAACTCGGACAAAGAAAGGAATTTATGGATGTTTGAAAACTTAGATCACTAATGATGTGGAAAATTTCCCACGGTGGCAATGTGATCATTAATTCATCATGTGTGATGTCATTAAGAACTCTACATGGTATACAAAAATTATCCAAAATAATCCCTTTGTCCATTTTAACTACAGAAAAAAAATTTGGTCCATGAAACATGGGTAACACATTTTTACAAGTCCTCCCATTTAAGAAAAAAATCTACTTCACCATAAGAGTTGAGAATAGGGATACTTTAATGATACTTTAAGAAAACAAATGGTAAACTTCTCCATGCATGTATCGATTATAACAACACACATCATGACCGCATTGCCAATGCGATGATCTCCATATAGAAATTAGGGGGGGGCACGTGCCGGATGTGCCCCCGCCCCCCCCCCCCCCCGCTTAGTTCTGTCACTGCATGTTAACGATATAGGTTATGATGCCAAACCCTCAAAAAGGTAACAAGGGATGAAGAAGGCATCCAATCCATCTCCAACTAGATTTTGAGCGATACCCCCCGCCCCCGCCCCTTTCCCCTCTCATAATCCACTATTTTAAACCGTCACCCGGTCCATAAGTTTCGATTTTATTCCAAAGTATACCAACAATTTGTTGAATTTGTTTCGTCAAAATGTGTTGTAGATACGGACAAAAACAATGAGTAAATGCAAACTACTCTTTTTCAATTCTAAGAATTTATTATAAGAAATCTTAAATCGCTTGCCTCGTTTGCTCGAAATAAAATATGCAATCTAATCGTCAAAATTTGGAGATCTATTTGAATTACATTTTATTTGGGGAATAAAGTTCCAATGAGCCAACAAAGTTGCTGAAATGTTTCCAACAAAGTTGCTGGAATGTTACCAATAAATTGTGTAATGTATTATACTGGCATAAATAATGAAAGATAACACCACCCCAACTCACTACCTTTATTTGCTCGACAAATATTGCAATCTAATTGCCAAAGCTTTTTCGTCTCTTTGACTAAATACCTCTCCTTATTTTGATACAGTTCCTAAGAACCAACAGATTCGTCAACATTTATCAACAAACTTGTAATGTAATTATATAGGATAGAGAAAATGAGACAAATAGATTATTTTTAAAAAATCTATCGATCAACAAAAAGTAAGTCTTAACATGGAATCTGGGTCTGTGTGGATGATGTTTCTTGTCATTCGAGTACCGGTGCACTGCTTGAAAAAAAAAAAAGGAATTGCTGGTAATAAAGTCTTACCAACAAAATAACAACAGGCGACAATATTGTGTGAAGTACCGATAATAGTGACAGGATGTATGCATTTTTTTCAAAAGAAAATCGCAGAAATTGTACCTTTATATGAATGGATTACATGTTGCTTGACAGGAACTTGATTTCTGTTTCGGTGATTTTTTTGGTTGTTGTTTGTTGCCGCCCCCTTTTGAAATTAAATCTACACTGGGGAACAATTAAAGGGGAAGTTCACCCCGAAGATTACTTGAGTTTAAAAAATGCAGAAAAAATAAAGAAAAATATTGGCGAAAGTTTGGACAAAATCCGTTAAAGAATAACGGAGTTATGGACTTTTGAAGTTTTGATTTTGTGACGTCACATGCGAGCAGCTCCTCCATTATATAATGTGATAAATATTCCATAAAATACAGTTTTCTCAGAAAATTTAGAATATTTTCGTCTGTGCATTTGATATATTGTCAGAAATGTTATTCAATACTAGATTCTGAAAAGAAACAATATTAATTTATCGTGGAACGTAAAAAAAAAAGTGAATATATGGAATATTTATTACATGACCAATGGGCAGCTGCTCGCATGTGACGTCACGAATCCAAAACTTTAAATAGTCATAACTCTTTTATTATTTGACCGATTTTCATCAAACCTTCGCCAATATTTTTCTTTATTTTTTCTGCATTTTTTAAACTCAAGTAATCTTCAGGGTGAACTTTCCCTTTAACAGGGACAAAAGCTACCACCCGCCCCCCACCCCCCCCCCCCCCCCCCCACCCGCAGTCATGGATGGACGAAAATAAACATGCATCAAACTCTGAACGCGGTCTATTGTGAAACGGTGCAAAAAATATCAATGCATGCATTATAAGGCATCCATCTTCAGTCTTCTGAACTTTGGTTCTCCCGCTTGACAAAAATGAAACTCGTGAACGAGATCAAGGATGCCCAGGCAAATTGTGCATGATATACTAGCCCGATTTTTCTCTTTGCATTATAATTTTGTTTTTAAAAGAAAGGAGTTTATAGCCACCGCCCTTCCGTCAAATCCACCTCATATGCCGAGATACTCCCGATATACCGTATGTCTAATTCGACAGTTCCCTCGTCCGAAATTTCGGGATGTGCGGATACCCCATCGAGAGATTGATGGGATACCCTCGACAAGCCCGATTTATGCACAGCGACCTCTTGAGCTGTTGACGCTTCCTATTTTTCACGGTATTTTTGAGATCGTGAAATACCGTAGGCTATATGAGGTCATTATGCCTATGAAACTTACGCATAGACCTACTCCAATAATTCAAATGTAAATTTCATGTAAAATTTCATGTAAAAAATTAATGTAAAATATATATTATCATTCCGTTTAATTTGTTATTAATTGCTGGCGGAAGCAGCAGAGAGAGTAGGAAGTGAGTGTAGGAATTATAAAAGACCCGGAGGAATAATTAAGATGAAAAACGGTGCATGCACAGCAAAACCCAAGTAGGTTAAAGAAAGATAATCTCAAAACGCAAAAATACAAACAAAACAAACAAAGCAAAAAAACAACTACAAACAAACAAACGGGTATATGGATCTCAAAAATACAACCTGGTCTCTCAAAATCAGGAAGAGAATATGCTTGAAGTTCTCATGACCTGAAAAACAAACCCGAGTGGTTAAGTTACCAGCAGAACTATATTGCATAACATTCACTTCAGAAACATCAAAACTTTGGATTGGAATACTGGTGTGTTCCGTTAGGGGAATTAGACCTATAAGGTACTCTCCTAAATCATGTTTTATTGTATAATATAATCAAAAGTTTAAACTAAAATCACTCAATCGCTTTTCTCGCACAATAAGGATCTGGAAACTTAATTTGGGCAAGAGGCGTCAGTCCAAGCAAGAAAGATTAGACTCAGCTTACTTCCTTTAATTACATCATTATGATGCATGCATAATGAAAAACCAATCTGAAATGACATTGATCACTGATACTTCGGGGGGGGGGGAGATAACCAGCCTGTCCCCTCTTTTAACTCAATCTGTACATAAAAGGAAATTATCGTTTTGTTCTCGAGATTATTTGGCATCGGTGTCCCCCTCCCCCGGCCTTACACAACCCTGAATCTGCCCCGCTATATTCATAATTCATGATTGAAAAAACATCATTATTTCACTTGGCAATATACAACTTCGTGCTTCACGGATTACCCTGATTCAAACTGCCAAGCTCGACACTAGTAGTGGCCCCGGGTCGCCCTTTCGTCACCAAGCTGTTCTGTCGCGCAACCGTATATTCAAAAAGTAAGAGAAATAGTTGCAATGTCAGGCAAACTACATGCATGCACAAGTACAAAGTAAGAGGCGTTACACAATCTTAAAATTTTGTTGTTAATCTGGGTAACACACATGCAAAAAAAAAAAATCAAAATCAGTCAATCATTGGGTGCCCATGCAAGGGCAACCAGAATTTTCACTTGGTGTTGTGCCCTTAAAAAAAAGGCTCTTAAATGATAACTGATTGACCTACTTGATAGACAACAGTCCATCAAACTTGATTTTTACAAACAAGAATAGATTATAATTTAACCCGACATCTTTTCACTGACCTCCCTCCCCCCCCCCCCCCCCCCCCCATTTTTCCCCCGCTGATCCTCACCCGGCTATATCATCAGCAGCGCCTTCCAGGTACCAGGTAGACAAAGCATACAGCAAATCAAAATGAAATCATTAAATACTTGAATAATGCAATAGTAATGAATATGTTTTTGACTTGGAACCCCTCCCCCCCCCCCCCCCTCCCATTGTCTGAAGTTGGGGTTTTCACGGCATATACCAATTTTCATAGCATACGTTATGCAGCATGTATGTAAACAATCCCCCAATAACCAAAAGACCGAATTGTGGTTTTCAACAAGAGCTGTGCATGCTGTGCATGGGCCGGGCGCAAAGTGCATGAATTCGAATGCTGCTAGATACACACAATACACACGGAGTCCGGTGAGCTAACAACGAACCTTCCAGGACGAGAAGGGCTGATTGAATCTTGTTTTTTTCGAGCAGCATTAACTTGAAGAGCCCATTTCACCTACTATTTCAGGTGATAAGCAATATTTTATTTCACCTGATGATAGTTATTTTGGTGTCGGAAAGGAAGAAAACGACAGTCTTGGGGCTTGGAGTTGAATGTTGACTCGCGGATTTTGTCAGCGTGAGTAGGGTATCATCGCCTGAGGATCAAGCCGCAAAGCAGGGGCCGGGCTCTGTTGGAGAGCGTTAGCTTTGCTACATGCATACCGTATTCTTCTGTGCGTCGATCCAAACATCTTACATTTGTCTCATCTTTAATTCTTGAACCTACTGAAAAAAAAACTTTATGGTAGTGGACTTTCATTTTAACCTTAGTATACTTTTGCTCTTCAAGCATGGTTTGGAGCTAAAATGGAGCCAGAAGTGTTTTTCAGACTGGATAATGTATGGCTTCCATTTGGATGTGTGGCATTTTCGTTCTCTCTCTCTAATTAACTGAGATTGCTGTTGTGAGAGAAAGCTAGTTAATGAATGGGACACAAAACTCAGTCACTGGAAGTCAGTCAATTTAGCTTGTTATTTGGAAGAATATAGATGTCATCATGATATCGGAGAGAGTATATAGGTTACTAATCTGCATAGTTTTACTTGGAACATTGGCAAAGCTGAGCAGAGCATGTCCGCCGAACTGCACTTGTGATGTGAAGGAGAAGGGACGTGGAAAGTGGGGCGGAGGTGGTAGAGGTAGCAAGGCCAGACGTGAAGTGATGTGTACTGGTCGTAGTCTAACCAGCCCTATACCAGCTGATATAATACCGGGAGATACCGTGTTATTGTAAGTAGATCTATTAAGATCTTGTAGATCTGTTGTAAACTGGGTCTGGGAGAGAGCGGGAGAGCATCCTAACGCTAATCTTTACCCTAATCCTAACCCTATCTGTAAAGGGGCTGTAAAGTATCGGGGCATTCAAGCCTTTGACACTGATGTAGTAACGTACTCTCCCTTTTCCATCAGTCTACAGAATGAAGTAAATTTTTCCATTTTGAGTGGAGAATAAAGCATTTTTAGCCCTGGCTAAGTTTTTTTTTTTTTAGTTGGACATTAAAGGCACACATTTTCTCTCTCATTCTTCTGATTTTAGAGAAAGTGAATACAGGATTCCAAAAGAAGAAATAGTCATATTGTTTTTTTATGTATTACAGAGGTACATGTATCTATTTGTTTATGAAAAATATAGGGAGTTGGATTACATACATGTTGTAAATGTACATGTTTAGTAATTAACATGTTTTTGACCCCCTCTCTAAATGTTATTGCTGGATTGGCATATCATTGGTTTGCGTGTAAATGTAGATCTTCCACTTGGTTTATTCATAATTTATTTCACCAATATTTGTGAAATGTACTTAACTGTATAAATGAATGAATAAAAAAAAGTATATATAATAAATGAAAAACAGTCAAATTACATGATAAAATAGTCAAATGATAATAGTCAAATGATTAATAGTCAAATGATAATAGTCAAATTTGATTGATTGCCGTTATAACACGTACCAACAACAACACAACAACATTTTAAAAAATAAATAGATAAAATTACCCTGGTCAGGACTTTCCATTAAAAAGAATATTATGTGAATTATAGACCCATGTTTAGATTATTTGGAAGATACATGTATATTTTTAGTTCATTTCAGAGGTACAAACTTTTCCCCCAGGCTTTTGAACCTTGTGATACAGAGCCTGACTGTGTCTATTGTAATCCCTGGTTAGATCCTCCTATTCTCTTGTCTTCCTTTAATGGGGTGTCCAGCCCCCAGTTATTGTCCAGTGGATAACGTCATCGGGCGGACCATTGTCTCAATGTTCATGCAAGACTGGAAGCCTACAATGGCTGTCAACAGCTATAAGGATCTAATGAAGAGTTAGAGATACATGTATGGAGAGAAAGAGATCTAGACTGGAGAGAGAGAGAGAGAGAGTTAGTCCAAGAAATTGTCACTTGAACATTATTTATGTCTGCACTTTAGGCCTATGTGAAGTACATGTACATGTATAAGTCTTCCATACATGAACATGTACGTGTTGGCCCTTTTACTTTATGTCATTTACCTTACCCATAGCCTCAGTCACGATTATCCTGGACTATCGAAGGCATGGCAATGTTGAAATAACGTTGCCTTTGGATATTCAATATTCCCAAATAAACTGTACCCCATCATTTAGGCTTATCATTATCATGCTGAGACAATCCCTGAAAACATGCACATTTGAAGTTCACAATGAAAATGGTCATAAATGTATGTGTATAGGCCTATCACTTTTTCATCTGCTGTTCAGGAAGAAAAAAAAGTGAGAGACTGAATATTGGATTGTAAACAAAATACATAGTGAAATTTTGTCATCTGAATTGTGTGAGAGATCTTTATATAAATATGAACTTCACTTTAAATGTTCATGTTTAAAAAAATGTAGTGTATGAGTCATATATGTTCATGTGTATACACTATACAATACATACAGAATTTAGAAAAATTGTTTCTACAGCCAACTTTGGACATAGTAAATTATTCCTAGTACATTGTAAGTTTGAGCTGTCCAAAGGTATCTTTAACACTGCATGGTGAAGTAAAACACAATTATGGACTAAAAACTTAATTGTTTTACTTAATATTTATGTAAAGCGCATTTTTAAATTAACCATCAGGGGCAACATTAATTGGTCATAATTTGTTATACTTATCCCCTATCCATCTCAATGCTAACAATATGACATGCTTCATCTAAGATTTTTAATTGAATTCCTGTCATAAAATGAAAATCAGTATAGGTAACTTATGTGTACATATACAAACACTTAACATTTCTGCCCTTGCTGTACAAAATACCCACCATTCATTGTATACAGATAAGTGATAGAAACAACTAAATACTAACTTTTGTTGAATATGACAGAGCCCTAATATTATTATTGGTATTTAAGTGTTTTCAGCCAACCAGAAAAATTGGTTTATCTCATGGTTTGCACATTAGTACCCAGATGACTGTTCAATATATCTCCATGTCTCATGGTTTAGGATGCGTGCGAATCATAAAAATGTGAAAACTAATTATTGAAATACTCAAAAGTTAGGACAAATGGATGTATGCGTGCAGCCCTTGCAAGATGCTTGGGTAAGGACAAAATAATGTTTATCCACCTACATGTATGTTTTATGTTAAAGTTATTACAATAACATAAAGGACATGTAATGGTGAAAATTGAGGAACTAGGTTTCATGCAATTAATAATAATGGCTTTTCTGTTGTGAGACACAAGGGTATATCGCACTCGCCTTGGAAATATTTGGGTGCAGGGAGCGGGGAGCTTCCACCCCTCCCACGCGAAGCGCGAAAGCTTTGACGTTCTGGCAAATTTGAGAGAAAGATAACGGCTCGTAGCAACTTTTTTTAGGTGCCCTGACACCCTGGCTGCTTTTCAAATATTTGGACTCAGTACTGCGCTCTATGTAACGGGTGGGCGTGTAGGGTGAAAACTTTGATGTTTTAGCAAATTTTGAGAGAAAGATAACAGTTTGTACCACCTTTTTAGGCTTTTTTCTCTCACTTCCCCCCGCTTTTTCGCTCTCGCTTTTTTTTATTATTATTTTTTTGGGGGGGGGGCGACTGCCCCCACCGCCCCCTGGCTACACACCTGACCCTTGCATCCCACTCGATTCCATTCAATATTATATACATGTAAGTAATAAGTATCAATGCCCCAATATACTGATCTGTCATAGTGTACATTGTAAGGATGCATGCATGTTGAAGGAGGGGAGTGCATGCATGATGCTTACATGTATGATGTATGACAAGGGCACGCAAGCTTTCCATCTTGCGATGTACATGTACATGTAATATTGCTTTGCCATTTCACATGTACTGCAATGGTGCATACTCTAGAGGAAAGGCAGAATGGCTGGCTTGGAGGATGGCTGGCTGGTTAAATGAGATGAAATCTGGGATGAAGTCAATGAGATGATAGATGGATGTAGTCTGTGACTGAGATCCCTCAGATCAGATGTGCATATCTTATGTGCTAAGAATGTTGCATCTAGTGATGTTTGTAGTGCTGGTTAGAGCTTTCTGGTAGTCCATATTGCAAGATACCATTATACATTTACTAAAGAATTTTCATTCATATATATTTGGAAGAGGAACTCCTATGTTTCTGTTTTTCTTGATTTGAAAAGTCCTACCAGGGCCTGCATGTACCAGCTACATGTACTTGTTTTCATGATACATACAAACTGAAAATATTTTACTGGTAGATTTATTGTAATGACCTTGCACATGGGTCAGTTCAAAGGCAGATTGTTCACAGTCAATCATCTATGACCAATTTCTTGTGTTTCTGTATTCGCTTTCAGAGCAATGAATCATAAATGATAGAAAAACATGCATAAGATTTTTCATTGTTGTTATTGCCATTTAACTGGGACATTTTCTATATCACAAAAATCGCAAAAGCAACATTACACTGTATGTAGGACTATCTCCTGTCTTGTATGCCATGAACTTTGATGGCCTTACAAATATCCTTTCTTTTGTACTCTCTGTTCTCCATTGTAGAGAAATGGCTTCTCAACGCGTTGTTCCATTGGAAACAATTTTTTCAACGGGTGTGGGATAATTTCTTCAACTGCTCATCAGATTAAGTATAGAAGACAATGAGTCATTCTGCTCTCTTTTCCCCTAATGAGCCTTACATCGCCCCCTATTCATCTTGAATCTTCATCAAATCTTGACCTCGACCTGACACCCCCTTTTATCCAGTGCCGAAATTTACCAAGAGGGGTGGGTGCGGATAAACAGTAACTACTTCTGTCTTCATTGATGTCCTCATCATTCGGTGGTAGTGTTAGGCTTCGTGCGATTGAATTAACACCCTGTTGCCTGTGATCCAATTATTCTAGCAGTATTCAGGGCCTCAAGGACTTTGATGTCGGTGGTCGGTGCCCCTAAATTATTTATTCAAAATCATTATTTTTTTCTTTGATGATGTGATCATGCTTTTAAGCGTGAAATATTAATAATGGGTACAAGGGGAATTTGGGAGGTTATTTCATTAGTCATCAATTTCTCAGAGGAAGGCTTTGGACCCTTAGAACCAAATTCAGTTGTTTACTTTTCATAAGCTTCCTTGTGACAGCATTCAACGGGCCATGGAATGTTGCAAGCCCCCACTGTTTTAATAGACACGTTTTAGAATGCATATGTACGTATGTAGCAGACAATACTACATGTATGCTCATTCACATGCTCAGCCCCCCCCCCCCCCCCCCCTCACTTTCAGAGCAATCCATGGTCCCTGCTCAAGTTAAGATATATATATGCATTCTTGAAAAGTTATAAATATGGCAAGAGAGACTGGCGGAAAACTTATGAAGAGAAAGGGTGATCAAATATTTGACAGGTCCTAGGATGATTTGAACCCATAGGTCAGTCTTGATGGCTAGACCTTACGATTGTGCAACACCTTTGTGACTGTTTGAAATTCAGTTGTTAAGAAATTACCAACAATTACTGCTCAAATGCTGATGACGTTTTTTGTAGAACAAATGTACAGTGTATGAATCTTTGTCTTCTGTATCGGGGAACAGTTCAAAATTCAAATCCATGAAACTGTGTAAATCCAAGCTTTTTATCACTTCGTAGAGAACTACATATAGAATGCATACATCTATAACTAGACATGTCATTCAACAACATATGGCAATGCCATCAAATAGAACATTAATGCTTTATTCAAGGTGATGTGAAACTTGGGATTTGAAGAAACACATGAAAAAAATGTGTCTGATGATGATCATTATTTAACCATTAGAATTTCAGAGATATGTTCCACGGGCTTTGTTGATTCCCTGGTAAAATTCAATGGATCTGTTAGAACCATCAAACAAGATGAAAAATGGCCAAGAGCTGAAAATCTTGAACAAAGAAAGATTGATTAAGCAGTATTGAAAGACACAATGCCAACATGAAACGTAAGTAGTAGAAGTATATCTTCATGTAGGCATAAGAAATCAGTTAGAACTCAAACCTGGGCCCTCTTGCATAAAAGTTGCGACTAAGCGCAACTCAAAAAATTAAACACAAGTCCCCAAAACACGATTCTGATTTGTTGAAAATGAACTTTGCGTTTAATTTTTTGAGTTGCTTTTAAACGCATCTTTTTATGCAAGAGGACCCTGGTTAACTGGTAGTCATGAAATCCACAGAATTTATATTTACATCTAGATGCTAAGTCCTACCAGAAAGATACAATAATTTTAGTCCACACGGGTTTGCCACACGGAAAAGGAAACTTGTATAGATTGCAATTGCAACTTTGCAATATATTTTCAACCATTTAAAGAATTATGCACAATATAAAAGTGTATCCACTTTCATATTACTGGAAAGTTAGAAATAGAATCATTTTACACATACCTTGAAGAAAATATCCAGTGGGGTGTTTCACAAAGAGTTAAATTTAACTTGGTGTCATGCGCAAGTGCCAATGTGCATACTGTATTAAATGCGTAATCTTATTGGTAGATTACCCAATAGCGCGCATCCCCAGAGCATGATCTGACCAATGCGGTGATGTGTCACATACTGCACGCAACTAGGAATTTAAGTGCGACTTTAAGTCGGATTTCACTCTTTGTGAAACACCCCCCTGAAGTGGTCAATGGCTGAAAAATTGGTGCAAGTTTCATGTGCAGTAATTACATTGTATTTCCAGTAAAGGTTTTGAAGATCGTCATAGAGTCCAGTTCAGGTAAACTTACTTTTATTGAGATACATGTAGTAGAAAACAACAACAAAAAAATGTTGGCCTGTTAACCTGGCTATGACTGCTGAACTGTAAGCAGTCAAGACTAATACATATCAGTTCAGGTCACCAGTTTCTTCATGCAATGTACCTCTACATTATGCAGTTGATATTCCAGCGAGCAAGATAAGATAAGGCTTTTATGTCTGTGCTATCCTCATCTGACACTGGAATGTAAAAGAGAAGACATTAAACTGTCACATTACATGTAGGTGTCTTTAACAACTCAAATTGATTTAGTGCATGAGGAGTGCACTTGCACTCTGTTTGTACAATGTGCGTAATACATGTATGCTGGGTAAGGAAGGATCTTATTTGATAGAAGAAGTAGACCTACATGTACATGTACATTTGAATTTACAGTGAGGAGATAAAAATTCTGACATGGAGCTGTAAACTCCTTTTTGTAGTTACACAATTCCTTGTTTTCCAGTAAGCTTTGAAAATATTTCCAATTTGCACATGAAATAATTCCTGTGACCTGTAATAGATGTTGTTGTAGGTTCAGTCAAAGCAAATAGCCCTGTTGTTAGTCGTTCTTCATCCTTTGAACAAGTAAGCCTACATTGTACATGCATGTACACTGTACATGTAGTGCATATATTTCTCGTACTTCTTGTTCCAGTGAAAGGCTTAAGTAAATGGAGTTTACACATAACTTATAATAATATGTGGTCAGATCTCAAAGTTTCGCTTCCTTCCCCATCTCAGTATGAGTTCTTTCCTTCGAGGCCAGGCACAGTCAAGTCAACCAGACATGCCATTCATGTTAGTTCTAGGGGTGGGAGGGGTCTGTGTTTTCAGGCTGATTGACAGCCGCATGGAGAATGGAAATCAAGCTTAGATCATAAATGGACTCGGGGGATCACTTGGGAGACACCCCTCCCCCTTTTCTGTTATCACCTCACTCCCATAGACTTGAACATGAACTGACATGATGCTCTTAGCTTGGGCTACATGTACTGTGCAGTAAATTTTTTGCATCTCTAATTCTAATGAGTTATGATTTCAAAATGGATAAAAGTGATTTCAACCGTAACTTCGTCACCCTGTATTCTGGCCCAAAGTCGAGTGCCCCACCCCCATAATGCAGCAGAGATGATGTCATCCTCCAATTCCTTTGATGTTTTTCTTGATTCTTTTTGGTCACCTACTCTGTACATGTACATTTTATAATACATTTTTAGTGGGGAGTTTGTTTTTCTTGTGATAATGCATGAGGAGTTTGTTTTACAAACTACTGTAAAAAAACAATCATCACAAATGTTGGCAAAAATGTTTTTGAACTGCAAAAATTCGATATATTTTGTCATTTGTGATTCACTTATTTTGTGGCATGAAATAAATGAATGAATTTGAACCAGTTGTGAAATCCATGGACATTTCATTCATATGGAAGTTTCTGGTTTTGCAGTAATTTTGTATCACCCTAAGCCTTTAGATGTGTAGGCCTAAACTTTTTGCTCATGTCATAATATATGTACTGTGAAAGGTAATATGCAGCAGTGATGGAAAGGGGTTTGCTTCACATTGTCTTTCGTTCAAACTCCGAAATGGATACAGGGGGGAGCTTTTGCCTTATTGTGATACAATATTGACATACTAGCAAGCTTAATGTGGAATTGATTGCACAGAAGATTAGGGGCTCAATTTAGTGCATTTGTTTGGGCTACAACTGCAAATATACTCGTCATCTCCCTGTAATGCATCCCCTGTGCTCTAACACCTCAAACTGATAGGGACTGTAGAGTCAAAACTGATGGGAACTAAAATTGTAGCATTTATCTCTGATGCTGCTATTTTGTTTATGTAGCCTACAGTGTACACAAAGTCACTGCAAAAATCACTGCACACTACAAAACACAATGAACATAACAAGGACATACATGTAGTGTGCATGAAGAATTACTATGGCCTGAACTTTTTGTAAATTAGTTATTGGGGGGGGGGGGCTTTGGGGGACTTTTCTTTCTAGAAAGCTTTTTTGCGCAATATATGTTTTGATTCATGTCTTTTTACTTAAAAAAGAAGCTTTTCTTTGTAGGGATTGAATGTTTATAAATGTTGAAAAAATGCATTTTGAAATCTGTCTTTTTCTGTTCCCATGTAAAACATGTACATGTAGTTCAGAGTTGCAGTACTATTTCTAAAGCATCAATTGTCAATGATTTATAAATATGATTTTGAATAATGGCTCCCAATCCATATTCTTTTTCATTCAGTATTCATTCATTTCGATGAATGCATGTATTCAAATAAATTATTCAACATGGTCATGCTTATAAATGCAATATATTCACTTTTGCAATGAAGCTATGTGTACATCGTAGGCTTGCAGGTATTGGATTTCATGATAATCACGAAAATCGCCTGACATCAGGTACATGTAAGGGATTTTTCATAAATTTGTTTGCACATTGATTGTCTTTCTCTGTGCAAAACATTTCATGTGTATCTGAGAAACTCACATTCGGTTAAGGGTTTACAAACACAACAAAAAATCTCAATTACAGTTCAGTATTATTTAAAACAAATATTTGTATGTATTATTTATCAACCTCAATGAAAAGTTTGCTTATGTTCCCGTTTTGTTCTTCTTGTTTTGCAGGGATTTGAGCAACAATGGGATAAAGACTGTTCGTGGTGGTGCTTTCGCTGGATTGGATTCTGTTCAACTGCTGTAAGTTAAAACAACATTATATTTCTATAAATAGATTGAAGAAAGAGAGAGCAAAACATTGATTTTGAACCAACAATACGATTCATGTAGAATTCTAAAGGTTACAACGGTGAGTTGCTAAGAAAATTAGAAAAACAATCTTTGATCATAGTTTTCTGCTCTCAGAGGCTCCTTTCATGGTATCGATCTTTTGCAAATTCACTTTCACCTAGTTCTAAGAAATAGGGCAATTAAGAAGTCAATTTTTCTACCTTGAAGATGAATAGATTCTGTGTTTTGTGTGTCTTGTTTTTTCTTTTTTTTGCAAACTTCCTTTTTACCTCCAGGTATTCCTAATATTCTACGAAATGAGATACATGTAGGCCTAATTATCAAGTCAATTCTCCTACCTTGAAATTGAATAGGGCCTGTATTAGTATATTTTGTGGTTTCTTTGTTTGATCATCTGCTTTCTAAATTCTAACTGGCTATACACTGCTCGAACTCTATCAGCAATGGAAAAGAATGTTTGTACATGTCCTGTGTAGGTTCTATCCATTCGTATCATCGACCACATGATGTCCTTCTATCTGTAAACTCACTGGTCTAGTGTGAAAGTTGAAATAATGATCTCTTGTCCGCACATGGGGTCCTTCCATTTCTTTACAAATCCTCTGAAAGTGCGAGTTGTGAGAAAGGGGTCTTTCACAATGGGTTATTCACAAGTTGCTCAGAAGGCTTTTGTGTGTACGGAGGGAGCCATTTGAGATTCAACGAAAGGACCGAGTTTCACTCGAGCTTGCTTGTTAGTATCCTGATTCATTAGCATCTCATAGGAATGTCCCTTGGTAGGATCTGATTTCTTTAAAGGGCAGGCATTATATTGGTAAAAATGAATGTCGGAATAAGCATGGCAATGTTTAATATCATTAGTGGCATGAATGGCTTGCGCTTTATGGTGAAATCATACAGATGGAGAATAAACAAATATCATGCAGATTAATATTTTTAAGCTGATTCAAGTACGATGATGGTGGCTGTAAGTTGTAACCAATCTGCCTCTTCTACAACATAATGATGTTGAAGCAATTTTATAAAATGATATAAATGGAAGCATCTCTATGGGCTTCATTAGATGTATCATAATGATAACATTCGTAACACAAAATAATCAGCTACATTGCAGTAGATATTATATTTAGAATAAGAATATTAGCTAGACTGAGATTGTGTAAATAAGTATGATTATTCCATTTCCATTTCTTAAAACAAGGGACATTTTCTCATTTTTCTATGATGAATATGTTCAGGGATTCAACTATACTATTACTCTATCTCCTTTGCTATGTCCAGGCAGAGTATACTACAAGGATTTCTGAATTGGGTTTTCATAGCATACAAGAGGATACAGGGCCGATGTGGAGCCTTTAAAAAGGGGATCCCATTGACTATTGTACTCCACACAATGGGGTCAATTTGCCATGGAACCTCAAAGAGAGTGAGGCATTCCCTGAGCCATTCCTTTGAAAGGACATCGGATTCAATAGAGAAAGAAACACTCAATAGATTAGTCAATATACATGTAGGTGAGAGGAAGAGAGAGAGAGAGAGAGAGAGAGAGAGAGAGGAAGAGGGCACAGGAAAGCAAGATAGTCCAAGAAAATAAAGTGTCCTAATGTTATTACACATGCAACTAGCACTATAATGTCAGGGGTTTCAGGGTTTTTGTGTTGTTGCATATTTGCAAAACTTCCATCGTAAAATAGTGATATTTCAGTGGTCACTCTAGATACAGTACATTTGTTTAAGAAATGCGCTGGTACATAAAGAAAAATTACATCTTGGCGGAGGATTCTAAGTGGTTTTATCGCAGATCCTAAGCAACTACCACCATAAAATTGTGATGTTGGTAAAATTGCTGTGTTTTGATCAAAATGGGAATGAGCCTAGAAGAGGGGGATGAAAGGGAATAAATGGTTTTCATATGCACTGGCCTACAGAATTTAATTTAATTCATTAGACTTGGGACTGGAAAAATATCATTGGAAAATGGATTTCATGCTATAGAATACCATTGAATTTGAAAAAGATAATCACAACTCTTTTGATTGAATAGACAATTGGGAGTTTTTTATTTTTGGTTGATTGTTCGAAAATTTTCCAGTGAATGGCATAGCCCAGGATGTGGTTTTGATTTTAATATTTACACAAGTAACTATTCACAAGTAAACTTAACCTTTAAATCAAGCCACGCACTTGTGGCTGCCCTCACTGACTGCTACCACTGAGTGCTACACAACTTTTCTGACAGCAAGATTTTCCGCTATCTCTGCAAATGGTTTTACGTGCATGTCTTAACCATTCTGTAAAATCTACCTGAACATATGAGGTGAGGCAAGCGCTTATAAATTATTTAACATCCAGACCATAAGAGGCAGTTCAACTCAAGTGGGGGCCTCAAAAAGAGACATTAAACTTGTCCATGTGCATCTTTACCAGTCTGTAAAATCTACCTGAACGTATGAGAAGAGCAAAACTGGCAAGGACTCAATTAACATCCAAACAAGAGATAGGCAGCCCGTACAACTCACAACTTTGTAACAATTTGCATGTAACAGAGGGGGCCTCAAAAAAAGACATTCGACTTGTCAATGTGTATCTAAGGGTGCATTTATACTCCCTTTTTCAGGCCAGAATGACCTGAAAATGTTTCTCGTTTCATGTGCTTCATTATTTTAGGGCGTTAAGTTCAGAACACGGTTGCGTCTACAGTCGTTTTCGTATAATCGCTGATATAAAATGCTGATGTAAAACTCACAAAAAGGTGCGTTTTGAATCAGTGTTTGTCCAAAAACATGGTTTCCGGGTAAGCATAAACGGACAATCATTTGTAAGCGCATTTATATGAAGTCAGTCATGCGCAGTGAGGTTTTCGAAACCAGCTGCAGAGCCGGAATTCGCCCGGAGAAAAGAAGTATAAACAGTACTCTGTGAAACTGCGTTTTAAATGAGCGGTTTAGATGAAAAGAAAAGAAAGTATGTGCGCATGTACCTGAACATGTGAGGTGAGCTAGAGCTTATGAATAATTCAACACTCAAACTAGAGATGATGCAGTATAACTGACAACTTTGTAACAATCAGATACATGCAGAGGGGGCCCTTGAAAACTTGGAGGCATTCAACTTGTTCATTATTTTCCGGGAACAGCCGGATATAAGGAAGGCAGATAACAGTTACAGGAAAGAAATTTTCCCCATGATCATGTTCCTAATTGGTTCATTTTCACAAATACATCATGAAAGGCAGAAGGTTGTGTGTAATATTTTCATACAAAGGTGATGGGGTTTTCACAGTTTACAAAAATAAGCCATTGTATAGATGTTGAAGGTGTTCATCAGTCCATGGCAACATGATAGTGTGGAGATTTGATATCTTACTGTCAATATTCAAGCTCTTACAAAAAAATCTACTTTTGTTTTTGGTGCATTCCTTCATGCCACTTGTTTCCCGTTTCATGTGCTTCATTATTTTAGGGCCAGGTAGTCACATAGTGATGGTACAGACATTTAGGGGGTATCAACATCATTGGGGGGGGGGGGGGGAGGGCAACAATACTACTTGTTGAAATGCAGGCCATTGATTTGGAAGTGGGGTGGGGGAAGGTGTCTTATCATCTTTTTGTCATGATTCAATTCCAGTTCACCATTCTTATATTCTATCTTTTCCAATTTGTTGTTGTTGTTGTTGTTGCCAATTGTCCCCTGTGCCCCCTATAGCTACACCATTGGGGCAAGGGTCTACACATATATGTGTAGGTCCAGTGGGTTAAATAGATTGATCCCTTTTAACCTTTTTACATATCTGGTTAACCAAATACAGCTCCTGTTAGTAACCAGTCCAGTAGCTGTGTGGAAGCCTTACTACATGAATGTAAAGATTGAACTACAATCAACACAGGTCATTGGCATTCTCTTATATTGAATTGTAAAGTTTGCAGAGTGCAAAGTAAATGCTAATCTCAAGCACCTGTCCAAAGAAAAAGAACTTGTTGAACCTAACTCTTTTTAGTAGTCTGTACTCTGTATGCGTATCTGTCAAAGGGGATTTTTCTTTAAACCAAAAATGTGCATGACAGTGAACTGAATTGAATAGAATTGTAGAAAAGCCTATTAAGTTGACATTCTCGTTTTCCCCATTATACTTAAGTATGATGATAAATTACATCAATTGATCAAGTGTTTGCCAAAAAATTTGTTTAAAGAAGGAAAAGAAGAAGATGGTGATACTTATGACTTTATGAAAATATATGTGAGGTAAATTCATGACATGATATAATTCCCCCTTTTCATAGTAATAAGGATGGAAGACATAAAAAGCTGATTTGGGCAGAATTAAGAGCATTCTGTATTGTGTAGTCTACTAGTACACTGCAAAAACCAGGGTGTTAATTCAACACCATCTCGGTATCAGTGTACTGGGCTACACCAGATAAGTCTTAAACTGCACCAGTTTGATATTGGGCTACACCAGATAAGTCTTTAAACAACAACACCAGTTAGTGTTAAAACAACACCAGTTTGATTTGAAACTGGTGTTGTTTTAACACTTATGTGATGTAGCCCAATATACATGTAGATACTGAGACTGTGTTAAATTAACACCCTGGTTTTTGCAGTGTACTGTATGAATGGGATTTTCAGAGTACAACAAACATGAAATAAGGTACATGTAAAAAGGCAATTCAAAGGTAGTGTCCCATACGTTACCAAGTATTGTGCATTTCTGAATTTTTTTTTTAATTTTTGAAAATTTGTTTACCTTTTCAGAGGTCAGTTATTTGATGCAATCAACAATACATTATTAAAATACATAAAAATATACATTTACTTGACAGTGAAAATCTCGAAAGGAAAAAAAATGACAATCGGGTAAAAATCACAGAATTATATGCTGCAGAGCATTTGATATATCATCTGAAATGCTATCCAAATGTAATTCATTTTTAAAAACATGCCATATTGTAAAGCTATTGTACCTTTTCCCCTGAAAGTATTGTGCATTTCTGAATATAAAGTTGACATCAAATGGGTAATTTCACTTCATATTTGGTCTGATCGAATCTCTAATGGGGCTGTAACTTATTACATTCATCAGATATATGCCTAGTAAAATCTTGGACTTGCCCAAAACAAAAAATATTTACATCCTAATTCCTATGTCTGAAAATACTTGGTGCACCGGTGGAGTGAAATGTAAGAAAGGAATCTAGGGCTAAAACCCTCTGGAGAACAATGTATGGAGGGAAATGCAGGACTGTAAGGTCCTGTGTAGCCAGTGTATACTGCTGAATACATACAATCCAAACATGTTTTGTGCAATGGATAGTGAGGGCTTTCATCACTGCCGTCATCCGATCCAGAGTTGTTGATGTTTAATGGCCACGTGAGACAGGCCCATGACAGACGAGATTTGTTTCAATGTCAATTTCTCTTCAACCTTGATTTAAGACCAGTGGCATTGCCCCTCATAACTTACATACAGGAGAGAGAGAGAGAGAGAGAGAGAGAGAGAGAGAGAGAGAGAGAGAGAGAGAGAGAGAGAGAGAGAGAGAGAGAGAGAGAGAGAGAGAGAGAGTTATTAGGTATACATTGAAGATAAAGCAATCTGTACATTGCATTAACATGTCATTTGTTTTATTGAGTATGTTTATTAGTTCATAAATTCTGCATTTGAAAAAATAATATTTTATAATGAAATAATATACATCTACATTTAGTTAGAAGTGATGGTAACATACAACAGCAATAAGGAAAGTTCATCATTTTTTTTGGTTTTATATAGGAGACATGTGAATGATGATGAAGAACATTAGTCATGCAAAATTATTTCTTTAAGTTAAACGTACATGTAAATGAAACCATCCAAGTAACTTATGTAATGTTTCTTATCTGAAGAATGTATGTGCCTTTAGCCTACATGTTATAATGTTCATGTAAAATATGTTTTATGCAAGCTTAATTTGAATCGAATTTTTGAGAAAGAACATTTTTTCAACTCTTCTAGTATAACTCTAAGTTAAAGCATTTTTCCATGCGAATGCATATATGCTTTTTATGTATACCATGTTAGGTCAGCTGCATTAAAAAAAAAAAGGATTTATTTAGTTTAATGATATATTCCATGATTGATCAGTCTTATTCATTTTATTCTATAATAAATTTATATCTTTTTCGGTGATCCCATAGGCCGGGAAATTCTTCCAATGTTGGCAGCCAGTCGAAGTAAAATTCTCACATTTGTAACATTCTAGTGTACATCGTGCAGGGTGCACTATATAGCTAAACACATAGTGACAGGCATTGTATTTGGGACTTCGTTTGGGTGAGAAAATTTCTTGCAGGTGTCTCTTTAGTCCACACGTACGTTCTCAAATTGATTGAAGCCAAACTGCTGAGGTTAATTGAATAATGTTCAAATTGAGGATGTTCTTTGGCGATTGTGACAGCCACTTGGCTTCGATAGGAATAACGTTTGACAGGAAACTCTTTCGGTGGTCTCACCAAAACTGTTTCATTTTCTTCTGATTCAAAATGCGTCAACATGACATGCATTTAAATGATACAAGGTGAAGTTCAACGAATGTGCATATTATGTATTTGAATATTTTTGCCGGCTATAGTTTTGCTTCTATATGAGCTGTGTTCTCACTTCTCATTATACATTTTATATTTTACAGAATTTTTTTAACAAAACATTTTCCACAATCTTTTCAAAGTTGCACTGTAAAGAGACTAATGACAATATGTTTTCTCATATATACATATTCCTTGTCATTCATCCATACTATACATTTCCACTATCATGACCTTTTATTTATTCCCATTTCAAAATACTTCAAATATGCCCACACTCCTGTTTGAAGCTACATGTAATAAGCCTACTTATTAATTGATCATTGTC
Source organism: Heliocidaris tuberculata (assembly GCA_025618425.1). Lineage (NCBI taxonomy): Eukaryota > Metazoa > Echinodermata > Echinoidea > Camarodonta > Echinometridae > Heliocidaris > Heliocidaris tuberculata. The sequence goes on from CM046847.1 coordinate 19,562,713, forward strand.
ATTGGTTTGGTAAATTATGTCTTCTTCTCTCATACATGTACTGGTATAGATGTCCAAAAGTTAACAAAATTGGGATACTCATCTTTCTTTTTGAACTTTACAGATGCCACTATTAACCTTTCATTTAAACACACATTTCATTCCCTGATTTTAATGTAGGGCTGCCTATGTGTAAATATTTCATGAACCTACATTTGCTTCAATTTCCAATACACACCTCTTTTCCCATCCCATAAACAACATATGTTTTCAGGCATCTCGTTTGCGAACACGATGCAAGGAAAACACGCACAAGTTGTAGACTGATATTGGTCAACGACTCGACATCCAAGAGCAATGCTGCCTCTACCTATTCAAGATTGATTTCTCAGGCAACAAACCTAGGTGGAAATTGGAAGGGAAATTTGAAGGAGCGTGCTCCTTAGGTGGATTTCTCCAGATGAGCGTAGAATGTCTGCCGTCGAGGCCTGTCGCCACGGGAACGGTTTGATCTTGAGGGCGCGAGTTCCAGCTGCAGATGTGATTTGATTCGCAAGGTAAATGTGTTTATAAGCGAGGCAATTATCGTTGTGAAGGCAGCCTGTCATGGTGGCTGAGGTTGGCAGACCAACTCACGTTCTAATAATCGCTTCACAGCAACTCTGATATGGATTACCTTGTCTCAGAGAATGCACATATACAGCCTCATTAAAGGTGAATGAGGAATGATGAAACTTTCACAGAAATCTATGAAATTAAACACAGAAGGTTATGAAATACAGATAAATGGTCTCCTAAATGAATTTGGTATGAAATGTATGAAAGGTTAGAAATCAGCAAAGGAAGATGTCAGGACATACCTGTCAATACATTTTCTCACCTGTGCACATCATTGCAAGGGCTTTTCAGTGTAGGCTTAGATATTACACATTTTTTAAAGCAAGTTTTCATAAATTCTGTTTACATTTTGTAGGTCGAAAAAACCTCATGGTACCATGAAGATTCCTCTTTACTCCATGATAAAAAAATTCAGAGTGAATTGGGGAGTGTTTGTCGCAAATTTCAATTTTTATATCTGGAACTCCATTAATCTGTAAATGTATAACACATACTATGTTTGCTTTTCCCACTGGAAACGGCCTATTCATGTACTTGAGATTTACTTGTAGAGACTTTTGTTTGGCATTCAATATATTTTTCTGATCAATTTTGCACAAATTAACAAAATTTTCTTGCCTTTAAACTGAACACATCATTAATATTTAATAATCTCCTTTTATTGGCTACACCTTTTGTGTAAACCAATATTAGTAGCTAGCATGTCACACATTGCTAACTTTGGATTATATGAAATCATGTGCTCACTCTGTGGTGACACATGCATATTGTATGAATCCTGACTGCAGATGTACATTCTTCCATCAATGTAAACCCAGCTAGCGTATCAGCGCTGGCCTACATATTACTCGCTTTTGAGAGTATTTAGTGTAACTAGGGTCCGCTGTGTCCCGCATATCTCTGGCGCCGGAATCCCTGCTCCCTCCATTCTCCCCTGTCACGTTTCATTTCATTCCTCATCCAAGTGGATTATTTTAGCAGATATCATACACTTCTCCTCTACATCGCATCCATCCTGTGTAACAATCTCCCATCTCCTCCTCCCCAATACCGTAATGCAATGAATCTCTCCCATTTGCTAATGAATGTATTTTAAATTTCCTTTTTTTTAAAACTCGTCAGAAGGGGATAAGAAAAAGAGTGAATCTAATATCCGAAAGCAGTCAGACACAAAGATGCAAATGAAATGGGGTCAATTTCTCTTGATATAATGTCAATGTATTTGAAGATTTAACTCTGTGCCCACTTCCTTCTTAAAGAAAGGGATGTGGGCATTGAAGCTTTCTGAACAGAGCAAGCTCATTAGACTCCTGCTGTGTAAATTGATTTAATGCAATAAGTGCAGTGCTGACAGTTTGTACATGTTATGTAGGCTTCAATTTGAATCACTTTAGTCAGATAATCTTTACAAAAGAACTACAGCAGGGTACAGACTTCGATAGAAAGTTTTTTTTTTCAGGAAATTTATTTTCATCCGCACTAAATTAGTGTACTTCAACAATAGTGTAAGAAGTAGAAATAAATTGCTGTGTAAGAAGTGGAAAAACTAAAGACTGATTTAGTATGCCAGGTTATAGGTGCATAAGAGGTAAAACACATTCCCCATACAGTTCTAAAGATCCATCAATAAAATCATTTTGGTCCCACATTGAAAAACTAGTGCATTGTTTTCAGCTTTCGTTTAAGTTTCCCATCCCATAAATATCCTTTAAAAATCCTTTATTTGGTATTTTAAAGGAACATGAATAGATGATATCGTCTGTTTGGAGCCAGAAGGGCGCTAAACTCTGTGTTAAAGTATATGAGTTAACACCCTTCTGGCTCCAAAGAGATGATATTCAGAGTTGCATTCCTATCTAATGACTTATGACCAACACACAATGTAGCATAATGGAAATACATAGGGGCTTATTTTGTTATTGAAAAATATTTATGATTTATTATCTATGTGACCGCAGTCTTGCATCAATTCGTTAACATTTTTTGCGCATGTCTCATTCCCTGGTTGGTACATAGATCCACATCTGTATGTCATTTATTGAGTAGGGGTCAGCTTGTCATAAATTTGTTGTCATGCCATAACTTTGGTTATCAGTTGAGCAAATATGCTCTGGCAATCGAGCTTAGCCGGAGGAGAGGATTTGGATAGGCAACATGACTTCAAAATGCAATTGCTTTCTTTGACTTTGAATGACATAGAGTTCATATTAAGTACATGTAGCATTTTGAAACTTGAAGTTTAAACATTTTCTGTTCTAAGTTTCAAATGTTGCATTGCATTTTTAAAGGACCTACATGTACATGTATGTAACATATTGACATGATTTTGAAACAGTGAAAGTAGGTGAATTATTTTATTATTAAATTTATTGTTTCATGTATTATAAACAGAAACTCTTCTTCCATTGGTTTAAGAATAACACAGGACATTTCACAACAAAATTCTAAATGATGTGTGTTAGTCTGTAAATGTACCGCAAACAAAAGACAAAAACAAAAACAAATCTTTAAGCAAAAATATAGGCATATGAATTTAGTATTGTAATATTGAAGAAGAAGAAAAAGTTTGAATACGAGTTTTTTCACTCTGCAGCATGGCCTTTGAGGTTTCAGCATGATTCAAATAAAGGTTAATTAGAATCAAAGAGAAAAATACACTTCCTACCAATGTTTTTACTAAGTATGAATTTATACATTTTACATGTATATCATCTATAGAAATCTTTATGATTTCTTGTTCATTTTCTAAAATGTTCCTCTAATCTGGGTTCAACACTCAGGTACATAAAAAGGTGTTCATTACTGGAGAAGACAAAATCAGAACCCCCTCCAGCCGTGTAATGCTTGCTTTTGTAAGATTGCCTTCAAATACATCATTAGGTCAACATCTCATGAAATAGGCAAATAGATATATCACAGTTTGTCATAAGAAGAGCAATAAAGACTTGATGTGATATCATATCTTGTATTCCAGTGAAAAACAGGCATAAATGAGATGTCAACTGCACTGCTGCTCTTTACCAAAGGATACAAGCAAGGAAGACCTACATTGTAGTATGACAAGATGCCATCTTTGCTATAATGATGGGAAATGCAATATCCTTGGTTTAGTTCAATTTATCACATTCCTTAAAAAGGGTCTCGAGATACCTCCAAAATGGCTTCAGGATATATAAATTCCAAAACTTGGAGTACAAACGAGGAAGACACTTTCGTGGAATAGAAATATGAGTGGGATAGCTAACTAGTGGTTTGGAGGAGACAGCATTCTACAGCCGAGCCATCAGTAGGCTATATGAGGCTTTTATTCCAAATGGGCTCTTCTTCTTGACTTTCCGCAGACTGTGGTCTCAAAGCGCAGTCTGTTTTGAATAATACCATCCCCTTTTCCCACTTCAGATAAAACATTTTTCTCTGAAGTACCATTTTGGATTCTAGGGCAAGTTTTGATTTATTGCACATTTGATTGTAATTGTACAGTCCTTATCTGATTTGAATGGTTTCATGTTTGTTTTGATGATCGAAAAAAAGAGTTTGAAAGTGAAGACTAACGGCCCCAAGTCAGGAGCGGGTTCATGCTTTGATTCGGGCTTAAATGGGCTCACAATGGGAGCTAAGATTACCCTCAATTGGCAATCTATTACATCCTGGAGCCCTGCTGGAAATATGGTCACCATATCAAATCATATCCCAAACTCTGAACCGACTAGTTTTCATGCCACAGACCCTCCAGTCACGTTTGGGATTCAACATCTAGAATTTCAGAGACCCCTGGATGACCTCTGGATATCTTTCCTGAGGATATGTCTCCTCTTACAGACCATCTCTATCCATTATCATGGGGAGCAGAAAATATTTCTTGAGCAGTTTTTTTTTTTTTGGCATAAAGCTTGTCTTAAAATATTTTTTTGAGAATATAGGCTGCAGAAAATTCCTGCCTTATAGCAAGTGAAGAATATTTTAGAATTTCAATGAAGTTTTCCTGCACACTGTTCATACATATTGCTGACACCCTAACGTAGCCAGGTGTGGTATAAAGTTATTATATACACACAATGTCGGAATTGCAATATTTGTTATTCTGTTTTGGGTTATCTGAAAAATTGCTCTCTCTGGTGTAGGAATATTCTTGTGAAATTTCTTTGAGATACTTTCTAGCACATTTCTGTTCACACTCACTACATGTACATATTTGGAGAAGGAATTAATGGTGGAAACCAAGGATGTGTGTATTTGGTTTTTACATACTGGTATTTACATTAATCACATACAATGATTTACATCAGACAATTGAATAGACTTTTTAAAAATTCAGCATCTGAAAGATGCAACTCAGATTGGAACCCTGGTCATGATGTAGGCATAACAGATAGCCAACTGCTAGACCAACTCATATTGTCATTCAATGTAACCTGTAGATTTTGGTAAGAGCAGAACCTCTGAATTATTAGCATGATCCCTTTTGATAATAATGATAAATAAAAAAAAAAAAGAACAGTGAAATACTTTCCATTGTGTATTCCTAGTCTAACTAATATATGGTTAAATATAGAAATAAGGTAAAAAAAAAAAAATCATCAAATGAGCAGGTTAAAAAAAATGCCCCCTAAGTCTAAGGTGCAGTACATTGCTTTACTGAAAAGAACCGATGATGCCGTAAAAATGTCATTCTGAATTATTTGCAGTCTTATCCAAATACTGCTTGTAATTACTAGCTCTTTCCAAAGCCATTAACAATATCATCCATCAACCTGACCCAGATATAGTAAGCTAGAAATAATAGATGTAACTTGCCTGGATAGCCACCACAAGGAGGAATTGAGAGAACCCCTGGGGCCATCATATTTTTTCTTCCCTAAGTCCGATCATTTAGAAGTCAAGTTCTATCCCCCTGTTCATAATGCATGATGATGTATTGTTCAGGGGGCTGATAAATCAAATATGGTCTATACAGGTGCATGCAAGGTAGCTGGCACTCTGTCTCGGTTTTCTTGGTCTTCTTGCTTTTCTCGTATGGAATGGTTTAGAGCAGGTTGCTACAGAAAATATACTTTTTTTTCAGATTTGCCTCAATGACACCTGCATCTGTAGGCCGACACTCAGGAGCACAGAATTTCTAAATGAAATACATGAAAGAGTAAAATGCTCAGCTTGCACTTGCTTGAGAAGAAAATATATTCTGGCTCTTTATTCATTGGGCCTTTCCAAACTCAATTGTATAAAGTTGTGGGGTGCCAAATTTCAGAGAATTTAGGCAGCAAATGTGGAGCTCTCTAAGTGCTTTTTTAAAATGAGCATGATTATATGTCTCTTGATTTATTGTGCATGGATGTAGCTGGCAAAAAATTTCCCAAAGGAAAACTATTAAAACCCTGAATTGTAAAAGCATGAAAAACTGCATTTTCCTGTTACGACATCTTCATCTGCAGAGCCTCTTCACATGTTCGTAATAAACAAAAAAAAGGTCTTGATTCAAGATCCTCACCCACACCACACCCTTGTATATTTCATTAAATTCCTATCCTCGCTTGATAGTGAATGTACTGAAGATGAAGAGTATGTTGAACCAGAAGTACATGGGTAAGGTCACCGAGAGATAAAAAAGCTTTTGCTATTGATTGCGCCATCAAGAAATCTTCCGTGTTTGGACAGCTAAGCTCAAGGCTCATTTGCCTTCAGTCCCACTGTATAGCTTTTCTGTGTAATGGCAACCATCGATTGAGACCTGCTCATGCTTCGCCAATCTTGACAGTGACGTTGTTGACTTTGCAAACAAGTTTCCCACCTTATTATGACAGTGAACAGAGACAATGTCAACAAGCAGAGGAACATTAGAATGTTGATTTTGCCCAGTGCGGGTCCATTCTTTTTATCTCTCACTGTCATTCATTCCCGAATCCTGTGATCCTCCCAAGTAGAAGTGGGTTTGAACTTTGATCAAGAAGGGAGAACATTCAAATCGTAGTCGGACTTTATTCGATTGGATAGCTTGTTTTGGCCAATGGCAAATCTTCCGCAGGGTTCACTGAATAGGCTAGGTAGGTCTACCACTACACCATGATTTACAAGAAGTGCAGTGGGCTCTTCTGAACTTCTGTCTTAACATCCATTTGGAAGGGTTAAATGGTTGTCCACCATTGAGGATGTGTCTAAGATTCTAACGGGCATGTCTATAGAACATTTCTGCTCAATATGGCTTTGAACCCAGGACCTTCTGTGCGAAGGCAGACATATTCTACGGAACTAGCATAGTTGCCCCCTATGTATGACCCTATTGCTAAATCTCAGAAAGTGCCTGAAGTCTCAGGTGATCCATGATTGTTTGTAAGTCTTTTGGTGGTAAAATATATGAAATGCACCAAACAGTTGAATCATTCATGATTAGCATTGTGCTCTTTCACAAATAGTGTGAATGATGTACTTTTGAGTTATCAAATGAAAAGAATTATTATTTATCAGCAAGTATATGAGAAGAAAATAATTTAGAAAAATGAAGCCCCTAAAAGTTTTTTTTATATTTAAAAAAAATCTATTGAGGGCTCGCCACTCGCCATTTTGTTTTAATATCAAACAAGTTCATGCATCATTTCCATTTATATATGATATATGAGTAAAATAGTATCCCAGATGAATTATTCTTAATGAAAACCAGTTTCTAACAAATGATTATATGCATTTCCTTTACAACAAGGGAGGTAGTGGCCCAGTAATACTGGAGGTCATACAGTATTTCATGTAGGAGATCAGTTTGATATCTAGGAAATGAATCTGTAATCAAATTTAAACCCAAAATGATAAGAAATGGATAGTTTAGAAAAATGTCATATGCACTCGGAATGAATCAAATGAAAATAGCTTAAAAGAAAGAAAGACAAATAAAAATGGGACGAGATTACTCTCCAAATCACTCTAGTCCCTCATTTGTCTCCAGTATTTCAATTTGTATTTGTCATTATAATTGGATTTTTATTCCCCTTTCCCCACTTTACCATACAAAATATTTACAATCCCCATTTGTCTTCATACACAGGTAACTGTGTCTGACATACTGTATATGTGAGTTCAGCCACTCAGACAAGGCAGGTATATACTGACTGCAAGCATTGCCAGATCTTTGGATTATTCTTGAAAAAAAACCTCATGACTGAAAAATTACGATTGCCACCATATGTTCACTGAATTACCAGCTTTGATATGGTGGAGAAGGGGATGTCCATTGAATCTGTGTCTGATTTCAAAGGCTTGCACAGCTGAAACCGTTAATGTGAATTTTAATATGAATAGAAATGCATGGATGGATCCTGAAAAGTAGGCTAGCCAACCTGGGTAGGGGATAGAAGGGATGGAGATAAAAAGCTTTTCCATTACAGGCTTAATCTAGATATAGCCTCTTACCCCTGTTCTAGTGAAATCCATATTCAATTACTTCTCTGTGTATTACCTACACTTGATATTTGACTGAGAATAGGAAGACCTGATGAGCCTCTGGATAACTACATGTACCTGTAGTCTACCTCTCCAAAACCCTTCCATTTCAATGATTTGATAACCATAATGATAACAGTGCAATCGGTCTGTATAGAAAATGTATTGGATCTGAGAAAATAGGTGCTGAAGGCTCAGTAGCTTGCATTAGTGAGCAGTGAGCACCATACATTTTCTGCATAGACTGATATTGTAGTTATCGTTATACTACTGTAAATGCAGAAATATTCGCGGTACATTAATTTTCGTGGATTTTGCGCTATTTTCGGCAAGCGCGAATTCTAGAACTCGCGAAAATATTAGCCTGATTTCCTGTGCGGGTTTGCGCGCTTCAGCACATTAATATGTGTGTGTGTGTCCAATTCATTTTTAAGTGCATGTTTGTAGTTGCGCATGCCGTATGCATTTGAATGGACTGCGTGTGTGTAAATTAGTAAATGGAGTGTGTGTACATACGAACGTGTAATTGTGCAGCGTGAATTTAAGAACCCGCGAATACGTTTTGGGGTCGTTCAGCGCGAAAATTTAATCGCGCAAAAATAACAGCATTGACAGTAGTTATCAAATCATTGATATTTTACTAGCCCCTTGTGGCCATTTAATGTGTGTGGTTCAAGAGTATCTGTGTTTGAGACAAACATTTTTCCCTGTGGAACTGTTGATTATACAACCCTCAAAATCTTTGTTCTTCATCAGGCACTGTTAAATTGTCAACAATAAAATTTGTCCACAAGAAGGAAAATGGAGTGGCTATTTGAAGGTGTACATGGCTACATGTGTATTTCTGTATTTCAGGATCAAGGAAGGGGGTGCAAATTGCCCTTTGCCTTCCCCATTCAGTTTGAGTTATGCTGCTGAACCAGGATGATTTATTTTTTGTCCCCGCCGAACGAAGTTCGCGAGGGGACTATGAAACGGGCTCCGTTCGTGTGTGCGTGTGTGTGTGTGTGTGTGTCCGTCCGTCTGTCCGTGTGTGCTCAAATGTTAGAAAATGCTACTTCTCCGTCATTTCTTGGCTGATTTTGATTCTGATTGTTTTATCTGATAGGGCTGGGTGGGGGCTTCCAAACTTCTACACAGTATTTTGAAATTCATTAATTATGCAAATTTATGCAAATTTATTCAAAATTGACGAAAAATGCTACTTCTCCTCTATTTCACATCGGATTTTGATTCCGATTGTTTTATCTGATAGGGCTGGGTGGGGGCTTCCAAACTTCTACACAGAATTTTGAAATTCATTAATTATGCAAGTTTATGCAAATTTATTCAAAATTGACGAAAAATGCTACTTCTCCTCTATTTCACATCGGATTTTGATTCCGATTGTTTTATCTGATAGGGCTGGGTGGGGGCTTCCAAACTTCTACACAGAATTTTGAAATTCATTATTCATGCAAATTTATGCAAATTTATTCAAAATGGCTGAAGGTTCATAATGTTTTCATGTTTTATATTTCAGTTGTATACATGCATTGTTGGTATTCTCTTCTTTTGCATGCAGTAACATTATTATTTTATTCACTAAAGTTTTTCACTGAAGTTTTAAGGTTCAGGCTAGTAAATTTCCACAGATCTGCACTTCCGGCGGGGACATTTATTACGCATTGCGTAATTTACTCATTCACTTGTTTTCAAATAGATCCTGCAGATTTACACATGTAGGGTATTTGCCCTGATAGTATAGAGATCACATGATGACCAAACATTAATGCCAGTGTTTACTTCACCATTTAACATCCAAAATTACAAGGTGCAAAATCATTGTGCATTGTTATTAATAATATAGTGATATAGGAAACAACCAAGTAAAAATATATTTCTGGAAAAAATATACAGTGAAACCTGTATATAAAGACCGCTCAAGGGAGACAAGAAAAGTGGTCTTTATGTACAGGTTTTTTAAAAATACACGTTTCAATGAGAAACACTTTTCAAGGGAAAATGAAAATTGTGGCCTTTATAGACAGGTGGTCTTTCTATACAGGTGGTCACTAACTCAGGTTGGACTGACTGTATTTAGATAATTTTGGTACATTCCAGTCCATGCTTATACATTCATTTGCCATACAGATGTACATATGTAGAAGAAGGGGGAAAAGGGACTTATAAGGACTGGATCCATATACCAGTATTTATGTTATTATGGTACTGTAATAATTTTGTCATTAAGTACATCATGTAAATGTATCTAAGTCATCTAGGGCAGGGTCTTTTATCATGATAAGCCTTCGATAATAAGATCCAGAAAATTTATCCCATATTGTTCGAGTGGGAGCGGCAAGAGGAAATCTTAGAAGATAATGGAATTATTCTTGTTCTTGATAGTACCGCATAGATTTTTGTTTACTTTTAAATGCATCAAATTTGTGGATCTGATTCATTTTTTTTTGGTGTACTTGATCTTAATTTTTCAGTGATAATGAGGAAAATGATAATATTATTTGCTTTTTATGTAGGGCAAATAATATTCTCCATGCATGGCACTCTAGGTCCTCCAGTGTTACTCCAGCTTTAGGTAAAGGCAGCACTCGCAGCATTTTGCATTTCTGTTTCATTCTGCATCAGATCAAAGTACACAGAATACGATGACCTTAATATCTTAATGGCATTGTCTTGGATGTGTGTATTATTAATATTCTGTACTGATAATTTGAAGGTTTTAAGTGGAATGAACGTGGTGGAATTTTGCAGAAATGTTAATTAAGATTTACACTGTACATGAAAGGAATGAGAAATTGGTCTAATATTGTGTTTGTGCATTTTGTATACATACAAGCTTAAATATTTTTTTGCCGGTTTCGCAAAGCGATGTGTCTCAAATAGTGAACGCCAGTTCGCGAAACCAGTGACAATTTATGATATACCAATATGACGTTACTCAAATCTTCTGCCCACCACAGGGAAACGGTTAGGGCATGCAGGCATGAATGAAGTTTTTCTCTTTTTTTCCTTTCGAGTCCCAGCGCTACATTTCCTTGATGTTTCCCATGATCCCTGTTATTCCTTTATTTCCCCCTCTCCTCTTCCTTTCATGTCTGTTTATTAAACATGAAATTGAGATATTTGTTTTTTTTTCATATCTTCTTTTCTGGCATTTTTAATATATAGGCCTACATACATTCATGTACATATAGCAGACCAGCATAACTTTGGGCAAACCTTCTACCGTCCACAGGGAAATGGTTAGGAACAGGCATGAATGAAGTTTCTCCTCAGAATCTACTCTTTTTTTTTTCTTTCTTCTTTTGGTATATAGTCCCAGTGCTGCGTTTCCTTGATGTTTCTCTGTGATCCATATAATTTCTTTATTTCCCCTCTCCTCCTCCTCTCATGTCCATTATTGACATGACAAAGCTGCCAGCAATCACTACATCGACACCGGCATCCATGTATGTAATCATGCTTAGGGGAGGAAAGAAAGGGAAAAAAGTGCAAGCAAACAAGGCCCCCTTCACACTCGCAAATACAAGCTCACTATTAAAAGGCCAACGGTATTACAAGCAACCCAGCAGCATGCTCCAGCACAACACATTGTGTGCTCCACATCTCAATTGAATTCATCTCTGTGCGATGAAGTGCTTTTCATACTAAAAGATGTAAAATTTCATGGGCAGACACTACTGACTTCCATTTGAAGACAGGTTTGGAATACTAATGAGAGATCTATAAAATTTTGTAGGCAAACCACAATTAAAATTCCAATTTAAGACCGGGTTGTTATGTGTCCATCTTGACAATTGCAGTAGGAGCATTCTTGTAGCCGTACCATGCTTATGGACTGTCTGAAGAGCTATCTGATCCAAAAATGCGTGTTTTACATTACACCCACATGAGATGGCTCTTATGGAACATGATCCAGCTATGAAAGACATTACTTACCAATTATGAATAGGGCCTGTGACCACTCTTGATGGATGGCACTCACTTCTGTGTTCAATGAGATGTTCATACATGCTGCATCTTCTTGTATCCCTTAGTAACCCCTCCAGGGGGATGCAATCGGATGGAAAGAATGGAATTATGAGTGGAAGTCTAGAGACGAAGGAAGCATGGATGGCTGCAAAATGGCGAGGAAAATTGATGATCAGGGAGGAGGTAGTAGGGATGCGGCAGTGATTATACTGGGTTTCCTCCTTTGCTCTGTCAAAACTAGATGTTGCAGAAGAACCCCAAACCATCATCCTATTTGAATCTCCATGTAGTCTCTAATTCTTTGCCGGTTTCGTGAACTGGCAACTGCATGATGCTGAAATGTACAGATATGCCCTTGTATTTCACTTCGCAATTTTTTTCTTCAGAGGACCATTGCATAACGTGCATTTCTTATGAGAAATTAATAGTTTAGATCTTGGTACAGAAATTTAGTAGAGCGTCTTACAGACATTCTACAGTTATGCACCTGAGTGACAATTTCTTGAAATATTACTTTAAATTGGAATCCTATCTTCAATGTGTACCTTTATTTATCTTTTTTTTGTTGGGGGGGGGGGGGGGGAAGGATGATGATGATATTTCACACTGTGAAATGACTTCTATTGCTGTTTCTTATCCAGATACGTTTACCTCTACTCAGGGCTTTGATTTCACAGGAGGTCAGGATTTCAATTGTTACGGTTTTTGTGCTAAATTTCGAATTTTTGCAGGTTCAGGGTTAAAATTGGGGGGGGGGCCCATGTGCACTGCAGACCCATGTCACTGTGGGTCCCTGTATTAGGCCTCCTGAGTAATAACTTTGAAGGGCTTGTGAGTGTAGACTACCTGGGATCTGATGTTTATGACGGTGTTTGGGCTTGCCTGGGTTCATCTGCACTTTTCAGAAATGTCTTCTGCATGTATGAAGTCCTTGGAATTATGCACGAGACAACAAATTTGAAGGCATCATAATTTTTAGGGGTATGAATGATTGGTGTTCCAGATCATTATTGTCAAGGTTAGCTTATATCTTGTTTCATCCCATGGACTTGTCCTGTGCTTTGCCTGCATGTCTTCCAAGATAATGATAAAGTAATATTTTCTTCAAATGTTATCATGGCTCTTGCAAGGCTATGCACTTTGGTGCTTAAAGCATACAAGGAATTATTTCCTAGGTACCTTTTTACTTCACCTGGGTCAAGAGTGGCAAATTTAAATTAATGTCTTACAAAAGAAGATACCAGAGCTCAAACCCAATACCATAACATCTCTAGTCAAGTATACAAACCACTTGACTACTGCATGCCTATAGCTAGAAGTTAGTAAGATAAATCGCAGTAAAAGTGAAAAAAATTGAATCGTCTATCATGGTCCTAAACTTTTCTAAGCATATTTCTATACCTTATAATTTCCAACAAAATTTCCAGTTATGGAAGAGCCTATGAAACATTAATTCACTCAATTCAATAGGCAGTGTACTTAAATGTATATTATTGCACCTGACCATCGACGATTTTCAGGAAATTTCCAGTTATCGAAGAGGCTATGAAACATTAATTCACTCAGTTCAATAGGCAGTCTACTTAAATGTATATTATTGCACCTGACCATCGACGATTTTCTGGAAATTTCCAGTTATCGAAGAGGCTATGAAACATTAATTCACTCAGTTCAATAGGCGGTGTACTAAAATGTTTATTATTGCACCTGACCATCGACGATTTTCAGGAAATGTTTTTCATCTTAGTCAATTGACATTATAAGTTATATGCATCATGCAAGATTGAGAGCTGAACTTGCTTCAGGCAAATCTTCACATTGCATTCTGATTTGATGAAGCTGCAGTTACATGCATTTGAACAATTATTTTCCAATCCATATTTATCTGGCAACAGGTGCATTTACATGTAACATTCTGGTGATACATCTTTTTTTTCTTTAATATATAAAGTAAACAATAATATGAGCATCGTGACTGTTGTAAAATGCAGGTCCGTTTCATACAGAGAGTTGCTAAATTGATTTAAATCGATTGCAACTCAACTTGGGCTTCATATCAGTCATGATTCTGTATAAAAAAGATTGACAATTGTAATAACATATTGAGAGCAACTGCAAAAACTAAAAGAAATTGCTTGAATTCTTTATTATCTACAATTTAAAAAATGTTGACTGACAGGTATTTTTCCTATATACATGAACAAGATATTGACTTGGGATTGGTTTGTCAGTTAAAGATCTACAAACATTTTTTCAATTTAATCATTAAACATCAGGACTCCTTATGACCGTTTGTGCCATATACTGAGTCCATGTGGTTAGATCATGTACATGTACTCATTTTTTTTAGCGCAGCAAGGGCATTCACTGTGCATTAAAGGAGAGTCAATGCTCTTCTGCCTCTCATCATGTGCATCTATGCGTTCTTGTTTATGTGTGCACTGATGGGGTTACACAAGGCAGCTGGATGGGTACCTTCACATCCTGTCTTCATAAGATGTTAACATACAGCTGCCATTCTTCAAGACACAGTGTTTGTTGTTTTGCATCCTTTACAGAGTAGATATGAAATACTTCTTTCATTTTGAATTCCCCAAATAGCTTGGCATCGAATTATGATAATTACATGTAGGCCTACGTAGATGCTACCCTGCATAGATGTTTAGAAGTTACTTTTCCTGTATGTAGTCCCTATAGCTTTGAAGCGATACTTTGTCAGGTTTCCCATTGTTTTAGCGCATATATACATGATTATCAAGGAGAGTAAGAAAGTGATGAATGATTAACAGACTCATACACTTTCAAAACAATTTTCTTTTTTAAAGCGACAATCATTTTTAAAACTTAATCTTTACAGTATGATTTTTAAACATGGATAAATGCATATGCATGTGTATATTTGATATTTTGATTTTCACTTGAATACAAAAATACATGTGATTCCTTTAATCTTTAGACAAATACACCGCATTGACTGACCTCAAATAGTTTTAGAACATCCATGAATGATTTAAACCTATAATGAGGTTGTACAGAGGTTAATGTTCTTTGCTTTGAGATTTGGGACACATTGAGCATGGAGGTACAACTGGAAACTGTGGACAGAGTCAATTGCTTATTGCATGCTTTGGAGCCATGAGAAATGAGGGAGGCTCAAATATGTTTGGATCTGAGAAGAAAGATGTGTATAGATATCTGAAATATTTGCCAGCAGTCCGCTGTGGAGCTAGGGCCCATGAGTGATGTAGCAGTGCCAGAGTTCTGGTGGGACCCCCGTGACCTCATGACCCCTAAACCCAGTGCGGAGGATGCTGTGTAAACAGAGGGAGATGGACTCCCGTCTCTGTGTCACTCACTCTGAAGGGTGGAGGAATGATGATGGAGAAAGGGGGAGGGAGGGGGGGGGGGGGTTGATGTAATGGTGGTGAAGCCTCAGATGTGGGGAGAGGTTAATATGGAAGGGGGTGGAGACACCCCTCTCGTCTTGTGTTACTCACTCTAAAGGAAGGAGGAATGTTGATAGGGGGAGGAGTAAGAGGGGGTTGACATAGAACATAATGGTGGTGTAGCCTCAGATACGGGGAGGGATAAATGTGGAAGGGAGGAGATAGGGCGTACTCCCTTTCAGTCTCTGTGTCATTCACTCTGAAAGGTGTAAGAATAATGATGGAGAAAGTAGAGGGAGTATATCACTTGCCTCTCCGATATAGTAGTGAAGAAGCCACAGGTATTGGGGAGAGATAGATCGGAAAGAGATGGAGATGGGTGACACAAATGTGATGATGGTAAGGAAGCCATGATGATGTGAAGAAATAGCCCTTCCACCCCTCCACCATTTCTGTTGGCTGTTTCTGAAATGTAAGGAGTAGAGCTATATGGTTTTTCATAGTCCTTGTGATTAAGCTAAAATGTTGGGCCTGAACCATTAAAGATGATGAATGCCTTATAGGTACTAGCTCCTTGAAGGAGAATGAAACCCTGGGGAAAAAAATCAATTTTAATGAAAAGAGAGGATAGAGAGAAGCAATTTTAAAAAAATTCCATCAAAATCGGTTACGAAATGAGAAAGTTCTTAAAGTTTGAAAAGTCTCAATTTACTTTCTATGGCGATCCTCAAATTGGCAGTATTGCTTCAGAGTGACAGGTTTAGTACTACAACTCTCCATATGTTTTGTACACAAAATTTCATATTTTTCCCATTATCTCTCAAGGTGCAGCTTGTCTCCTTCTTAGCTCAAGATATATCATGGGAAAATGTATTTGATACAACGCATGTTGAGTTCACAAAAAGACAAGCAGCATCTTTAGAGATAATGGAGAAAATATGAAATTTTGTGTACAAAACAAATTGAGAGTTGTACTACTAAACCTGCCATTTTGAAGCAACATTGCCAATTTGAGGATCGCCATAGAAAGTAAATTGAGACTTTTCAAACTTTCATAACTTTTTCATTTCGTAACCGATTTTGATGGAACTTTTTTGAAATTGCTTCTCTCTATCCTCTCTTTTCATTAAAATGGATATTTCCCCTTTAACTTCTCCTTTAACTATGTTTTGAACCCCAAAACTGCTGTTAGTATCATTTGAGCCTGGAAACACAGAGTGTCCTCATTGATAAAAAGGAAATCATAATTGATATTGCATTTTTTCCTGCTGGGCATGCAGTGTTGGTAGCTAATTCATATTGGCATCTTCTACTGGTGGGCGATGACACAGACATTGACATTTTTCATTCCATCCGTCTGTTACCTTGACAGAATTAAATTGTCAATGTCATGTTCATTAAACTCACCACTGTTGTCTGTCCATGCTTATCAACGCTTGTAAAGTGAAGTGATACAGCGAGAGGGGTGTGAGGCCTTTAATGTTTCATTCAACTTTTGCATGGTAACAGTCTTGGTGGAGATATGGCAGGAAGTATGTTTACTTTGATGACAGCCATGGGCAAGTGAGTCTGTGTTTTTGGCCAGTAATTTGAAAAAAATTATGCTTTAATATGAAATATGTATTAACTTGTCCAAGCAAATAAATGAGTTCACACTAATTATCATTACAGCTTTATTAGATCAACATTAACAATTATAACCAGATATAGCAGGCATGTTTCTTGTAACTTCACAGTCATTTCAAATTTCATTATTGTATAAGTATTTCTGCAAAATTATGGCATTTTAATAAATAATACTCATATTTTACCCCAAAATTGTGGCGCTAGTAAATAATGATATCCGTCGCAGAACACTCATGTTATTGGGCATAATTATGTGTATACTTATTTGCTTTAACCATCCTGATATGTGTGAGTAGGCTATATCTATATCCAAAAGAAGGGTGACAGGTCTTTTGATATGATGATTCCAAATCTTTCTAAAGCCCTCAACATAGATGTTTGGGAAGTTTTACTGGCAGTTTGATACAAACGTAGAGTTCTAGCTCATCTTTTTGTATACAAGAATACTGTGTATACACAGAAAAAGACAACATGTATTTGTGGGATACAAACCCCAGGGCTCATTTTATTCATCTGGCAGTGAAGTCATTATCCTCCATCACCAAGTAACCTCTTGCTTTTGTGCAGTCGATGGAAAAGATTTCTTCACCCTCCTTTTGTATTCTTTGCTATAGGGAGGGAGAAGGGAGGCGCAGCTCTGCGTCGGCATCGCTCTATGCCCTCAAAGAACTCCTGAGGACAATAGAAACAATGCCCTACTGATGTGGGCCCAATCTCGGCCTGTTGATGAGATAACATTCATGCCAAGAATATGGCACAACAGAGAAAAGATCGTTCATGATTGATGTCTCTTTTAGGGTGAGGCAGCTCCACTCATCATTCATGCACTGTCTGCTCGGAAGATCTCGCCGTAGACACAGCCAGCGCTTTGTGACGGGGTACGATCCCCGATTGTTGCGATCTTTAAGACGGGATATCTCCTCTTGGAGATCTCTCTTGAAGATCTCTCATGTGCCTTTGCTTCTCTAGAGGTCAGTAATGAAAGTCATCAATCGTACGACATTCACCCAGACGGGATCATTCTGTCGGGGTGCTTTCATCATGGTGGATGGATTAGCCGAAGTGATCACATTGATGCTGCATGTCACCCCTGTGAAAAAGCAGTCCAAACCATGGCTTGCATTATTCATGAGCCATGGATGATTCATGGCGATTGCTCGTGTAGAAATCTTGATTCTTACATTCACATGACTGGCTGTAGTTTCAAAGAAGACTGAAAAAACAACAACAACAAATGCTGTGTCTTACTGTAATTCACAAACTTTCCCTCCTTGGTTTTTTTTCTTGCAAAGAAATACAAGTGTTGTCATTCCTAACAATAGGCCTATGATAAGCCATAGAAGTACAGTGTAAGCTCTATATTGAAACATATATTGTGCATTATCGAAGAAGCAAGAAAATTTATTCCTGTGACATTTTGAATTATGCGAATTTACATGAAAGTATATTTCACCCCCGCTCAGCATTTTGTTCGGGGGCAAGCCTAATCATGATGATAGGAATCACTCCACCACTGCTGCCTCATGGGTAATTTAAATTTACACAAAAGATGCCTTTCACCGGATTGGGATCAAATATTGAATTTGCGAGGAACTTCTGGTCATAGGTTTCTGGAATCTTTGCATCACATCGTATTTCATCCCCGAGCTGATACACTGGTGCCTCATGGGTAATTTGTAAAGCAGAGCGGCTGCCTTGAACTTGTGTGTTCAGACCGGGGCTCTTGATACGAGAGCCGACGGGATCCCCACTAGGCAGCTCGAACAAACACCTTACCTGCCAAAGATGCAGACGTTCCAATATCCCCAAATTGCCTGTGAATTATGGATGTAGATCAGGATTAAATTTGCCCCCCTTTTTCACAGTACTTTGCATAATTTTGGTTATAGTAGAAACTGGAAAAG
The DNA here is from genome assembly GCA_025618425.1 of Heliocidaris tuberculata. Taxonomy (NCBI): domain Eukaryota; kingdom Metazoa; phylum Echinodermata; class Echinoidea; order Camarodonta; family Echinometridae; genus Heliocidaris; species Heliocidaris tuberculata. The sequence goes on from CM046847.1 coordinate 19,581,626, forward strand.
CAACTGGGTTGTTGCCTTGCTTTTGCTTAAAAGGGAAGTCCACCCTGACATCAACTTGGTTTTACAAGAAGCAGAAAAATTAAATAAATAGATCAATGAAAGTTTGTGCAAAATCTGATAAGAAATAAGAAAGTTATGAATTTTTGAAGTTGTAATCACCCAAACGCAAATTGGCAACTCCGTGACGTATCTTGCCAACTCCTCTCCCATTTGCCCTGAACTGAAACAAAAATCAGAACTTTCCATTTTCTCTAAAGAAAGTATTTTATCATACATGCACCCTAGATATGATCATTTTATTTATGCTTTTACACAAAACATGTATGATACAAATCTATTCACTCATCAAAAATAAAGAAAATGAAAATTTATGCCTTTTTGTGCATAGAGCAAAAAGGAGAGGAGCTCGCAAGATAGGTCATGGAGTTGCCAAATTGTTTTTTTTTTATTACAACTTCAAAAATGCATAACATTCTTTGATCTTATTACTTATCAGATTTTGCTCAAACTTTCATTGATCTGTTTCTTTAACTTAATATCAGGGTGGAATTTTCCTTTCAAAGGTTCTACCACAAATTTTGTGGGTTAAATGATCTTTTTTAGAAATTAGATACAGCCTGACAGTGATGAGATTTTCTGGCTCTTGGGATTTTAAATCCATTTATTGTAATCTCATTAATGGTGAATTTAAACCAGATGGATTAACCAAATATCGAACACACTTTTTTTTTTTAGATTGAAAAGGAACATAGAAAGTTAATTGTTGGAAATTTCTCTAACTTTATATACACCTACTTTAACTGTACAATTTTTGTTAGTTTGTGACTTATGACACAAAATGTTATGGTGGCCTAGATCTATCACACATGGTGCATGTTGCACATTGATAACTAAGCTATTTTAACACTTGTATTCAACACTAATCGAAAGGCATTTTGATTGAATGAGAATGAATCAAAATATTTCTACTTATTCATATTTTATTTTCTTTGTTTGATTCTGATTATAAATGAAAGGGGGAGTGGGAAATAAAGATCTTGGATCTAGGATTGAGGATGTTCAGAAAATCAAAAGATATGTTCCAAAGAATGTTTTACGGGAGCTTGTCTTCAAGAAAAGTCACTGCTAAATAACAATGCAATCACAGATTGAAATAAAATTCCCTACATGTACATGTCCTTTCTATGAACAAAAACAAAAATTCCCTTTAACTTTATACATGTACAATGAAGTATATAGCATCAGTTTAACTCCAGTTCCCTTCTCACAAAAGACAGCAGACAACCTTGCGGTTTGAAGTTCGAACACCTCTTTTCATTCACCACAAAAAACGTATCTTCCCATTGAACCTTTCCTGTTGACAGCCATTCATCTAAACATTGCACAGAGGTGGCCGAGAAAAAGGAAGAAATTTAGCATAAATATCGCTTCCTGGGGAAATAAATATTGGGTTGTGATCGGGAGCAACGTGCCCAGAGAGTGTACACAGGTGGGGGCTTTTTATTCTCCCAATCGGTGGTGGCGAAATGAAAGGGTCGGCACCGTTCGCATTTAAATCTAGAACAGCCCCTAATGATGATCAGGAAAAGCATCAATGCGTGTTGTGTGAAAGTTGTCCCATTTTCAAGTCTCGATTAAGCAGTTTTGTGTTAAATGACTGATGTAGAACTAGGGTAATCGTCAGTTAGTGTTCTAAAAAGGTGAGAGCGAAATGGGCGGTGTTAAAGTATCTTGTTTGTTCGCAGGAGCTCTTGTTGGATTTTATTGAGCTACAGGAAGAGTGAAATTTCCTTTGGGGCGATTTGTATGAATATATTTCTGAGCCTTTTTTTTTAAAGCTTTTCATAGTCCTTTCAGCACCTGTGAAATGAGTTTATTTGCTTGAAATGAGTTTATTAGAATTTTGAATCTGGTGACCCATATTTTAGTAGGGCACAAAAGCCTCTTGCATGAAAAATTGTCATTATTAAATGGAACTCTAAATTAAAAAAAGAAAATTAAATGCAAGTCCAAAGTTCTGTGCAATTTTGATTCATTGAAAGTCAGGTTGTTATTTGTTGTGTTGTATTTTGTAACCAGAACTCTATGCCAGAGGTTCTTAATCTATCAATATGTCACATTGTATGTACATGTATAGGCCATATGTGCTAGTGTTACAATAAAAAGAAAATAGCCTTCAGTTTTATCCAAACTTTATTCTCAAGGGTGTACTTTTATTTTTCCAATGTAGTATTTTCCCTCTGATTCAGCTTAGTATTTGGATGTGAATGGAAGGTTGAGCTCAGGTCAAGTTTGTATAGTTTGGGCTCAAACAAGAGGATTTGGCTCCAGGCATGTGCAGGGGATTGGTATGCAACCATCGGCCTTCAATTCACACTCCTGTGCTGACACCCAGTCTTGTCCTCTGTGGTGGAAACTGACTCGTTGAAATGAATGATTTGAAATGAATGATTTAAACGTACAGATATAGATTTGAAGCATAATTATGAGTTGTATAGATGCCATTTATCTCTGTCTGCTCTGGATTATAAAATTGAAGGAGGGAATTTTGTATGATGTGGTACTAGCTCAAAGGTGAGCAAAGATTCCCTGTAATAAGTGTAATGATATCACTTCTTTATCGTGAGATTTTCAAACTTTCCCTGAGAAGTGGTACTGGTGGTGTTAGTCACTCCCAATTATTAGATTTTGTCAAAGTTTGACCTTATTTATAAATACCATATAATGAGAAACATATGAATGCTTAAATGTAATTGAGTTTTATTACAACACTGATTTCTGCAATGTGGAAAACTGTAAATTTCTTGCTATGAAAATGGCCCACATTAGCAATTAAAGTTTCATATTTTCCAGTAAGACTTACACGCAATATTTTTTCAGAGTAATTTCTTTCAGTACACTTTTAAGGCGTTGAAAAAATAATTTTGTGAAATTTACCTTCACAGAGAAAACCTCTTTAATTTTGCCAAATTATCAGATGAATCAAAATCATCAGTTGCAGATAAGGCCTTATAGAATATTGGTTCAGACTTAAAGGGAAGGTTGAGTTCTGGGAAAGGTAAAAAATAATTTGTGAGCTTTCTCACTCTTTTTATGTTAGTTTGGAAGATTATCATAGTAGAAAATGTCCCCTGAAGAGGATTGCTCTTCAAATGCCCTCCCCTCACGTTCAAAATATGACAAGAAACGGCTGAAATGTTCGGGCCAAACATTTGTGTGTAGTCCCATATACACATTTCTGTGTGCAGTGCCTGTGACTCTCAGCAGGATTAAGTCAATTTCTTATCATTTTCGTGCTTCCAATACCTTACAGCATACACCCATTCTAAATGACTATATAATCAACTTTTCCCATTTGCTTTGAGACAGTTTCTTTCACAATTCATTCTCATGACCAAAATTCAGCTTTATCTTTAATAAAATGAAACATCTTCAACAGGTTTATAGGCTCTTCATTACCATCTTCCAAAGTTCACTAGATCAGTCTTCATGTTGCTCAATGATGGGAACATATCAAACAATCCATGATGTTAATAGATTTATATACTTGTTTATTAGTTTAGTGCTTTCATCGTTAGGGTGGTATTGACTGTAAATCAAGAATGACTCCTCACATGTGTCATGTAAAAATGTTGACATGAGTCATGTCCACACTGCAACTAAGTTATAAAATTTTTTTTTTTATTTAGAATTTTTTCAGGGTAGGCATGCTGGTATATTGAGTAGAGTAACTATTGCAGTGATTCCCCGAATGTGAAAAAGACCCAATAGAGACATTAGACCCTTTTTAGAAAAACAATTTTTTTAGCCAAAGTATTTTGTTTAAAAAAAACCCACAAATTTCTTGGTATATTATTTCATCTAGAGCTGCTTTCCCTTGGACAAATGTTCACAACATCATCTAATACCTAAATATTAATTCTGAAATCTTATCAGACTGCTTTTTAAAAAAGCTTCTTTTTTTAGTGTTCACACTTACCACATACATTCTCTTCAATTAAAGTAATAAATGAAAAAAGTAATTTTAACACTCTTTTAGAAGAGAGATATAGAATGCAGTGAAGCTTTAAAGTGATTGATTAACTTTGTGAAAAATTGTAAAATCAGCTTAAATGCCGGTGCATTGTGTGCAGTCCTCTAACTACATATATAATTAAGGATATGTGAAAGTATGAGAGAAATTGGAACCCGTTTACTATCCTAAAAAAGAGAAAATCGCGATCAATCGCTAGCGCAAGTCGCTCGGCTTCTTCGCTGCGCTGCAGTCACAAAAACCAAGCACCAGCGCTTGGCGATTTCAGAGCGGGTTTCCAGCCCGTACGGTATTCTGTGATAGAGCGAGGTATGCCAACCGTAAGAGTGCTTTAGGGTTCGGTGGTACTCTATCCCGACATCAATGTTCAATCGTAAATATCTTGATATATAAACGACCGATCAGCTTATAAAACTCAGGTGATTCCTGTCTGAGCTAAAGGTTTGCAATTATGATTACAGCATTAGCTGGAACAGTGATTTTTTTTTTTCAATCCTGGGCAAAGTTAATCAATGCCTTTAAAGGATGGTATGATGCACCCTTCACAATGTCATGCATGAGAGAGGCAGGTGCATCCATTATTGATGCTCTAATGTGTGACCGCTGTGATGGACGATGACCCATTGGACAAGCAAACAAGCAGATACACCGCCAGCCGAGGAGTGTGAAAGATGAACTAATTGAACTGGAAAAGAAAAACCTGTCATTGGCATTGATCATTACACCGTGTGAGAGCTATAAGGGTGTTTTCTCTGCGTTGCAAAATGTGAGTTAGAAACATCCTTCTAGCTCTCAGATGAGAATATATACCCAGTGGGAAAGATTAAAGGGAAAGTCCACCCTGATTACAAGTTGGTTTTAAGAGAAGCAGAAATATTAAAGAAACGGATCAGTGAAGGGTTGAGCAAAATACAATAAGAAATAGAGGGCTATGAAATTTTTGAAGTTGTAATCAGTCAAGCAAAAATTGGCAGCTCTGTGATGTATGTTGCGAGCTCCTCTCCCATTTGCCCAGTACTGAAAAAAATCAGAAATTTCCATTTTCTCTAAAGAAAATATTTAGTCATATGTGTACCTTAGATATAATAATTTCTCATGTTTTTAAACAAAATCTGTATGAAAAAATCTATTCCTTCATCAAAAACTATAAGAAAATGAAATTTATGAGATTTTCTGTACTGAGCAAATGGGAGAGGAGCTCGCAAGATATGTCACGGAGTTGCCAATTTGTGTTTGATTAATTACAACTTCAAAAATTCATGACTTTCTTATTTCTTATTGGATTTTGCTTTAATTTTCACTAATCTGTTTCTCTCATTTTTCTTCTTTTATTCAAATCAACTTAATACCAGGGTGGACTTTCCCCTTTAACTGACTGAACTGGTAAGGAAAGGCTGTCTTTGATGTTGATCATCTGAGAGTGAGAAAGATGATAACTCTATGCCCTTGTAGCTCTCAGTAACAGATACATACTCGTTGTATTAAAGATGTTGCCCTGTGGATGTCAGTGATATGTTTTAGTTACATTTTAAATGTATATTTAGCTTTCACTTATTTTTCCTCCACTGAAGTGGGATATAAGGAACGGTTTTGAATGTGTAAAATTAGCTATTTGAAACGAAAAGCTCATAATACTAATTCTTATTCTGCATTGATCTTGTCAGGCTTCATCAGTACGACTATTAACCCATTGCCCACGGGAACCAGATGGTCTCTGTGTATAGCCTATGGGAATTAGAGAATTCAGTAGTTAACGGGTTAATACATTGTGTTAGCCAAAAGGGCGTAAGCTTTTGGGCTTATGGACCATCATTAAGTGGCACCCGCCATGAAAAATCACCCTGTATTAAAAAAAAACATTTGTTTTAGAATGTTGAAAATTTGAATACTACATGTAAGTGACTAAATGATGACATGCAGCAATCTCAAATGATATCAAAACAAATCAGTCAATTTCAATCATTTGTGCATTTCTTTAATGTAAGAAAACTAAGGATGAGCTTTTTTCCATGCCCTTTGCGCAAACTAGGCATCAAAAGGAGAAACCTTTTCTTCTACCCTTTTTTGATATCGGAGGAGCCTGTCAGATTTCTGTATTCGCTCCCTCGCTCCCTCGTAATATGACAGGCAGCGCACTAAGAATTGATTCCATTGAAATCACAGCCTAACTCACATGACATTTACGATTCATTACGCCTGTCTGACATCCGAATCACTCCCTGCACTTTTCATCTCCGTCTGACAATCAACATTCATGTGGCGTCAAAATTATGCAGCGAACTAGTGCTGGTTGGGGAAGAAGATGGAATACATGCAAGAACAAGAAAAAAAGTGTGAGGAAAGAAAGTCCATGATGAACGAGACAAGAGACCCTGAATGAACGCATAATTTTTATGCTGAGAATGTGAGAGCAAAAAGGGCATCAACTCCTTTTGGGTCCCAACAAACGATATTGTCCGCTTGGAGCCAGAAGGGCGTTAACCCTGTGTTTAATGAGGTGTGTTAATGCCCCGTTTGGGTCTCTGGAGATGATATGATAGAATAAAGACAATTGGAATGTCTGATGTGAATTCAAAACCAATAACATCATCTCATGAAAATACATGGAAGTGATTGATGGGTGTTAAAGAGATGGTTGAGTTCTGATAGAGGTGAAAAATGAAAAAAGGTGAAAAAAATATTTGTGAGCTTTCTTATTCTTTTCATGTCAGTTTGGAAGAACATTATACAGGCATGTGAAATTTCTGCGTTTACGCGAATTTCCGCTTTTTAAAAATCATTTTCTCGCATTTTTTTTTCGCTTTCAGCGTTTTTTACTCTCTGGGTAATGAAAAACACAGTCTAGTTTCGTACCATGCTTTTTGTCAAAATATAAACGTATTTTGAGCTGCTCATTACGCGAGCAATTATTATTCATGTCTAAAAACGCCTGGTAATAGAGACTATCCAATCCGGTATTCTGGTTTCACGCTGCATGCAGTGTGTGGCGGCCTAGCAGTGCACTGCTAAGCAGCCGCACCGGGCTAGCGATCGAAGCTCTGGGGGCGATAGCCGGTCTCGCGTATTGCGCGGCGTTGACGTTGGTCAAGTTGCTTCAGCTGCTAGCTGTGTCTTCGAGTGGTACTTCGAGCGGGACTTCGAGTTCGTTTGGATATATTTCTTCCGCGTTTCCAACACAGTTATGCACCATCTTGGTACTTGTTTTGAATTGTTTATTTACTAATATGAACTTCACAAGAGGAACTCAAATCATGGCTTCTACTTCCAAGGATCAAAATTATGTGGAGCTGGGCCCCTGGGCTCGCGTGATGATAAGGCATCAATTGACAAGAAAGACCCACTCATCCAATGTACTAAAAGACCCTCTCGTTAAAGAGATTAGTAAACAAGAAAAGCAGGATAGTCTGAGTACCAAATTAAAAACTGAAGTAATTTTGAACTGTGAATGTGAATGTTTGATACTTAATACAATAATATTTGTGTGTATTTGTGTTAGGGTGCAAATTTATTAGTGTGTCAATTATTTGTGTTTTTCAAGAAAAATATAATTATTGTAATTAATTATATATCAAATCATAACACACCTACCCAGATACAGTTAATCCTAAGCCTGAATTTCCTCTCTTGGTATGCACCCGATTGCACAATTTCAAGTTCAAAAACTGCAAAGCTTCCTACCGTGGGAGGGGGGTGTCCCCCCTCCCACACCCTCCTCCCGCTCGGTTGCTCCGCTCCCTCACAATGTCACTAATTTACTTTCCTCTTTTTTTTCTTACCTCACTCAAATGCCTGATTATAGTAGAAATGTCCCCCCCCCCCCAAAGGATAGATCTTTGAATGCCCTTACATTAGAAATATGACGAGAAATAGCTGAAGTGTTTGGGCCTCATATTTATGCAACTTTTGTGTGCAGTCCCATATACCCATTTCTGTGTGCAGTGCATGTGCTTTTCATGGAGATTGGGTCAATTTATTATCATTTTGATGATTCCAAGATCTCACAGTGTACACCATTTCTCATGTAGACATGATTAACCTTTCCCAATCGCTTTGAGACAGTTTCTTTCACAAGGTAATTGCACAACCAGAACTCAACTTTATCTTTAAAGGGATTGATTAACTTTGCCCAGGATTGAAAAAAAAAATCACTGTTCCAGCTAATGCTGTAATCATAATTGCAAACCTTTAGCCCAGACAGGAATCACCTGAGTTTTATAAGCTGATCGGTCATTTATATATCAAGATATTTACGATTGAACATTGATGTCGGGATAGAGTACCACCGAACCCTAAAGAACTCTTACGGTTGGCATACCTCGCTCTATCACAGAATATCGTACAGGCTGGAAACCCGCTCTGAAATTGCCAAGCGCTGGTGCTTGGTTTTTGTGACTGCAGCGCAGCGAAGAAGCCGAGCGACTTGCGCTAGCGATTGATCGCGATTTTCTCTTTTTTTAGGATAGTAAACGGGTTCCATTTTCTCTCATACTTTCACATATCCTTAATTATATATGTAGTTAGAGGACTGCACACAATTCACTGGCATTTGAGCTGATTTTACAATTTTTCACAAAGTTAATCAATCACTTTAAGGGAGAAGGGGGGCATTTGGAGAAGAGTACAGGCTTGATAGTCACATAGACATTTGAAATCCCATCACATTGAAATGCGTGTATTAAGATTAACACACATTTCAATGGGTTGTTGGCGAACTTGTTACCTAATGACGGTTTCATGAAATGATGCCCATGTCTTGTAAGGTAATGTTAAGTTTTGGTACTCCCTCAAAAACTTTTCGTCCGATTTCTTGGATCTTTGTTGATAAATAGCAAGATGCTAGCAATACTAAGATGCTGTGAAGATTTCACCTATTAGAGTGAAATATTTTACAAATGAGAGGTAAAAAATAACTTATATACCGGGCCAGGGATATAAACTCCCAACAACGGCAGCGTGTACTATAATTAATTATACTATAACACATGCAAAAACCTATGAGGATTATGTGTATTCCACACACAGTGACACACATGCTGTCTCAAAGCGAAACCCCAAGACTGTTGCTTGGGGGAGCCATTGGGACGGAAAGGTCCTAGCATAGGGCAGTATGTTACCGTGATCTAGTGTTCCTTACAGATATTTACACTAAAATTCACCGGAAATCATTGATGGAATACCACATGATCTCGTACAAACCTCCTTTGATACAAGGAAAACAACATGAGACTATACAGAATTTGTTTCTTTCCAATTTCCTTTTTGCTACCAAAACTGTCCATGAGCTTTAAGACGAATTCGAGCTCGGATACCCGATCTGTCGTGTAATATTTTGCATGTATAGCACAGTGAGCTCTGTGACTGGGGATGATAGTACACCCACCCTGTAATCAATGGGACCGAGGGATATGGATTTCCCCCCTCTTCACTCATAGAAAGAGATTCATGCTTGAATACCTAATATCCATCTCCTAGCAGTTCTTCCATTTCCGCATCAAACACCACGAGGCTGGGATTGTTCTGTTGTAATTTCATCTTTCACTCTGTAAGATAATGAAGATATCTGTGTGGCAATGGTAGTTTTTTAATTTTTTAATTTCCTTTTTTTTTGGGGGGGGGGAGGCAACCAGCTAGTGTCCCCTTTCAAAACCAGTGTGCCCCCACCTTATATACAAAACAGGAAAATGTGCCCCCTTTTTCAAATTTTCATCCCAAAAGACACCTTTTAAAAAATCTGATAACCTTTTTTCTTTCCCATAATTTTTTGGGAATTGTTCCCCCCCCCCCCATTTTTCAAAAATATAGATCTGCTGCTGCTATATGGTATTTGAAGTTTTATGGTATTTACAGTTTTAAATAATCTAACATTGTGTTACTGGTTCCCTTTCTGTTTACATGGCAGTGTAACTGTGAGCTGTGAAAATGGTACAGATGAGCCAGGGTTTTAGCTTTTACCAAATAAGACAATTTAGATTTTTAAGGTAAACCTGGATGAAGATATAATGGATCCTATTTTAGGAGAGAAAAAAAAATGCACATATGAGTGCTCCTTTTTGACACACTGGAATTGGCTATCGAGAAACTTTTTTCCCCCATTAGGGGCTTTATTTTTTTTTTCCATGTCTCTTTAGAATTTGGGGGCACAGTCCCCCTGTAACCCCATCATTCTTTGTAAGGTTTTTAACAAAAAACAAAAGAAGACTACGCTTCATCTCTTTAAAGCAAGAAGGGCATGAACTCACATCACCTAAAAAAAAAATTGTGTACAGAGAGAATATTTAAAATCGACCTCAAAAGACTTTACCTTTCCTTCTAAGGATCAACATTTAAGGAGTATGAAGAAAATGAAGGAAAGCATAAAATTCCCTTGTGCAGAATCCAAGTCCGAGTTCGGTTCCATTATTCTATGCAAGCGTGTACGGTGCGTCGACTAGTCTCCTCACAGGTCACTCTTTTGTTTATTGGGAGTGTATTTCAACTTGCAATATCTCTGTATAGAATCAACTTTTGAAGCTCATATTTCGAATATAGTATAGCGACATGGAACCCCTAATATACAGAGCAAAATATTCTTGGGTGATTGGTACACTAATGCCCTTCTGGTTCTCGATCATCCGATGATTTCTTAAGACTAAAGTCCATTATGATGTTGAGATAAAGGATTCGTGCTAATGACGGATGATGGCATGCAGAGAGTGATATGTGCGCTAATTAATATCTCGTCCCAATGTTTATCATTGTGTAGGATGGATGGGACCTGCTGTTAGCATACTGAATAATCCAGATTGTTGATCTTCAAAGGTAACTGTCAGATGTTAGGGCCCTTTTTCAGTTCTACAGGTTCCATGTCTTATCAAGGATTCAAAACTAAAATACATATATTTAGATTATAGATGAAGTTCCAAAGGCGTTCCCTTTATACAAAGTTTTTTTTTTTTTACTTTGCTGCTGAAGATGTTCTTGATCAAGTTTTAGATGATACAAAGATTTTATCTTTAAAGATTGCTCAAGTTTTCTTTGAGAAATGTGCAAGCGAAGGAATAGTGAAGTCCAGTCAAGTATAAGAATATGATTTTCTATGATGCCTCCAAATATTTACAGCAACGTTTATTGCATACATTTTCTCTGTGGGTGATGCAGGGTCTACCGTATTATGGAATTGCAATTTTGTCTTGATATGATCTTAACTATGTAGACTTGTATGTGATCTGAAATTGGATCAAAAGTAGAAAGAAATCCTGATATCGTGATATACTTCAGTTTACTAGGATGAAATGTTTCTTGCCTGTCAAATGGTCATAACCAGTAACCATGCACTGAGCCTCCTTCTTGCATTGAACTGATCACAATCAGGGGAGCGTTTCATCAAGCGTTTTGTCAGTGATTTTTACCGACAACTGTTATAAGCTACTGAAATCCTTGCATCTGATTGGCTGAGAGCAAATTTGTCAGTAAAAATCACTGACAAAACGCTTGATGAAACGCTCCCCAGATGTTCGAAAGGAATGCCTTATGATGTTTACAGTTTAAGAAGTAAGCAATCATAAAGGCATGTGAAGTGGACACATGTACAGAAGATGCTTCCCTATTAGCTTGAGCAAGCTCAAACTTGATATATGAGACCGTTAGTGCTTCTCAAGAAATGGTCTTATTTCGAAGTTCGCATCAGTCCCTGTATCAGCCAAAGTCAGGTTAGATGCAGTCTTCAGCAGCGGAGTACGTAAGTTATATTTTATGTGTCTCTTTGGGTCCCTTGTCATAAGCCCCAGTATTCAAAATAGCTTGCTAATTCTGATATGGGGAAATTTAGCCCAGACAACTAGCTTGAACTACTTTGCAGTGTAGATGCAGATATAGGAGGCTATTTCACCATTGCAACAGGATTTTAGCTCAAGCTACAGAGCATGCCATAGTCCAAGTGCATCTTTATGAGTGAATTAGCCTGCTAATTGGCCTAATAGAGGGGGAAGTTCACGAACAAGGTCTAGTTTGCTCAAGTGAATAGCTTGAGCAAAAATCTTGTTGCAATGGTGAAATAGCCTGCTATTAACATCTCCACTACAAAGTACAGTTAACCTTGCATAACTCGAAGTCACATAAGTCGAAACTTTCCTAAGTAGAATAAACTTTTTTGACCAAACTATGTAAAATATGTGTTATTTACATTTCCTAAGTCGAATTTTGCATAAGTCGAACTATTTTTTGTGGTCCCAACAGATTCGACTTATGCAACGTTAGTTCAAGCTAGTTGTCGGGCTAAATTTCCCCATATCAGAATTAGCAGGCTAGTTTGAATACTCTGGCTAACGAAGACGGGCTGAGAGAGACCACAAAAAATATATCTTATGTGCTCCGCTGCTGAAGATTGTATCTAACCTGATTTCTAGATTTCAGTGCTAATGATACGCTGGTATCCGGTGCATCTCTGCTATGCCCATTGCAGGAATGCGATATGACAGTAGCCATAAAACATGAGGGTCTTGTTTCCTAGCCAGATGGGCAGATGTCCATGCTAGACTAGGTCATCTGGTTCCACACAATACGATCATGACACGGTCAGCGAGAAGGGGCAAGGTTATGTTGGGGAATCTTTCTATCTAACTTTTAATTGAAATTGTGAAAGCCATGTGTGAATTGCACTGCCCAACTGCTCATGTGTGTATTGTTGCGTTCACTATCTGCTGCTCCCTAAGGTAGTTTAACGAAACGCAATGGTGCGTAAAGACGCAGGAAAGACGTGAAGAGGGAAATTGCTAGTTTTGTCTCTGCATCTAAAATCACAGTCAGATATATCTGAATAAAATTTTTGGTATTATTTTGTTTAAAAAGGTTCATAGAGTTAAATAGTAATTCTACATCTTCATGTTTTGGTAATGCCTCTATAGAATAAGATTAGATTTTAAATAATTTTTCTCATATGCATCTTTCTCGCATTCTTACACACCATCATGTTTTCCGCTAAGCTACATAATCATATTTTGGTACTGCCTCTATAGAATAAAATTAGATTTTAAATCATTTTTTCTCATATGCATCTTTCTTGCGTTCGTACGCACCATCATGTTTTCCGCTAAGCTACCTAATCTAAACACCAAATACTGATGCCTGTTATAATTTGTTTAGCTGAATTAAAATTTTTATAGTTCAGATATGCATGAACTGATGTTAAGGAGAAATAGTAAACAGGAGAAGAGAGAGAGAGAGAGAGAAAATGAAACACACATCTTATGAATGAGAGACAAAGTGTATAAGTAGATAACAAAATTATTGAGGAGAGGGGAACTAGGATAAGAACAGTAAGCAGAGTTTCATATATGTCATCTGTTTAGCGCCAGAAGGGCGTTAGCTCATATGCTTTAATACAGAGTAAAGCCCTTGTGGCTCTCAACAGATGATGTATGTTTCGTCATTTGTTTGCAGTTAACATATTCAAGAAACCTTTATACTCTCTGCATTTCTTATGAGATAATGCCTGGCAGAGGGAAGATAAAGTAATAAAGAATAGGTGTGGTACCGAGGATACAATAACGGAGAGAGATATATTACAAATATTAGAAGAAAGAGGGAATGAAAACCATCTAAACAATTAATTCATGTGTAGTGAATAAATGTCAATGGCAGTTTATTTATAACCAGTGTTTTCTTTTTTATTTTCTCTTTGCAGGAACTTGAGCAGGAATTCTATCAGTTACATAGAACCCAGAGCATTTGAGGGATTGTCAAGTCTTACTGTACTGTAAGTATTTTCTGCAATAGTATTGATTATTAGAGGTACTGGTTTATGGGGAGTTCTGGTAACCTGAAAATTTTCATATCAAAAAGCTATCTCATATATCTTCCTTTTTTTCATAATATTACCTAAAAATGATATAGTTAAAGGTTAAATGATTCAAAATCAAAAATTTGTCTCTGAAAATACTCTCAATCAAATAAGTGTTTGAAATTTGTTAGAATGGGCAGGCCAACAGATTGGTAAATTTCTGTGCAGAATAAAAAAATTGATATTCTCATTTTAAGAATTCACTGATTCGATTTGTAAAAAATGCAGATGTAATGGGCAGAGGCAAAATAAAAGATATCACTAAGATACAGGTGGAGGTAAGATGGCAACAAAGAATATGGGCAGAGGCAAAAAAAAAAGAAAAGAAGTAAACATCACTAAGGTTTAGGAAGAGGTAAATTGGCAACAAAGATACATTCCTCTGGTGCCTAGATAACTATAAGATTAAAAGAGGTAGATTTTCTTGAGATGGATGTTGCTGAAAGGAACCATCATGAGTCATAGTCACAGATGCGTCATCAAAATCAAATGTCAGAGTAGTGAAAAGTTGATCTTGTTTTAATGTCATCTTCGGGGTTTGTCATAGCCGCCTTCATTCCCTAGTCAAGAATGGCAACTCATTTTCTTCTCATGAATGCTTTCCATTATAGGCAGTGTAGTGGAATGTTTAAACTTAATTATGAATGCAGCAAAATTAAAACTGGGAATTGTGATAAACAACTTATACGTTCTAAGGAGTTAAACTTAATCACCATTTGAATTGATCAAGGAGTGACAGTGTTTCAGAATAATGCATCTCATTGTTATATTGATGGTCTGAACACTATAAAAAGGTGCATCCCGCTTTTTAAAAGTGCTGTATGTACCATTTTGAAAATGCAGTCACCCTTGGCCCTTTGAAATGGTGATTTATTAAACACATTAATTAGTCTTCGTAAATTTTCCAATGGTTTGTTGCCATCTGACTTTTTTCTTCATGCTGTGCTAGATATGCATTGTTAAACTTCTGCACTGGATGGATGTATTTCTATATAATCATTACTTGATATTTGCTGATATTGTGGCAAAGACGGGTTTTGTTCGTTTGTTTTTGTTTTTGTAATAGTGACAAATATCGGTGATAAATACACTTGAATTTTGATCAGCAATAGTCACTGTGAATTTGTAACTATAATCCTTTCTAGATCCAGGCAAAATGTATATCAGATATATATCTCAGTATACTTGCCCTGCAGGTGATATATTCACATTATAGATGACCACTCAAGTTCATTTGTAGGACCCTCCAAAAGGTTTCTTGAGACTGTTCTTTACCGACCTCTTGTAACCTCTTCTGTTCCACCAAGTTTGTGAGCAGTTGACTTAAACGAACTTTTAAGAGTTTAATAGCTACAGACTTTTAATGAGTTGTTTCAATTAGTAAATTTGGTATAAAATACAATCGTTCTGTTTCAGGAAGAATTGAGCAATTCTTAGTCCAAACAAATACCCTGCAGTCACACATATTCTTGGGTGGGATTTGTTGCCCACTGCATGGAACGGGTTAAATGATGGGAATACCTCAAATAGTTAATATTCACATGGGACTGAAATAGTTTAGGCTTGCATGCACGGAAGTCAACTCTGCTGTCTCCAAGTTGAAACACAGCTCAAGATGCCGGCTCCTAAAGAGAAGCAATTTGTCTAGGGAGATGGGGATCATCTCTAGGAATTAGCCATCTACCGTCGATGAGCACACCCTTGATGAGCAGTTCCTCGAGGAGACCCAATTGCTGTAGTCACAGGTCATTGGTCTGATGAGTATATTTTCTCTCTGCCTCATCACACATCTTCAATAAAAACTTAATTACATGTCATTTCCAAATGCAAGCCCTATTACTATCGGAGATGGAAACCTTGAGGGTTCCTTGTAGCGAAGAACAGTGGTAAGACGAGACAGGAGAGCGGCGAGATAAGACAGGAGAAGGGCTATTGTTCCATCTCAAAGGAGATCAATGTTGCATTGTATGGGATGCTTTGTAGATGTCACCTTGCTCTGATTGTACAAAAGAGTGTTTGGTGACATTTGGCATGTTCTTGGAATATACATTGAATAATCAGATTGTGTGTTTTCAAATGGAGAGAGAAAGGGGAGCAAGGGTATATGGAGAGACATAGAAAGTGAAAGAGAATGAGTTAGACAGAAAGAGAGAGGGAGAGAGACAGACAGACTATACACTGACAATGTTTCAAAGAAAGAAAGAAAGTTATCTAGATGACATTCAGATGAGAGACAATTAAAACAAAATATGGAAGTTCTTAAGAAATCTTGGGGGAGAAAATGAGAGAACGGCAGAAGATATAAAAGGAGATGGAGTGGAAAGTCAAAGCATGAGATAATTATGAGGGATATGAGTGATGATAGAAGGAACATGATAGTGAAAAAAAGAAAAAAAAAAGAAGATGGATTGATGTACTTGATATAGATGGCATGCATTAAGAGGTCAGTGAACATGCTAATGGCTTCATTCATTTTGATAAGTGGTGATGGGACAAGCAAATTTTACATTACTTGCTTGTTTCTCTTGATCACTCCCCCCCCCCCCCCCCATTCAGACTACCTATTAGCTTATCGTATAGCTATATGAAGACTGTATAGCTGTATTATAAGTAATTATTTTTTATAATAGTCTGAACATTGTATGACGAAATGTTTTATAGCGAAATGCATGTTTGAGCATGGTTTCCAACAAAAACTTGATAAAGAATCAATATCCCTTGGTAGTCTGACATTGTATCATACAAAAATCGTATAACTGGGCGCGGCTTATCGTGTGTGCACGCATGCGACCAATCAGCTGCAAGTTTGTATGCTCTATTGCTGTCCATGACGTTACCTGATACAAAACATACGGTGTCAGCTGACTTCCCCCGAACCAGTTTCTTTGTACAGTGATAGGATGTAGTAGTCCAGTACTTCTTTCGCTCTACAATGATTCTTTATACCAATTTTGTATAACTTTCAGTAGTCTGAACAGGCTATTTGAGAGTTTCGGAATGCGCGCCTGCCACTGTGGAAGTAATCAAGAGATGAAAGGAATTAGGGCTTGAAATGCAAGTATCTTTGATGTTAATGATAGCATAAGCAATATATCCCCAGGGATTTCTTTCAAGAAAAATCAATTTGGATTAACAGATCGTTTTTATGCCATTGGTGCCGATACACACTGGGTGAAGGACCTCGGTTTTGTTTATAGTTATGTAGAAATTGATTTTATTTCTTTTAGTTTTGAAATTGAGCAAGATATGCTAATTGTGAGTGGGATATTCTTATTAGTCACAGCATAGAGAGAGAGAGAGAAAAAAAAAGAGAAAGGGAGAGTGAAAGAGAGAAGGATGGGGTTGGAGAGAGACAGAGACAAAGGGAGAGAGAAAGGGAGAGAGAAAGGGAGAGAGAAAGTGAGAGGTATAGATTTACATAAAGCTATAAAATTGAGCTTGGAGAAAAGTTTCTGGTATTATGACTTAGTTTTCATTATTACATTCACCAAAATTTCAATGAGGACAGGAGAGAAAATGATAGAATGAACAAAAGAGAGTATGATAAATCAGGAAGGAAAAAAGGTTGGAAAGAGAAAACAATAGCCTGCATAACTGAATTAAGAAATTGATATTGGATGAGATGAATGAGTGATACTTTTTTAGCTTAGATATCATGAATCCTGCTCTCTGAGAATGTGTTAACATCTACTGCTGATATACTGTAGTATAATTGCATAGCATTCTGTTTGTTCTGGAATTGATACTCTAGCCAAGTAGACTCTGTATAAGGTAGTTTAGCGAAACATTGTGATACGTAAAGATACTGGAAAGATGCATATGACAAAATTATTCAAAATCAAAATATTATTCTGTATAGAATAACCAAAATATTAGCTTATAGAATTAGTATTTACATGTACCTCTGTGAACACTTTTAAGCAAAATGATATGAAATCTGTAATTCACATATGCCTGATTCTAATTTTGGAAGCACAGACAAAACTGGCCATTATCCTCTTTGCGTCTTTTCCGCGTTTTTATGCGCCATTGCGTTTCGCTATAAAGCTACCTTATGGTCACATGCAATATAGGTTACATGTGTGTATACATATAGTTAAGGTATTCTGCATGCATTTGCTCTTTCATTAGGTTATGTAAGAAAATGCTTACGGTAATAGATGGGGAAATTCTTGCATTTTATGTGATATGGGAAACATAGAGTGATCTGTTCGTCAGAAGGACATGATACAATTCCATAATTCAAGAACAAATATAAAGTTGTTGTTAGTTCTCTTTTCAAAATGATATGATATGTAATGTACAACAGCTTCTTTGAGAGCTACCGAAGCTATACAAGAAATGTTCATATATTTTAAAAGCTTCGTATGTATTTGTAAATCTGCCCTTTTAAAGACTTAACAAACACAGCTTCTGTAGGATTTTTAAAATTATTTTATCAGTCAAAATGAAAGTACAAGTATTCACCTCTAGATGTGAGTTATGGGAAAACATGTTTATGACATGAATAGTTATTTTCACAACGGAAGCTGACATGTAATTCACTTCTACAGTTTTCTCATGGTGTTGTCGCTGTGTCTTATGTTCATTAAGGGAATCAGATCGTCTTCCACTTCAGTGATATGCATCACAATAATCAATATCTTTCTCATGCCTGAGGGTCCGTTGCGGACAAGGCCACAGAAAAATACTGTATTTTCTTCCTGTTTGACGGGAGAAAATACCCCCGACAAGAAACTCTAGCGGACACTTAATTGGTTTTGCACCATCCTGATGGGGAGAGTAGCGGTGCATAACGCATCGGAGCGGATCTGGCATTGCTCTGACTGTACCAATTCCACGTTACGCGAGTGTGTTCGACTGAAGCGTTGGAATTGGGCTGCCTGCTCCTGATGTATGCGCACACATGAAGAGTAATGAAGTGAGTCATCGTCATGGCGATTTGGGGAGTGTAGGAGACAGAGGAGGAAGCGGGTGAATAGCTGGTGTAGAGGAAGAGGTAGAATTGTTGTTGACGGAAAGGGACATCCTTATGGAAGATGCCGAGGTGATTTAGAATCACTTGGTTAAGTGATTCAAGAGGGGAGAGATGGAAGAGAGAGAAGTGGGATAGAGAAGAGGCATACTGTGCTGGTGATGGGAGGATTTTCTGTAGCTCCAAGGGAAGTCTGCTTGACAATGTTCTGACTTATGCACTTGCCACATTGAAAAATAATTCCTCCTCTTTCATATGCAGAGATGCCAGTTTTCAGGTAAAAGCCTGAATTCGGGAATTCGGAATTAGCGATTCATTTAAAGCCATATTTCAGGCTTTTTTGTGTACAAACTACATGTAGATCATTGTAGATGATTTTTCAGGCCTGCTAATGAATTCTAACTGGCAACCCTGCACATGGAATTATATTGTTATCCTATGTCCATTTTTGTTTTATTTCATGCTATCCCCCTCCTCTTCTTGCAGTGGTATTTCATTTGATCATTGTTTCATTCATCTCTGTAAATCATTATTTCTTGACATGACTCTATAGGTTGATTTGGTGTCCTGGTAAGCGTTTGTATTACAAGAGTGCTTTTGAACCCCCCTGGGAAACACAGCAGTTATTTACAGGGATGTAAGACTTCCGGATTTTTCCGGAATTCCGGATTTTTTAAAATCAAAGAAATATTTCCGGGTTTTTCTCTGTGACATGTTAGGTGTTGAAGGCATTATCGTACTTTCGTGTGCATTAACCTAGTGGCGGAAAAAAAACCCTCCCAAATGAAATATAGTCTTTTACTGGCCGTTTCATACGAAGTATGTTAATTATAGTGTGAAGTGGTTCTCGTACGCACAGCACGAATTTTGTATAAAAATCCTGGTAACGAGTATGTGTGGACAAGTGCTATGGACTGTAAAACCATGCGCTTTACTAAAATTCGCGTAACAGCCACGTAATGATTTTGTATTTTGAACGTGCGGCGACAGGAAAAGTGGCTGATGTATGAGACTAAGCGTTCTGGAATGTGCATTGTCAGGACGACTGCATGGCGAAGCTAGCGCTAGCACACTAATATACACACATACACGTGCACAGCGCGATGCGCTGTGTATTGTGTACTGTCGATGTCGCATCGCATACTGCACAGATACTTCGACTTTACGACTTTGTCACTTTGTGATAGCGTTTCGACTTCGTTTCCTGATTTTCTTGTGCCTCTTATTGGAATTAAAAAATCAAAATGGAAGTGGACAGGACTGCAAATATAGCGAAAATCGACATAGGAATCAAGAATAAGTGGACTTGGAAATGGACAGAGGAGAAGGATGCGAACGGAGACCGGAGTATTCTCTGTTTTATATGTATGTGCATGTATGTGTTAGCTTTAAAATTTCGGGGGGGGGGGGGGGGGGTCTCCTCACACCAACACCTACACTTGACTGAATCACTGTGCTCGTCAAATATTTTCCGGATTTTTTTTGCTACCCACTTACATCCCTGTATTTAGAATATCATATGTGTGGAGACAGAAGGGCGTTAACTCTGTACAAATGATGGGACGTAATGCTCTTCTGGCTCAAAACAGAGGATATGTAGGAGACAGAAAAGGTTCAAAGATACATCCAGGCTACCCACCAAGTTTTAGATCTGGGCCCTGTTTCATAAAACTTGTTATCAGTAACAACTGCCCCATGTCTATGACAAATTTGCTCTCAGCCAATCAGGTTCAAGGATTTCATTAGCTTATCACAAGTATTTTGTAACTTGTTAATGATAACAAGTTTTATGAAATGGGGCCAAGTAGGGGGAAAAACATTGCTTTTTGTAACTACTGTTAAAATGTTCATTTAAAATCCCCCAAACCACAGCAAGTCTTGGAAGAAATAAGAAGATTTTACAATTTAAGCCATAATAAAAAGACAAAAACAACCAAGTGCAAGTGTTAACAACCAGCTTGTACAGCCCCATCAAAACTTGCTTATCTCCTCCCGAATGAATGTAAGATATAATTACAAAAAAATGAATCCATGAGTTATATCATCCTTTACATAAACTCCGAACAGCACTAAGTCTCAAAACCCAGTATCAAATTTTGAGCAACTTCACAGAAAATTAGGAAGGCCGAACCTTTCAGTATGTAAAAACATTCCTTACCATGCAAAGATAATGCAAGGATATTATGTTAGGAAGAAGGATGAAAAATGGAGTTTGATCAATTTTTATCCTTGTATGCACACAGAGATGCATATTGCTGCTGGATATTGGAATGTAATTTGACAAGTGTAGGATGTAAACAGACATCCCTTTCACAGAAGATCCAAAATAATTCCGATCATTCAATTTACTGGCACAAGCTGACGTCAGCCAAAAATTAGAGCTCCATCACAAACGACAAATTCACTTACTGCCTAGAGATGACTGCTAATATCTCTACTTTGTTTGATTCTGGCTGCTGCCTTGAATAAATATGCAGATATATTATGTTGGTTTGACCAAATGACCAGGATTTCACCTTCACCTTTTAAGGACAGGAATTATTTAAGGGCAAAATTGATCACATTTTGTTCTTCAAATTGGCAACAACGATATTTTCTTTTAGTGCTACATGGTTCTAATAAGGTGCTATGTCTTTGAAAACAATATACATGGTTAGGAATTTTGTTGAAAAGTTGAAAAAAAATGTTAATTTTGTTAAAAAACAATGATTTTGAACCTCTCAATGTTTTGCAAAATTTAGGGATATTTAAGCTTATTTTTATTTTTAAAATTCCTGGCATCAACCGCAATATGGTCATGCAACAAAATGGATATTATAGAAATTTTTGCTCTCTCTACTCATGCATCTGGTATATTTTTTTTTAGAGCTCTGAATCGAAGGTTATTGAGGTTATTAACTTATATGTACATGTAACAATGTCTTTAAGTTTACCCAATCTGAAAAATATCTTCTTTTGTCTCAGGTTATCCAACTTTGCTCTGGGCTTTTTTTCATAAAAAATAAAAGGATTAGGGTTAGGGTTGTGATAGGATTTTAGGTTAAAGATATAGTTGAGTTCTGGTTGTGCAAATACTTGTGAAAGAAACTGTCTCAAAACAATTGGAAAAGGTTGATCACGTCTACACAAGAATTGATGTATACTGTGAGGTCTTGGACTCATCAAAATAGTAGTAAATTGACTCAATTTAACTGCAAAGCACATGCACTGGACACAGAAATGGGTATATGGGTCTGCACACAGATGTTGCATGAATGTTCGGCCCAAAAACTTCAGCTATTTCTAGTCATTTATCGAATATGAGGGCATTTGAAGAGCAGTACTTTTCAGGGGATTCTTCTACTATGATGTTCTTCCAAACTGACATAAAAGGAATGAGAAAGCTCACAAATTATTGTTCACCTTTCCCAGGTTTGAACATCATGCAAAGTTGTCTTAAAATATATTGTTATACCTTTGCCAACAATTAATAGATTTTACATTTCATAGGTTGGTTATTTTTGTTACAGTCTTTTTTTCTTTTTTCTTTGTTACATTAGAAGAAATTGTATTTGTTATTGACTTGGCAGGCATGATGTTCAGTTCATATCTGATGTAACCTTGGTTTTAATTCCTTTGTGAAAGAACTTTTTATGGAAATTATTTTCCAATTTCCTGCAAATAACCATGCCAAAATGAATAAAATTGAGTTGAGCTTTTGGATGACCTTGTGACGTCCATGGAAACAATGTGTACTGCATTTATTACATGTGTGCAATAATCTACCACAGTGGGAGAAGATAAATGAAATAGTGAAATGTATTCATCCTCTTTGACATAAACAACATAACATGATGCAGAATTAATTACTACTCAAGGATTTTGTGTTGTTGACCAAGGCAGTGTCCTTTTATGATGTCAGATATAGGAAGTGACATTGCACGTGAAATCATATTTTGCTTTTAATCAAAAGACAGACAGGTATGTGAAAGTGCGTAATTGGACATTGATTATACTTCCAGTTGAACTAATTTGTACCATAAAAAAAATAATATTACGCTGATGACTGACAGTGGAATTATTTGCACATATCGACAAAACTTTTGAAATACGTTCATCTGGTATAAATTGTAACATTCAAAACAACACCACCAACAACCAAATAATATTCAAATTAAATTTTTGCTCATTTATGTACAAAATCTTAGTGAATATGTTTCAATATCAGCACTGTCACCATGGCAATTCATTATCTGCTGAAAAGCATGTACAAGATGGAGAGATGGGGTGTACATACACTCTTGGTGAGGTTCAAGAGTAGATTCCATTGTCCTAGGTGTTCTCTTTGCGGCAAATGATGAAATCCCATGGTTCACAGAGCACATTGTGACGACTGCTTATGCTGTAGGAAAATGATAGAAAAGTGGGAAATGAAATGAATCGGTCGGGTGGATGACAATAGGCACGACAAGCTTGGCCTTGCTCGAGGAAATGTCAACAGTCAGTGAATTTCAATCACTGAAAATGTCACAGACGGTGGTGATCTCCAAGCTGGAGGTTTAACCCTCTTGGCCCCTGGCTGCAGGGGTTTGATATAGAAAATTGTGAGGGATAAATATGTTTTGCTTTTATAGTTCTTAGAAAAAAAAATTTTGATTGAACTATGCACTTTGTTTCAAAGGATTTGTACTATCATACATTTTTATTTATGGAAACAATAATAATGATAGTACTTATTTCTGTATTGCCTTTTTTTTTTTTTTTACTATACATACAAAACAAACTTTTCCTAATATAGATACAAAACAACCTGAAACCAGCCTGAGCTATGCTGTATGAGGGGAAATGTGAAGAAGAAAAAAATATATGAAGAAGAATATTACCCATGGGCATTATTAGATTTTACTTGTGTATTGATTTCCTCATTTTCTCAAATTAAAGGGATAAAGGTGTTAGTAAAGACTATTTTTAAATCTGAACTCATTCTAGTAAAAATGCCCTAGTCTGTAAGTATTCTTTGCTTTTACCTGAGATTATTTTGTTAAAGAGCCAAAATGGTATTAACTTGTATGTATATATGTAGAATAGTATACCAACTGACGCCCTGCTCGATCTCAATAGACGACATGCTTAAAATTAGAATTAGAAATATGTCATTAGTAATCACCCATTGTTCAAGGCTTTTATTGACACAATTGAGCGAATCGTTGGCTGGACTAATCGAATATCCATTAGTAGACGTGAGAGGTCGTGTGGCCGTTTCCTCTGTAATTGTCACTTATTTCATGCCACGTACACCTCGCCATCAATATTAACGCCATAATAAATGGTGAGCGGGATTAATTTGTTATTGACGGGGGAATAAGTGAGTGTTGCGCTATATGGTATTTCATAGCAGCTTCTGTGAGTCTGTGACCATGGTTATTAATTGGCTTGGACGTAGAATGTCGAACAAATATTTAGACTATACACGAATAATACTACATAGATAGTAGCTCTACACAGATAATATCTTGTAATGGCATATTTATGTATAATGTTAATTTTTATTTAATTATGTGCATTTAGTATCTTATATATTTATAGTGAAAATATTTCTTGGTATCATGATAATGAGTGACCAAGGATAATTTTAGATTTTATTAGGTAAGAATAGGAGGGAAAAGAAGCAGTAAGGAAAGGGAAAAAGACACAGATGAAGAAAAGAAATGAAGAAAACAAAGGAGGGGTAAGAGACGAAGATTTCTGAGAAATTAATCAAAATAGGAAGAAGATTGTAAAGGAGTAGAAAAGGGAGAAAATGAGTTGGAGATAAAGGGAAGGAATGATGAGGGGCAGAAGATGAATAGCTAAAGAAGGAGATACCATACTAGTAGCAAATTAGGGTGCACCTTCTAGCTATTTTGTGCGGTATGTTACCAGCTAAATCTAAGATTTGGGTATATCTGATGATTATATCATCTTTATAGCTAGCACTACTAGTTCTTTGACCAGTTCGAAAATATGAAATAAAATATTACTTTTGTGTATGTCCATAATTCCATAATACTTCGTAATGTATGGGAAAATGACAAACTACCTTGGACTTTCCATAATACATTTATAAGTTTTTTTAATTTACATAATTTATTTTTGAAGAGATATGAAATAAAATGAATTGAATTGAATTGAACTGAATAAGTGGAGAAGTCAGGTGAGAAGGGATAGTGGACAAGAGTTTGAAGTGAGAGACCTGCACTATTTCTACTACAGAGCACAAGATGACTGGACCCATCTGTAACTGTACGAGTGTGCGAGGGCAGGACGACATACATGCCCCCTGGCCATTTAATCAGAATGAAAAGCTGTTCATAATGAGAAAATCAAATTTGCTCAGTGAATCACACTCCGTTCAGAGATCCAACGCTCAAGAAGGATGAGAAAAAAAAAATCATATTCCTCAAACGCCTCTTGCATACAATATCACATTGAGGGAGTAGATGACAGTAAAGATGCTAGGTGCAGCTTGTAATCATCGTAGATTTACGAATGATTTGATAAATTTATGGGAGAAATTCTATTGGAGCTTTCTTGAAATGAGAGATGTAGAAAGATAAGAGAAAAATGATAATATTTTTAAGATAAAGTTCCTGCGAAGGCACAATTTATACCCTGATTTAGCCAATTTTTGTTTTACGGTTACTCATCCATCAACCCCCCCCCCCCCCACCTCACCCCTCACCCCTCACCCTTATATTGGTTACTGGAAATTGAAAATTTGTAGAAAGACATAGGATAATTGTTTTTGATCAAAGTAAATATCATGTAGAGGGCCTGATAGATAGATAGACACAGTAATAAGGGTATAGGGAAAATACCAATATTAGTACAGTTTTTGTTTGTTTTGTAAGAGCCCTGGTGTGAAAAGAATACAAGAAAGTTGCTGCAAGGAATTCTCACCCCCCCCCCCTCCCCCCTGCAAATCTAAAGAAGAGCTTTTGTGAACAAAATTCAATTTTACTCTAATTTTTAGACAGGCCGTATTGATGAAAGCAGAATTTTGAATGACATCGTAGTTGTTCAGACTAATAATTTAACTTTTTGGTAGAAATTTCTCTAATAATTTATAAGACACAGCATGATATCATAATGTATCCATTTCAATTTCTCTACCACTTTGTTACCACCTACTGTATACGCCATATATTTCGCTGGGTTTTATTTTCGTGAATTTCGTGAATCGTGAGTGGGTCCAGAATTTAACAACACGCCAAAATATTGCCAACATTAGAAGTCGGTTGAATTTGTTGTCTCCTGGTCAGAAATTCACCACTTTGCTTTGCAAAAGTACATCATCACCGCTGTTTGTAGATTTGAGAATTTTCCGACCGCGAATTCAACCACTCGCGAAATAGTCTGGTTAGTCCTGTTTTTTCGCGAAAATTTATGGCCGCGAAATTTATGGCTTATACAGTATCTGTAGTATTGCTTGCCATGTTGGTCTCAAGGATTTTAAAAAGTAGTAGATTTTTCATGAATGTCTGATGTATTTATCTGTACCCCTGTTATTGGGTATGCGACTCATGCTTGCAAGTTCATTCCAGGATATTACTTCATTAAGACCAAGATATAATCCATTTCTTTGATTGATTCGAGCATAATCACAATTTCTATATCAATTCAATTGAAAATTGATTTTTGTGGAGACTGTGGAATGAAGATAACTGGTTCAGTATAGGGTACCCCCCATCAGGGTAGCATCCAAAGGAATTATAGAATGCTCATCTTTTTCTCTCCTTTTGGGGGGTCTGTTTTTCTTTGTGTTTCTTGAGATACTATCTTTGATTAAGGAAGAAATGATTGAGAAGAAGTCAGTTTGGGGCAGAGTAAATAAAAAGCAATTTATGAAATGAATTCTGTCAGCAGCCAGCCAGCTCGGTGACAGCCAAATTGTTGCCAATTTGATTCCCCTGATCAATACCCGAACCCTCAACGGCACGGTGTTATTCTTGCAATTCCATTCGATTGCTCTCATTGACGAAGACAGATGAAAACGTGATTGCGCCTGCATGCAGGTTGCCTACCCCGAGACTTATAAATTAATTAATGAATTCTCAGAGCGTCTTTTAAAGAGAAGGGTGGTATTGGCATTAATGCTTAAAGATAAAGTTGAGTTCTGGTCATACAATTACATTTTGAAAGAAACCGTCAAAAAGCAATTGGGAAAAGGTTTATCATGTCTACATAATGATTAGTGTAAACTGTGAGGTTTTGAAATCATTAAAATGATAAGAAATTGACCCAGTCTCGCTGAAAAGTACTTGCACTGCACACATAAAAGGGTACTTGGGACTGCACGTACAATGTAGATGAATGTTCGGTCCAAACATTTGAGCTATTTCTCGTCATATTTGGAATATGAGGGTATTTGAGGAAAAATCCTTTTCAGGGGACATTTCTACAATGATATTCTTCCAAACTGACATAAAATGAATGGAAAAACTCACAAATTATTTTTCACCTTTCCCAGAACTAAACTTTCCCTTTTAACTTTATATTAACTTTCCCTTTTAACTTTATATTAACTTTCCAGATCATGATTCACTGTGCTGCTATTCTTTTTTCTTAACAGGAAAAAAAGACACACTCTGGGGCATATGGGCCTAAAAGCAAAAGTTTGGTTTTGGTGTTACCATGCTTTTTAATATTACGCCTTCATCAGACATTTGACCTTTATTATCTGACGCAGCTCATTTAGCCGTATTACAGTGAGAAAAAAAATCTAGGCCATTTATTGATGATGGATATATTCATTCACCCCATGCAACAGATGATTTCATAGCTTGATTGCACAGAAAGCTGACAAGGGAAATTGTTGAAAGTGATAGCAAGAGAAATAGAAAGAACAAGAATAGGAAAAGAGGGAATAGGTTTGCTGTCATGAGTGATATGCAAAAAGTTATAAACTTTGTATGCAGATGAATGGACATGCATGTAATGGTCAGTAAATTGCTGATAACAATGTATGGAGGTATCAATAAATTGATGAACATTTTCCTGTCACTTTGTTCAGTTCAGTAAAAGTAAGTTTAAGGCACATATTGATATATTGATAAATGATGGGAGAGAGAGGTGATAAATGTGTTTGAAAATGAGATGATTAGGGACCATAAGATTAGAAGCATGACAAAGGAAGAGAAAAGTAGTACGATTTAACCATGAAAAAAGAATATGAGGGCAAAGAAATTCTAACAAAAGCAACAATAGTTCACATAACAGAATTAACTATAATATGCGTGCCTGAGATTGAGGGTAAGTTTTGTCACAGAATTACAGATTGTAAAGATTATAGAGGAAATTCTAGCAAAAAAAATTAAAAATAAGGAAAAATTAAGGAAAAAGTGAAAAAGAAATAAAAATCTGGCCTCAGTTCAGCATACAAATGATTCTGGATTCAAATCAAATAAGCATGTCTGATAGAGAGCTAAGCTAGGTCAAGGTCATAATAAAGATATTGATGCGATAAAGAAAATGAAGATTGCGCATATCTTATTTAAAGACACTCGGTCTGTTGGATATTGATTCAGCACTACAACATGGGGTACATACTTAGTAAACATGGCACCAGAAATGCTCTGAAATAAGAAGTACAAAAGTAAAAAGATAATTGAGGATGTAGAAATGTAGGAGCATTTCCTCTGGTGTACAGAAAAATGATTGTGCTAATATTTATCTTGTTATACATGATATATGATTCATGCTCTGTCTGTGGTTGTAGGGTCCCCAGAAAGAAAAGTGTTAATTCATTGATGATGGGGCCCATGTAGATTTTTTAATAAAAATCATTTCAAATTCAATAAAGTCAAATATTATCTGACATACATGTAGAGAGAGAAGGGTTATACACCAAGAAGAGTTTGGTGAAAAAACACCTTGTACTGGCCACCTGTATTCTCTCTTTGTCTTATGTAGAGGAGTAAACCTCTCTCAATCTCTGCCCAATCTTGCACTCTTTAAGAAGCCGCTGCCACCACCACCACCACCACCACCACCATCACCACCATCATCATCATCATCATCATCATCATCATCATCATCATCATCATCATCATCATCATCACCATCACCATCACCATCATCATCACCATCATCATCATCATGATCAATGTTACCATTATCATCATTGCCATTATCATCATCATCATCATCACCATCATCATCATCATCATGATCAATGTTACCATTATCATCACTGCTATTATCATCATCACCATCATCATCATCATCGTGATCAATATTACCATTATCATCGTTGCCATTATCATCATCATCATCACCATCATCATCGTGATCAATGTTAACATTATCATCATCATCATCATCATTATCATCTTCATCATCATTATCATTGAATCATGTTGTTTTGGAAATGGTGCATCTATCCTGGATTAGCACTAATAGAATTGATGTATTTCATGATACACTGTGGTACTACATGATAACCATTTCTTTGATTTACTAGCAGATCTATAAAAGTCAGGTTTGTCATTTTGAAACCATCATAAACTCACACATAAGCTTAGCATTGAATATGACTATAATATAGCATTGCGTATACTGATAGAATGCAATATATTATTAGATAGAGAAAATCATTAGCTCTCTTAATGATGAAAAGCAATTTTCTCACGGAATTCATTGAACATGATACCGAATGCTACAACTACAAGTAAATGATATATCCACAAAAAAAAAAGACCAAAAATGTAAAGTAAGAGAGTTATCAGAGACAAAGATTAGGCAGGCTTACCTGTTGGGATCTCATTGTAATGCATTTCTCAATATGTTCATGCTGTTGCCCTGCAAAAGCAATATTTTTCTTGATTTTGTTTTCTTATTTCTATTCATATCTTGCCGATCTAAACAACTCTATATTATGAAGATTTTGATTAATTGTACATGTATGATATACAGTGTAAAACATTGCATTTCCTATTATGTACATATAGGTTGTTGGTCTCCAAAAAGCAAATTTTTTAAATTTGGATTTTCTTATAATCCTAATCCTTGTAATCCTAAATAATCCTATATTATGAGGATTTTGATTGAATTTCATATTCAACAATTTAAAGAAACTTAGATAAATTACTCTTAAAAAATATTTCACTGCTTATCCTCCAGATTTTTCTTTACCAAGAATTTTGATAAGTTAATTATTATTTTTATTGATAGTTCATTACATTTTATCATTTTTTTTTTTTTTGAATCTTGAATGAATTGCTCTTTACCCAATGTTATAATCTGAATTTCTTTACCTCTTGTTTTGTATATCTTACAGAGATTTATCAAACAACATGCTTGGAAGTGTGAATAACACCATGTTCATTGGACTCTCCTCTCTGGAAGAGCTGTAAGTAGACCCCCCTCCTAAAAGCCCCATTCAGACAAGATGCTACAAACTGCCTATAGAAATGAGATGAGCCTGTTGTGCTTCACAATATACCAGGGCAGCGTTTCATCAAACTGCCATAAGTACAAGTTCGCCACCATCCCATTGAAGCGCGTGTTAATTTTGATACACGTGTTTCAATGGGATGTCGGCGAACTTGTACTTATGGCAGTTTGATGAAACAATGCCCAGTATGCTAAAGGCCACCGCACACCTTACGATCGGTCTGCGATCCGATATCAGAAGAAAATGTAATATCATTTGACAAATCATTTAAGAATGAAAAATATCTTTGATTGATGGTCTGAATAGTCATACAGATAGTAAAATCGATAATACAGCCTTTGCCGAGTTTTCTAGTTGGTGGAATGGCAAAATCGGCTCCGAGTCGTAGTGACGTCACAAAAATCGTACGACTGCCTACGATTTGTAACTAATTTTGCCCTTATTCCCTGTAGAAAGCTGACAGATCACTAAAACCCTATGTTTAGTATTCATATTACTTTTCAGAACCTGAATACATGTAGGGTAGATTTCATTTGTTTAAATGCCAATATTTAATGCGATAGCGATTTATTTCACAAATCGGATCGCAGACCGATCGTATTAGGTGTGTGTGGTGGCCTTAATACCCACAGAGGAGTGGATATATACTGGGGCCATTTTCTGCACAGCTTTGTTTTTGTTTTTGTTTTTTGTTTTTGACCCCCACAACATTGCCTCTATCCTCTCATTTTATGCAGAAAGCGATTCTATTTTGTCATGGCAATTTTTTTTCACGGCAGTTTATGCATCATTTCTGACTGGGCAATGAACCTCCGTAGTTGTGTTATGTATGCCTCTTCATACATGTACCTCAGAGTCTGTAACTTCATTATATCGTCTGTTTGGAGCCAGAAAGGTTTTAACTCATATATACTTGAAACACAGAGTTAACACCCTTCTGGCTCTTAATAGACAATATTGATTAAATATATATATCAATTTTTTGAAAATATTTCATTTGATAAATCAATTAATACCAAGATGCTGACGATAGTTGATAGCTGTGAGGCAGAAAAGTGTTTACTTCCGAAGTTTAATGAAAAGCATATGCAACTGGAAAATAACACCTGGGCCCAACACAAAGATAAGTTAGCGATTGATTGCTATTACTATTTTACAATTAATGCACTATGTACAATCAATCAATCTTTGGTAGAATCAATATCATTGCTAAGCTTCGTGTTACGGAACTCCAGCTACCTCTTAAATTATACATTGTTTTCATGTACTTTAATTTCTCCTTTCCAAATTTTACACAATGGAATTGCAGTAAATGACCCTCTAGATATTTTTAACAGGGCTATATTTCCTTATTTTTGTGACACTTACCATCAATGTACATGTCCTTTACAATGATAGCAATATGAAGAAATATAATATGAGCATGTTCAGTTCTTGGATATTGATCTCCGCTTAAAAAGATGTTTACTGGTAACCCACAATGTAAAGATTTTAAAAGATATTGCAAACCAAAGCAAAATGATTGGAAGTGTAGACCACCAGGTGATCTATCGATCATTTTCAGCTTTCATTTGAGAAGAAATATACTTCGCAGCTGTTTACTGTATTTTGTCGACTATTAGAGATCAAGTAACTTGATAAATATATTTATATGTATTTACAACTACTTTACTTGGGCTTAAAAAGCAATAATTGATTCATTTCCTTGCCTATTTAAGGTTCTAAAGATTATCAAGTGCCGTGTTGCAGGTGCAAAATATCTACTTTCAAAATTCTGGAAAAAGAGTACATAAAAAACAAGCTTTTCAAAATAAAGTGCATTTTGTAGCTATTCTCATTCTTTTAAAGGATGAAATGAGAAGTTTTATGTTAGTAACTCTGCAATGAAATTATCTCTGATTACATCTAGTCCCAGATTGCTACTTTTCTTTTTCCTACCTGCACTTTTTTGATACTACTAATATAGTTTATACTATTTTTAGATGTAAAGTCATCTTATTAATGTTTGTGTGTTTACCCCCTACAGGATTTTCTCAAACAATCAGATTTCTACTATATCACAAGCGACCTTTGACCGGCTCACCATGCTTAAGAAACTGTAAGTTGGTTTCCTTTTGCAATTTGTTCTGAGAATAGTTAAGTTCACATGAGATTCAGAAATCTTGCTAAACAAAAAATTGTAACATATTCTTTCATTGTTCTATAGTTGGTTCACTATGAAACAAAGGTGTTTTGTAAAAGTTTGGAGAAGTGAGGAGAGAGACAGAGAAAAGGAAGGAATGTGTTTGTAATCTGACAATTCTCTGCTCCTCTTTTGAGATGGGTTATTTTAAAGTGTACCAACCACCTGAAAAGGGAATTTGTATATTGCTAGGAAGTATAAAATTAACCTCAAAGAACTCTATCTGAAATTCTATAGGTTATCAGTTCAGGAGTATGAAGGAAATAAAGGATAACATGAAGGTGCTAGCGCGGAACCGAACCTCCAAGTTGGGTTCCGCGCGAGCCCTTATCTTGGTGAGCGCGTACGGGTGCATTGAGTAGTCTACTCACGAGTCGCTTTTATGCTAATAGAGAGTATAATTAACTTGTAATATCTCTTTATAGAAGTGATATTCGAAGCCCATATTTGGAATATTGTAGAATGACATGGAACCTCTAACATACAGAGTAAAATATTTTTTGGTGATTGGTACCCTTTAACAAATCATCTGTCTTTTATTATCATCCTATCCTAATCACACAAAAGAGAGTATCTCTAGAGGCACTAATAAAATAGGAAGTTTATGAAAATGGGATGATTCACCATGAATCTAATATCGAACCATTGAAGATGCTTATCTCTGTGTTTGTAGCAATGATTTATCTTTAAACCGTGCCTTGTTGTGATAGCTCATCGTTACATCCCAGAATCCCCATGGGCTAATTTCTATCCAATAATGTCATGACCTTTATGGGACTAATTGCCCTCGTAAACTTCCATACCTTTGCGCAAAGGTATATTTTCATGCCATTTCTAATCATAGCAATTATTTTGCCTTTGAGCAAGAGGCAGTGTCTGTTCACACAGTAGTCCGGTTCGCACGAAGGGAGCTAATCTTTATTGTTTCGCTTGTAGTTTCAAAACTTTAAGTTGACTTGCAGTTCTAGAACCACAAGCAAGCTTGTAGTTAAAGACGAGACCACGAGCAGGGGGGGGGGGTCCTCCGTCATAGTTATGGACAGAAGAATAAACTTTAAGTTTAGCAAACTCGTTAACCGTTAACGATGAAATCTCTGTTCATGTTAAACAACGATTGCTCGACTTGTACTCTTAGAACAACGAGTGTCACAGCTTGCTAAACCTAACCTATAACCCTAACTCTAACCCTATATCTTTAGTGAAATAAAGCCCGGAGCAATTGTCGTCAGAGCAGATTACGGAGCACTGGTAGACCAGATCTTTAAAAAAAAAAAAAAATTTGCTCTGTACTGTATGTTAGGGGTTCCATGTCAATATACAGTTTCCAAAGTATGAGCTTCACATGTTAATTCTATAAAGAGATATTGAAAGTTTAAATACTCTCCAAATAAACATTACAGTGACTTGTGAGTAAACTAGTCGACGCACACGTACGCGCTTGCACGTAATATTGCCTGCGCAGATCCAAAGTCAGCATGGGTTTAGTCCAAGGGGATATCATGTTTTCCTTTATTGCCTTCATAAGCCTTTACCTGTAGAAGGTCAGATAAATTGTTTGAGGTTAAATTAATACATTCTAGCTGTACAAAAAATTTTTTTTTTAGATGAGCAGTACACTTTTAAGCAAGAGCCTTCTGCTCAATATGCTTGAACTTTTACCCTATCCATGCTATGCAAGGATATTTGGTTATTAAAATATATCATATAAATGGTAATGTCAAATTTTTAATAATCTATGACCAAACATATTTTTATGAAATGATTCTTTGGGTATGGAAATATATTATTTTTTTCTGTGTGAATGTTATATGGAGAAGGGGCAAGGAGAGTCAGAGAAGAGGATGAAAAGCGATTTGCTCTTAAAAAACTCATTACTGCTATATCATTGCAGAAATAGCTGAAGGCTGAAGGCAATGAATAGTTGAGGTTTTTATTCTTGTAGGATTTCTAATTATCTCTGTCCATGGCGATCATCTCTTTTCATTGCCGAAAGAGGTTTGTATAAGAGGTTTCAAATGATTTTTATGGACGTTTCGAATGATTTTTATGGACGTTTTCAAATGAAGGAGCGAATATGCATGGATTTAAGTACCTTTTAAGAGCTCTGCCTGGATTAGAAATTTCCCCTCAGTGAGTAGGCTTATCTTAATTTTGCCAGGATCATTCAATAGAATAAAGAAGAAGGCTTGGAAATGAATTTATCTGTAGAGAAGGACGATTAATAAAGTTGTGATGAGTATTTCTGCCTGTACATTTTTTCCTCTTGTTAAATGATATTACCCCACTTAAGTGTTTTCTTCTAAAATGAAAAATTCTCTGATTTATTTGTCTGATGAGGTACTGGACTATTTAAACTAAAACCAAAACACTGATAGATCTTTTGATTTTTGTGTATGGACAAATTGAATTTTTGAGATATGTATGTGTAAGCTAACATTTTATGATATGAGTATGATCACTGTTTACATAAAAAACAAACTTTGAGGTGTATTTAAGAGAAATCTCCCAGAATTACCTGTACAGTGGAAAATCGTTATAAAGAGCTCCGATATAACGAGATTCCTGATATAACAAGGCAATTTTGCTGGTCCCAGATTTTTATGTTCTTTAATTTTTACCCTAATACTAGTATAAGGAGATTCCTGATATAACAAGCCTTCAAGGTAATATAAAATTGGTCTGGATTGTGAAATGGAAGAGAACTCGGAGAGCCTTGATCTCCGATAGCACAACCTGTGCATTCCTGTTAGGTGTATTCATGAAGAATCTCCTTGAATAGCTGATTCTGAATACTGGTTTTATTCTCCTTTTTCTTTGCAGTGAGTTTGCATCAGAGTACCTCGTCTGTGATTGTAAGTTGGACTGGATAGTGAAATGGAAGAGAAGTCGGAGAGTCAAGATATCAGACAGCACAACCTGTGCAGTACCTGAGTCGCTGGCGGGACATGAGGTCAGCAATCTTAGGAAAACTCAGCTCAACTGTGGTAAGATTCCATCTATATCAGGTTCTTACAAGATGTGATCTTTATTGTAATTCTGGGGCACCAGGGACCTGTAACTCAAAGGTTTACAGTTTACCAATTGAATGCCAGATAAAGTTCTTTGAGGTTTGATTTTATACTTTCTAACTGTACACAATTTATTTTTTCAGGTAATTGGTACACTTTAAACAATCAGAATCATTGTTTCAAATTCAAAAATGATAGCAAACCATTGTGTTACTGGGCCCAGGAGTGTCAAGTGTGGCAGACATGTGTGCTGTACAAGAACACATTATTATTATTATTATTAATATTAATTTTTTATTTCTTTCCATTTGAATGACACTCGCCTCTAACCTACATGTATACTAAGGAGGTGGTGTGTACATAGTATGACATTTATGAAGTAATGCATCAACTACTTAAAAGTTGTGGTTTCCAATTGTAAATTCTGATTTAAATATAATTGTCTTCTTTTTGCCGTCTGAAAATATGAACCTGATGCAGAAAATTTGTTTTCAAAATGATCCATTATTTTGGTAAGAATTTTTCTGGGGGAAAGGGGGAGCTTGCTTCCCGAAATCTGACACTTACAGAGGAGAATCTAGGGATACCTGCTGATGCATTGTAATCAGTTTCTTATTCTCTATCTTCATTCTTTACCATTCTTTTGTTAGACTTTCCCCTTTGGACATTAAAGTCCAAAATCCTGTAGGATTGTCAGTTCATATTTGTTGCTTTGATATCATCTAACCTAAAGTCAATATCTGAATCCGGTATTGTCAATTCTGTCCCAATGGTCAGACTTCCCTCTCCAGATGTCCCGTTTCGAGATCCGTCCCAGCAGTGACCAGGTAGTCTTCAAAGGAGACCCTATCTCTCTGGAGTGTATCGCAACATACCTTGATGAGACTCAACAGATGGTGTGGTTAAGGAACAAGAAGATTCTGCGGAGTAATGCCTCGGCCGGGATCAGCATTGATACCCAGATTTTGGAGGAGCAGGCACTCATGACCAGTACCCTCACTGTAAGTTATAGCTGAGGAAGAATACTTAACTCAGGAAAACAGCAAGAGCTCAGTTTAAAGATGATAATGTAATATATAGATTGCAACTCGAGCCTGAGAGTTAGCCAGATAGAGGGATGTATTTATGGCCTGACAAAGTCTGAGATGTGCCTACTGATAGCAATATTAAAGTGCTGATGGAAAAATGACAAATGGAGAATCCTGATAAACTGGTAGAAAAATGTCATGCTATTGTTTTATACCAGTCCAGTTTGAGTACTGTTAACTCTTCGTGGCTGCCATAGCTTAAGGCTTCAGGAATACCAAACAAAACTTGACCTAGATGCATTGCAATAAATATAGTCATGATTCTGACTTATTAATGTATATTATCCAGCGAGTCTTTTGTAAAGGTTTTGGAGGCCTCCAGTTATGGCGAATACAAGTTTTACAGTGTTTTTATTTTTTTATTTTTTTAAGTGAATAGGTATATTGTGCTATAAAATTGCTACAAACTAGAACATTTTTTAAAATATAAATTCAGTGATAAGAGTAATAGGTAAATAAAATATGGTGTAATATTGAAGAGACAAGTCTTTCTCTTATTTCAGATTCAACAGATTACCCAAAGCACAGGTCTTTGGAAGATGGAGTGCCAGGTGCTGACAGGGAGTGGACGAGGCAATAGGAATGTCATGATGGACCTCTATGTGTTTGGTAACATCAATCAGTCTCACAACTGTCAGGAAGAGATCACTATTAACAACAAAGGTATGGTGATGATGGTGGTGGTGATGGTAATTATGATGATGGTAATGATGATAATGATGATGATGATGATAATGATAGTGATGATGATGATGAGGTTGATGATAGTGATGATAATGAAGATGATGATGATGAGGGTGATGATAGTGATGACAATAATGACAATGACGATGACAACGATGATGATGATTATGATGATGATGATGATGATGATGGTGATGATGATGGTGATGATGATGATGATGATGATGATGATGATGGTGATGATGATGATGATGGTGATGATGATGATGATGATGATGATGATGATAGTGATGATGATGATGATGATGATGATGATGATGATGGTGATGGTGATGATGATGATGATGATGATGATAGTGATGATGATGATGATGATGATGATGATGGTGATGATGATGGTGATGATGATGATGATGATGATGATGGTGATGATGATGATGATGGTGATGATGATGATGATGATGATGATGATAGTGATGATGATGATGATGATGATGATGGTGATGATGATGGTGATGATGATGATGATGATAGTGATGATGATGATGATGATGATGATGATGATGATGATGATGATGATGATGATGATGATGATGATGATGATGATGATGATGATGGTGATGATGATGCTTTAGGTGAAGGTGATGAAGATGATGATGGGGAGTATGATGATGATGAGGATAATAAGGATGAGGAGAAGGAGCAGGATGATGATGAGGATGATGAAAATATTAAACAGAATGATAATAGAAACAGTAACATTTCTTCATCTTCCCCTCTCTATACTAGGCACCTTCCAGTGGCAGGCCACCATACCAGATATGACGGCAGAGGTGCTCTGCCCAAATGGAGGGGGGCTCCATTTCACTGGTGGGGACCCTAGCAGGTCTAAAGCCAGGCGTACCTGTGCAGAGGGGGGCCACTGGCAGGCCCCTCAGACGGATGCCTGTGACTATGCTGACGAAACCACCCGTGCATTGGAGAAAATGGCCATGGTGAGAGTTAGTGGGATATTATCAACAGATTTGGTTTACATGCTAGTTAAAAACTGTTTGCATCAATCCAGATTTGGTTTACTTGCTAGTTAAAAACTGTTTGCATCAATCCAGATTTGGTTTACATGCTAGTTAAAAACTGTTTGCATCAATCCAGATTTGGTTTACATGCTAGTTAAAAACTGTTTGCATCAATCCAGATTTGGTTTACATGCTAGTTAAAAACTGTTTGCATCAATCCAGATTTGGTTTACATGCTAGTTAAAAACTGTTTGCATCAATCCAGATTTGGTTTACATGCTAGTTAAAAACTATTTGCATCGATCCTCTTCCCAATTAAGATACATGAATTGATTTGTACAGATCATGGTGTTTCAGCAAGGAAGTATAATCAAATATAAAAGAGAAGAATGAAAAGAAGCCAAAATAATTCTGAAATTTTTCTTACTAGGTCCAGTGCAAGTTTTTAAAAATTTTTCATCCTCATTTGAATTTGTGTTTATACCTGAAATAATAACATGTAAAAAAGAATTGGAGAAGGAAAGTATTACAAACAAAATATGCCTTTCTAAAGAATCTCAATAGACAGTTGAATACTTTTTGTTTAATATACATAATATTTATGCACAGCATTCAATGTCATAGTGAGGACTTAGTTTTAAGGCCCTTCTTACAGCAAGAATATTTTTGATCAAATTTTTTTTTTTTTTTGGGGGGGGACAAATACTAAAAAAATGAATTGAATATGTTCACTCTATCTGTGTTATATAACACCCATTGTTTACAAGTGTGAGAAGACTTTACTTACAAGTATTAATCTTTAACTTTTCATTCCATTTTCTCACACCTTACAGTCATCGTACAACAATGCCACCGTGGCGCTGAAGGCAGCTAGGAAGGTCGAGATTCAAACGGCAGATGCTCACACCTTCACCGACAAGCTGAAAGTGATCTTTGTGGGTAGATTCATTGAAAAGATCCATCAATTCACAAGTAAAGATGTGAGTAACAAGTTTCAAGTTTTATTTTTTTCATGTAAGCCCAGTGTCCCCATCCCACCCATTCACTTTAGATAATTGTATGTACCTCTGCCTGTATACATCAATCTATATATGAGTAGTCACACTGCTAATGATATGGGCGACTATAAATCGTTCAGTTCTGTGATTAAGAAAAAAAAAAAGAAGATTTCTGCCGACATCAGTATGTTAGCAATGATTTGAGTGCTCTGGAGTTGATGTAGTGATAAAATGTAAGCCTGGTTTTTAAAAAAAATCACTGCAGCAATTTTTAAAAAAAAATTGATATCTATAAAGGCAGTCCTAATGGAATGCCATCATTGTCAGTAGGATGTAGCCAGGGGAAATTTCATAACCATCTTTCTGTCATACCTAATACATTTCTCTTTCACTTTTCTTTATATCATCAGTATTATCTTGATTATTGGCAGCATTTGTTTGTATTTTTGTATGAATTTTTGCAGATGTTCGCCCGATAGGCCTACATTTCTATTTCCTTTTCATGTGTTCTTTTTATTGTGGAAAATAAATGGAGTTATGAACTTATGAACTTATGAAATTCGGTTTATGGATTATCGCTGCATATTTTTTCGTATGCCAGAGAAGTAGGAGGGGAAAAAAAAAATCCAACATGAAATACAATCAGTGACTGCTTGCTTGAATGAT
This sequence comes from Heliocidaris tuberculata, assembly GCA_025618425.1. NCBI lineage: Eukaryota > Metazoa > Echinodermata > Echinoidea > Camarodonta > Echinometridae > Heliocidaris > Heliocidaris tuberculata. Next base: position 19,621,506 of record CM046847.1, read on the forward strand.
CACAAGAGATATACTCAGCGTCGTCATTACTGTATTTTTAATTTCCATAAATTTTGTTAAACCCTTTTCCAACATGATTACTGTATTTCTAATTTCCATAAATTTTGTAAAACCCTTTTCCAACGTCATTACTGTATTTCTAATTTCCATAAATTTTGTAAAACCCTTTTCCTAGAATCTGAAGAGAAGAAGTGCTGGATGCATTAGAAAGCAGCCACTCTCTGTCAAAGAAAAATGAAACGGGATAAAAACCCGATGTATGATCATGATAACAAGAAATATAATATTCAGCATTATCACTGTATTTCCCGATTCCATAATTTGTGTAAAAAAAACCTTTTCCAAGAATCAGAAGAGAAGAAGTGCGAGATGCATTTAAAGCAGCCACTGTAGATCATTTTACTACCTGGAGCATTGTAATGGGTTCTGTGACATGCTTATTCACATAACATTATTGTTGAGAAAGCTTTTAATCTTGTAACAACAGAACCCAGTCAGGGATGAATATAATTGTCTTTCTGTGCACGATTGTGGCTGAGGGCTGTTTTGATTTAATATGAGTCGTATAATGTATTGATCATGATGTCTGATCATGGTTGTCGAGACTGATGAATGAGATCTCTTTTTTCTCCTCATCTCAAAGAGCGCACTGAAAATGTTACTTCCATCCATCAATTAGACTCTTTTTTAGATCCAATGAAGATGTTGTGTTATTTCTTTAACAGCTTGGTCAAGTGATGATCAACATTACAAGCACTGAAAATATTACTTTCATCCATCAACTAGACTCTTTTTAAGATCTAATGAAGATGTTGTGTTGTTATTTCATTAACAGCTTGGTCAAGTGATGATCAACATTGCAAGCAACCTTATGGAAGTCAACTCCACACTACTTGCTCAGAGTCAGATACAGGATAGGTCTTGCTCAAAGTAAGTTTATCAATCGTTGATCAACATGAGCTAAATCAGCCTAGATGGTTAAGATTGACGCTTCTTTTTGAATTAAACAAAGCATGGGTTTGAATCCAGCCTTGGCTGATGATGGACATGTTCCTCCTCTCTTTTTTCTTTAAAATGCATGCTGAGAAAACATTGAAAAACAATTATACTTTTTGAACAGGTTGTTTAATGGAGGTATATAAGAGTCACATGCATTGCACATTGGGTGATTTCAAGTTCGGTGTTGGTGTTGGTGTTGGTGTTGAGAGCATGAATTGGGCTGCTGTACTAGCCCCAACACCGAATTCCGGTTTATAAAAAATAATACCAATCAAATTATTGATAACTCAACACCTAGTGCAGTCAATCCCAGCACCAGCTTCATTTCAGGTTCGGTGTTATGGCTGGTGCAAGTTTTGCCCCAACACCAACACCAGCTTTCAACACTGAACTTGAATTCACCCATTGAGTGTACACTGTGCTCTCTGGAACGTGTAAGGATGAAAGCCTGGTTTAATGATGCACCTCCACCTCCACCTACACGTTACAGTTAGTTATACAGGGAGGAGAGACCTAAGAGTAAAATTTGGTTAAAGATAGAGTTGAGTTCTAGGTGCCATTGCATAAAGACTTACTATTATAGTAACTATGCCATCAATGGTAACTACCATGGTAACGTTGCTCAAGAGCCAATCAAAATCCAGTATTCCATGAAAAGTTACTATAATAGCAAAGTTACTATAATGGCAAGTTTTATGCAACGGCACCCAAGTCATGTGATTATATTATGAAAGAAACAGTCTCAAAGCAATTGGGAAAGGTTGATTATGTCTGCATAAAAATTGGTGTATACTGTCAGGTTGTGGAATCATAAAAGTGATAAGAAATCGACCCAATCCTGCTGAAAAGCACATGCACTGCACACACATGTGTGAATGTTCAGCCCGAACACTTCAGCTATTTCTCGTCATATTTCGAATATAAGGGCATTTGAAGAGCAATCCTTTTCAGGGGACATTTCTACCATGATGTTCTTCCAAACTGACATAAAAGGAATGAGAAAGTTCACAAATTATTTTTCACCTTTCCCAGAACTCGACCTACTCTTTCAGTGCACTTCTCCCCTCCCAGGCAGTACAGAATATACTCATTGCATAGCTCCTTATTTTGAATTCATCCATTGCTCCTCTTGTCAAAAACTTTCTTAACCTTATTTCATCATTTTGTTCCTTTGTGCCAGGGTGATATCTGCCCTGGAGTACTTTGCCGGTAACATCCTTCAGCGTGGACAAGGCATAGAAGTGGAGCACTACGCTCCCAACATCGCAGTACGAGCCATCAAACTGCCGACGACCAACAGCTTCAGCGGCATGCTGTGTGCTGCCATCGTCCCGGGACCCGGCCAGCTGGAAGACTTCTCAAGGCAGAACGTCAAGTGTCACATGAGTAATATCACATCAGCCCAGCTAGATGTTACCAAGGGGGTGAGTCCACTGATTATTGTCAGATCACTTGGGTGGTCAACTTTTCTTTAATTTGGATTTTCTTCTTAAAAGCACTACCAGTATGAACAAGTAGGGTGGGTTGGATGCTTTGAAATTTTATTAATCTCAATTGCAAAATGCTGTATTTAAGAAACTTATGGCCACTTTAGTCTACTTGCTTGTGCAAACTGGACATGACATAGGAACAATGCAAACACAAAAGAGCTGAATTTCACTTTTAACATGAATTTATTCTATCACAAAATTTCCATTTTTTTCAAAAGCAGTTCTTATAAAGGAATATGAAATATTTTAGTGTACGTATAATTTTCTTTTAAAAAAATTCAAATGCAAAGCAATATGAATGTAATTTTGGAGAAAGGAATTTGCCAATTATTATTACTGGTATGCCAAACACCATAAAGTGCAGATCATCAGCTGTAATGAATCTGATATTATTTATCAGGATTTCGGGTTTTAGTGGAAATTTCTTTGAGAATTTGCATGAGAGAGTTGTTGTAATTGTTAGGACATATCTGATTAACTTTAACTTACCCGTCTATTTCACCTTCAGCCCATTGAGACCTCCATCCAGCTCCCTCCAACCATCTTCCAAGGCCTGACCCAAGGTCAAAGGTCTGCGGCAGGTCAGACATCCTCCCGTCCTGGTGTGGTTCTTCAGTTCATTGTCTATAAGAATGGCAGGCTGTTTCCATGTCTGAAGAGAACGCCAAGGGGACAGATGGTCATGTCAGATAAAGCAGTGACGTCTATGGTAGTGGCTAGTAAAATTGGTGAGTCCACATTGGGGCATATACAGGGCTTGACACCAAGAGCGCTTTAAGGGGAAAATGACACTCTTGTTTTTCAGTACCACTACTGATTTTAATACTGATTTTGATACATATTTTATTGAGAGCAAATGGGATCCCATGTTTTTGATATTCATATAATGACCTCACACATAAAGCTTAGTGTGGAGCTTTGCCTTATGCAATTTCACAATGTCAAACTTAACTAGAGGATGAATTTAAAATTCAAATTTTACTAAGCCTTGCTTCAATTCTAATGCTGCAATGATTTTCATGTGATTATTAGACTGCATTGAGAGTTTTCTAACATTTTCCTACCATTTGATATCATTGATAAACACTTGCCACTGATGACACAAATGCATGGGTATTTCATATTTACTATCACACCTCTTGTGATTTATTGTGATTTTTAAAATCATTTATTTTCTACTTTCATGAATTTTGAAGTACCATATAAATGATAACAGCAGCAAATGAACAATTGCTATTCCTCATACATATCTCAATCTTGTTTTATTTGCCCACAGAAAATTACAATGTTGTCAATCTGACAGACCCTGTCACATTGACCTTTCGACCTACGAACCTAGGTCACAGTGAGGAACCAGTGTACTGGGATGTCGGTTCCCAAGGTAAGTTGAATAAGATATCTTATTTTTGTGGTTGTACCTGGCCCACTATAAATTAGGATATCTGTGTAAAGGATTGTGTATTGGTTATTACTTTGGGTATTTCTTTAAGTAAGTACCGTTATGAGACTGTAATTCTTCACTTCACTCATTATCACACTTATCATGTTGCTGATGAGGCATTGTGACAATATTTAAGTATCTGTTACCTCTCTTTGTGAAATGAACTATGACATTGTTAATTTGAATTATTGTTGATGTTTTAATGTTTATCAGTTGAAAATCTAGAATGATTCAATCATTATATTGAAATTGAATTTGAATTTGAACTTTAAATTTGCATATTTGAATTGTGTGTATTCAGTTTTTGCAAGTGCATGGAGTGATGATATGTACTGTTCCATCTCATGGTTTTCTTGCCTTGCAATATTGCATGGTCATTCCAAAAACATTTTATGACAGGTTGAGATTTGTGGAACCAGAATATGGTTATTATCATTCATTATTATCTAGTCCAACTTGGATATACAGATTTCCCTAAGAGTTTCTTTAATACAGGTTCCCATTATTGCACGTTTCAATGCGAAAACTGATCAAGGGAGAGAAAATTTTGGTCTTTGCATATAATTGGAAGCTTAAAGGAGAATGAAACCCTGGGAAAATATCCAAAATGGCAGGTTTAGTAGTACAACTCTCAATTTGTTTTGTACACAAAATTTCATATTTTCTCCATTATCTCCAAAGATGCTGCTTGTCTTTTTGTGAACTCAACATATGTTGTGTCAAATACATTTTCCCATGTTATATCTTGAGCTAAGAAGGAAACAAGCTGCACCTTGCGAGATAATGGGGAAAATATGAAATTTTGTGTACAAAACATATGGAGAGTTGTACTACTAAACCTGCCATTTTGAAGCAACATTGCCAATTTGAGGATCGCCATAGAAAGTAAATTGAGACTTTTCAAACTTTCATAACTTTCTCATTTCGTAACCGATTTTGATGGAACTTTTTAAAAATTGCTTCTCTCTATCCTCTCTTTTCATTAACATTGATTTTTCCCCAGGGTTTCATTCTCCTTTAAGCAGGTTTGACTGTAGTAAAACTGTCAGTTGTAGACAAGCCTTTACTGAAATGTTTCTTGACATATTGACTTTCTTCCATATAGGTTCTAATGGAGAGTGGAAGTCAGATGGCTGTAAGATTGTCATGAAGACTGATAACATGACAACAGTACAGTGCAGTCATCTAACAAACTTTGCCATTCTCAAGGTACGTATCGGTTGGGAACTACAAAAATGCAAAGGTTGGAAAATCTTTGCTTAATCACTATTTCAGTATGATATCCCCTTGAATCTTTTGATCTTATTTCAGCAGGACAAAAGCTATTCATGCACCTATGTCCCTTATTTCATGATTATCCTAAAGGCCACCGCACACCTTACGATCGGTCTGCGATCCGATTTCAGAAGAAAATGTAATATCATTTGACAAATCATGTAAAAACGAAAAATATTTTTGATTGAGGGTCTGAATAGTCATACAGATAGTAAAAATCGATAATACGGCCTTTGCCAAGTTTTCTAGTTGGTGAAATGGCCAAATCAGCTCTGAGTCGTAGTGACGTCACAAAAATCGTAGGACTGCCTACGATTTGAAACTAATCTTGCCCCTATTCCCTGTAGAAAGCTGACAGCTCACCAAACCCTGTGTTTAGTATTCATATTACTTTTCAGAACCTGAATAGGGTAGATTTCATTTGTTAAAATGCCAATATTTAATGCCATAGCAATTTATTTCTCAAATCGGATCGCAGACCGATCATAAGGTGTGCGGTGGCCTTTAGGGCAAGGTGGGCTTAAGATGCACAAAGTGGGATCCATCCCTGTTGAAAACATATGTGAATATTTGGGATCATGTATCCTGTGTGCTAAATACAAACTGGGCCTGTATAGAAAATGAAACACAAGACATACATGTGTGCTGATAAGATCTATATTCAATCTGAAATTAATATATTAATATTGTACTATATACTCATGCATACAAACATGAAAGGCAATGAATATTTACTGGGACTTGATATATGTGTTATGACATCAATTGTGATTTCTACAGGATTTTAGTGACCCACAAGGGCAGTACATTGGTGGTTTCTGGCCAGCCGCTGCTCTTCATCCAGCCATCTACATCGGTAGTTTCATCCTCCTCATTCTTCTCTTCCTCACTCTTCTCACCTATGTCTGCTTTCACAGGTCAGTTGGATGATGCTAGTCTCAATTTTATGACATTTAGTTATACATCGTATTTGGCGGAAAAAGAATCAAATGAATGTTTATTTGCATGCAGATATTATGCAATATCCAGGGATGCCACTTTTCAGGCAAAAGCCTGAATTCAGGGCCACGCAACTTATTTTCAGGCCATAGAAAACACATTTATTTTGTACAAAATGGCTCATTCTAGATGATTTTCAGGCTTTTATATCAATTCTAAGTGGCATCCCTGAATATCCAATTGTAACTTTTTTTTGGGGGGGGGGAGGGGTCAAAACACATGTTTCTTTACATCAGTCAAACATTAACTTAGCATGCCCAGTCTGAATGGGGTTAAAAATTTATCAGTTTTCTTCATTATTCAGAATTATCATCATTGTTTTTATTCTGGTAAAGGTCACCATTCTCATGTGTACTTACAAGGCTGTGACCAAAATAACAGCCCAAGTTCACAACATTGAAGGAAAGAAATACATTGAGTAGTAATGTTAAAGGAGAGGGAAGCAAAATGCAGAAGGTTGAATTGTATATTTAAATGCAATAGGATGTACAAAATTGGCGTAGACACCAACACATGCTTTCAATATCAATTTGAAGATAGGTAATGTATTTGCTCTGTATGAACACTACTTACACTGTACATACATTTGAGATTTGAACCTTTGTTTAATATTGATGTAATAATAATAATAATAAACCGTTCTTGTATAGCGCATATCACATCATGAAATAACATCCCTATGCGCTTCAAAAGGGTTTGGATATTATTACCCTGGCTTTAGCTCCGGCAGCCATAATCAGCGCACAGTGCATTTCAAGGATAAATCCTGCCAGGTACCCATTTAACACCTGGGTGGAGAGTGGCAAATGTGGATTAACGTCTTGCCAAAAGACATTAGTGCCGGGCTGAGATTCGAACCCTCAACCCTTGGATTGAGATTCAAGTGAATGAACCACTATACCACCATGTAAACATACTTTATTCTCAAAACATACATTAACATTACCCCTTCCAGGAACATCCGGATGAAGCGCAAGTGTCGCCACTCCCTCATCAACATCTGCCTGGCCATCATGTTCCTGGTCGTCTTCTTCACCGGTGGCGTCAAGTGGACGGAGCCGGTCCTCCTCTGTCAGATCGTGGGCATCGGCCTTCATTACTTCAGCATCTGTACCCTCATGTGGATGGTGATCCAGGCTAATAACCTCCGCAAGGCCCTCATCAGGCGTAACAGGCCCCCTCTGCCACCGGGAGAGAGTCCTCCTCCTCCCAGGCCCATCCTCAGATTTTACTTTGTGGGTTGGGGTGAGTAGCCAACAGATAAACAGCTAAAGCTTACTTATGGCCATCATCAAAACTAAATTTGAAGCCATTCTTCTGAGTTAAAGTTATGACTAGTCGAACAGCTTGCACTTTGGTAATTTCACACTTCAAAGTCTATGGCGTTTGGAGGGTGTGCACCAAATATTTTTTTTATGAGAGTTTTTTCCATGTATATTCGTTGCATGAGAGCAGGTGTGCGCAACACCTTATCTCATGAAAGTTGATTATTTCTTTGCATTCTAGCAGTATCCCATTGTATGACTTTTAAAATTTGATACAGTTTCTTTTTTCTATCTTCTTGATATGAATTTAGAACTTACCATTGATCTTAGTAATTTGCAACCAATCAGAAATATTGTGCCTTGGGCTAAATATTCAGAGTTGATTTTTCTTTTGACTGTTTTCAGAGATTAGAGATGTGCCATGAATAGCTGGTTTTACTCTTTATCTGATTTTGTTTTCTTGACAGGTATTCCTATGATTGTAGTGGGTATTACAGCAGCAGCATCACCAGACATTGGCAACTATGGAGGCTCTGAATTGTAAGTTGATGACAGATACCCTAACCTAGACGAAATGCATTACTCTCTTATGTAGTTTAAATTTAGTGTAAAGAACTTGTGTGAACTCAAGATGCTACTCTTAGAAATACATGGTAGTTATTTAACTTTTAAAGTACCAAAGGTATACATTATGAGCATTAGAATTACAAAATAAGTAGACTTTTGCTGCTGTTTGTTGAGCAAAGTATGAAATAAGTACAATCAGCTGATGTAATTCCTTATTTATTATAAAGGTAGCAGATACATGTATGTGTAAAAAGTACACCCCAAAATCTAATGATTTGAATTTTTACAATTTGCACTATGATTTAATTCTTACCCTTAATGAGAGGTTGGCTATGGGAATTTTATTTACTTTGGTTGCCCATGATTGAGAGAGAAGTGAGTTTATTGACTTTTAAAATTTTGATTAAGTTGAAGATTGACACTTCTCCCTCTTTCTTGTTTATGATTATTCAGTTGCTGGATTGCGGACTTCACGGTGAGCCTGGCTGCTTTCTTTGGCATAGCAGCTGCCATGGTGAGCCTGACATGTGCCATGTTCGCGTGGGCTTCCATGCATGTCAACAGGGCTCCCTCTATGGCCCAGCTGCAGGCTTACGAGCTTCGGGACCAGAACCCTGACCACAAGGACATGACCAACCACCGAGGAGAGAACGGAATTGAGAGGCAGACAGGAACCGACAATGAGTCAGTCGTGACACATCGTACCGGAATCTCAGGCATGTCCAGCGTGATGGATTCGGAGTATACCTTTGCCAAGCAGATCACCGCTGCTGTCTTTATGCTGTTGGGATTCTTGGGATCATGGACGTTTGGCGCTCTAGCGGTCACCCAAGCAGACTTCCTCGTCACGGTGTTCTGCTATCTGTATGCAGGTACTGCAGCATGTCTCGGCCTTTTCGTCTTTATGTACAACTGCGGCATGCGCAGCGACGTCAAATACAACTGGAAGAAGACATGCGGTTGCACACAAAAGGATCGGTATACAGTTGCTGTCACGTCCAACCAAACCAACCAGAATGTCAATAACGGCCATGTCGTACAGAGGAGACAATCGGCAAGCAGTGTGGATTCTAATGTTACAAACAGATCCAATAATACCAATCACTCGTATCCTTCAGTGGTATCAGGATCGCGAAAGACCTCAAAGTGTAATTACGTACCATCCCACACAAACACGGGCACCGATGCCTCTATAGACAGTAGCACACAAGACAATGCGGGGCGTGTGCATAACTATGAAAAGCATCGCAGCAATGGGTATGCACAACGTTACCACAAGCAGGCGCGTAGCCGTTCCAAGAACCACAAACATTCTCGCTACTCCCAGGTATCGCGGGATGGCCAGGAGGGGATGAATGTTCCACCTCCGATGGTGCCCATGTTACCTAACGGGGCGGGGCGAACAGGCAGCTCTTCAAGCTTCCCCATCACACATATGCATCATGTGGACCCCACCCACCAAAGTCCTGCTAGTAGCAACTCATACCTACCTCAGCATGTTCACTACATGGGAAGCCAGCCTCGCATGGTGCCCCTCCCTCAAGAACTCCACAGCAGTCATTCAGGTGTAGCGTTGCACTCTCAGCCTGAGGCTCTCTGCACAACGCAATCCTGGGACGCACTCAGGGAGAACTCTCTTCCTCGCAGCACCGCATCCAGTGAGCGTTTTGTAAGAGATAGGACAGGGTTTGTGCAGCCTGTCCGGCAACATTACATTGACTGTCCACACGAGGGCAGCATGCCGCGTGCCATGTCGGGCAAGAAGCCTTCGCGAGAAGAACTGCGCAAAGGCTCTGCCTCAAAGAACTCGTCTCGTGATCAGCTCCCGCGACACGAGGATATTGCAGAGTATCCCATCGCTGAAATGAACCCTCTTTTACAAAGAACTCAGCGGCCAAGCACTGGGAAACCACCAACGTACGAGGAGGTTTCTGTGGTCCCTGAGAGCCAGGCTCTGATTGGTGGCAACAAGCACATGGAGTTGGAGCCTGTCAATGGTAGCGAATCAGATCACAGCAGAGTACTGACATCCAAGGAATTCCAGATGTCACAGAATGGTCTCAGTGGAGACAAAAGAGAAACTAGTGTCTAAAATCATGTTGTATTCATTGTATTCTATATGTCTGAATATGTAATCTATAGTGCATGCTTGACTTGAGGCTACGGTATACATGCAGCTTTAAAAGTACTTTCTTGTGATGTATTCACCTCGTATTGTGGATAAAATAATGTGGGCAGGTGGGAACATTCTTGGAATTGCAACAAGTTTAGTTTCTAAAGCTTGACATTGGTCTATTAATGACCAGTGTGAAGACTTTGGCTCTGTTTTGGAAGCATTTGTTTGTATTCCTGTTTTATTGCGAAGAGTATTCCAGAAAAATATGTATTCTCCATCACCTTATTTTTATAATTAATATGATCATGTGAAATGTAATTTGCAAGGCCACAATCACACACGAAACTAGGAGTTCGCAGGTTAAATTTGTTCCTTGTGTACTTTATATTTGAATTCAGTAGTGTAATTATTATTTTAAAACTCCTGTGACTCTAAATAGAAATATACCCTAATGCCAAAAGTAATAGCATTTCTTTGTAGAATCCTTCTCTTTGTCAAAAGAAAAGTAAGAAGAAGAAGAAAGATTAGTGTGCTCATTAGCCATATGTGCCACCCATCCCTACTTTTTTCCATGTGGGAATGAAATTATGAAAAGAATTTGACTGCTTAAAATTTTGTACTAATCCCCCCCCCCCCCCAATCTTAAATTTCATGAAGAGTCCTATCTGGGCTATATATGTTAAGTCAAGCTTTTCCATGTGCAATATTATCCTGAAAGCTTGTACACAGTGAGAGTTAGAGCCTTACTCTGATTTTGTCAAAATGCAGTGCAAGCTTCTTTTTTTTTTAACTTCCAATTTTTTAAGAGTAGACCATTATGTATCCATCATTCTAATCTAAATCAGTCTAGTACTAAATCATGTTGTACAAAAAATTCAAGTACAGTCAAACCTGTCTATTAAGGCCACCCAAGGGAAACAGAAAAAGTGGCTTCTGTAGACAGGTGGCCTTTACAGACAGGTTCTAAGACACATATTTCTTGCTTTATGGAGGCAATATAAGTGACCACTATAGACAGGTGGTTACTATAGACAGGTGGCCACTAAGACAGGTTTGACTGTACAAGCATAATGTCAGCTTCTTAGTGTGTATTCTGTGTGCCTGAAAGTGTTTATGAAGAAGATATAGCCAAGTACTCTAGCAGCCACTGAGTGACGAATATGGAGTATTAAATATTCTTAAGGGGCCAAAATGATAGTGATTGACCTGTTTGACATGAAAATAGTTCTTAATTTATCTTACATGTATCTGTATTCTGTACCTTGAATGGGGATGTGGTATTTAGAATGTACTATACATATGGTTGCCAATCATGTAGTAGATCTTACCTTTGTATATATATATATATATATATATATATATGTAGTCTATGCTATGAATGTAACAAGTGAAACAATGGACATTCTTTCAAAAGCTTCAGTGATAATGTGGTTTGTTAACTGTTTGCTCACTCTTTGTATGCAAATACTTTCCAAGCCGTAGGAGAGAGAGTCAAAGAATATTGGTAACATGCATCATATGATCAAGGATGAGTCGGTCCTATTTTTCTTTCCTTTTAGAGCACTGGCTTCATTTAGAGGTTATTTCAATTTTTTTTACTTTTTTAGATAATAAGCATTGTGATTTCAGCCTATATTTACTGACACCAAACACCTTTTATTTTCCGGACAGAAGTACCATGGGGGTACTATGTCTGATAGATTTGATTTATGATAGCTGAAATAGTATAATATATTCAGTGTTATTTCCTAAAGATGTTTAAATGTTTCAATCACTTTTCTAGTTGTAGAAGAAGTTGTAGAAGACATCCTTAAAACACCTTGGATATTTTGTTCCCATTTGAAAGCATGCATGTCATCAGCAAACAGAACTCTGGCAATCAAGCAAGAAAAAAAAAGTCCCACCACTACAGTATTCCAACAGCACTATATGGAGGCAGCCCTTTGTGTTTATATATATATATATTCTGTTGTGTCCACGCACAAATCAAGAGTTTTTCTATTTGAAATACATTTTGAGTACGACTTGGTACTGCAAAATGATACCATGTACAGTGCATATGCGTCAAATGTACATATTGGAAATGTAGACTAGTTTGAGATAGATATTGTCAGTGATGATTGTGATGTATCTATAGGTATGTGCCAGAGTATAGCGAGTACAATCCTGTTTGAAGAAGGGGCGTTTTCACCGCATAACTCATTATTTCCTAGGACAAAAAATATGAGTGCTCTAAAAATACCCAATATTATTATTATTATTATTATTATTATTACAGTTTGTCATTGTTGCAAAGTGAAAGGGAGGGAGGAAGACAGACAGAGAGAAAATGAGAGAGAAAGAAAGTAAGAGAGAGAGAGAGAGAGAGAAAGAAAGAAAGACATAAAGAAAGAGGGGGGGGGGGGGAGAGAGAGAGAGGGGGGGGGGGGGAGGGGAGGGGGATTGACAGAGGATAAAGAAAAAAAAAGTTCTCTAGCAAATCAAATTCATGCTAGTTTTTGAATATTTTGGAGTTCAAATTATAGGATTAAACACATTAAAGTCTCAAGTCTTAAGGATAATACAAGAATAATGATAACAAATGTTACATACATACCAGTAGTTTGGGTTCATGTTTATCATAGACAAGTCAGGTTGGATGTTGTTGTTGGTTTTTTTTTTTTTGGGGGGGGGGGGAGATGGATTATGAGATAGAGAGCAGGATATTGTCTTTATATTCTACTTGCCATTGATCAAATTTAAAGTTAGGTTTGTCTTTCATTTTGTTTTTTATAGGAAATTATTGAACTGTTATTAGGTGTATAACTTGCCATTTTTGTTATATGTTCAGACCTTTAACATGTAACTTTCAACAGAGGAGAGTTCTTAACTGTGGGAATTCAGTTATTACATGATGAGAATGTAAGTTCCTCTGGAAATTAATTGTCACTGAACTTGTTTAATGATCACTGTGACTATGAAGATTTTTGTTACTGAGTATTCAAACTTTTAGTGCTTACTGTATTCTTAAGTGAGAAAAGTTTTATCATTCTTATATATGTGCTAGTTGTGATGGGGAGCCTTTAGAATGCTACCATGGAGCCCAATGATTTTCTTTCTTTTGTTTGATACCTGAAAATTAGGACAGAAGCAGGAACTGTGAATTTTATATTCAATTTCCCCCCTTTAAATTTGTTGTTGTATTGTTAATGATTTTTCAAAATTCAGGATCAAAGAAGGAGCTGTAAAGTGTGTAGTCTACTTCCCTCATTTGATAAGATGTTTATTTTTAGTCATGTGAAGTAACAGGAATGTTGAAGTTTTATCCTTTTGTTGTTGGGCCTAAACTCTGTTTAAGTGTGTTTGCATTTATCCTCAGTTGTATTCATTTACAACTCATGTTGCCTACCATGCAACTCTTGTTCGTTCCAGTTTGATGTTTTAACTTTTCCTACTCTAGTACTCTGAACATTTGATAAATGAAGCATATATCATTCGATTGAATGATTGTAGTACTTACACAAGATTATTATTTATAAATTATATTTATTTTACATTGTTAGATTTAAATTTTAGCTTACACAGTAATTACAAAAAACAAACATTAATTTGATTCCATGGGATATATTTAATAGAAACTATTGAATCATGTTCCTAATTTATTTGATTCAAAATAAATATCTCCTTAGGAGAAAATCTGTCACTTACAGGTTATATTTATATTTTAAGTCTGGTTGTATTTTACTTCATGCAAGATCATTTTTATGATTTATCTGGTTTTTGATGTCTTAACAGTTTTCTTAAACTTAAAATCTAGATTTCTCTCTAAAAGATTGCATGATTGAAGGGCATCCATTGCTACATGCAGCAGATGTGGAGTTAGCATAAATATATTTAACATTTATAGGGCTATCATGAAATGTATAATGCTAGAAATAATACTCCGATCAGAGTCATGATGAGTTTCAAATTTTCGACCTTTTATTTCAGATCATCTTCAGGAACTAAAACATAAGTGAACATGAAATGTTTATATATAGTGTGGAAGTTTGACATCAAGTGAACTTAATCAGATAAATTACAAAAAGAAAAGAGATTAAAAACTTACAAAGGAGAGTGATTGAGGAGTAACCAACCAGTGGAATGTTAAATGGGACAAACAAATTGGTAACAGTAAGAATGTTGATTAGGGATAAATACATTGTATACAAAGGGAAGTAAAAGACAATCTAATTGTAAAGGGTTTTACAACCAGGCTACTCATTGTTAATTTCCAATGTAGTACTATTCGTCTATCATGAAATATTTGAAGTATTTAGGGCATTAGGCTAGCCAGTGAAAATTAGGAAGGGGTTTAATTTTTGTTCTTCAGTACAATATCCCTTCAAGCACTTTACAATTTGCACTCAAGAAAAGGAAAAGTACAAATGAGATTTTTTTTGGGGGGACAAACTAAATTCATGTATTCAACTATCGGGTACTGCCTTTGCTATTCATAATGTTAAATAGTACCTTCATCGGATGAATTAATTCATAAACCCATCAGTGAAGAAATTTGTTGTAATACTATTCAAGTTTTTCTGTTTGTATTCTGTACCTTGATATATAATACTGCAGTTTTGTAGTCACCCTCCTCCAGCATATTGACTGAAGCTGTGTTTGTTTTTTGTACATTTTTACAACCAGGCTACTCATTGTTAATTTCCAATGTAGTACTATTCTTCTGCATTGTATTCTTTACCAGATTACTGGATAGATGTTGAGCTAAGACTTGTCTGTATTTAGCAGCAGCAACAAAAAAACGATTGTATTCTTTTTTTTTTTGTATTTTAAATTATCTTTGTTATATTTATGTATTCTGTTTATATGTACAAAGAGTGTACATATTACTATGTTGTAAATAAACATGAAGAAACGGAGCAAAGCTACAATGAATTTTATTGTTCATGTTTTCATTGTGTTGGCCACTGAGATGTTGGAGAGAGTTTTAGTGTACTTGTATCAATTTTAAAGATAAAGTTGAGTTCTGGTCATAAGATTGAATTGTGAAAGAAACTGTCTCAAAGTAATTGGGAAAGCTTGATTATATAGCACATAAGAATTTGTGTATGCTGTAAGGTTTTCGAATCACCAAAATGATAAGAAATTGACTCAATCCTGCTGAGAGTCACATGCACTGCACACAGAAATGCGTATCTGGGACTGCCCACAGATGCTTGGCCCAAACATTTCAGCTGTTTCTTGTCATATTTTGAATGTGAGGGCTTTTGAAGAGCAATCCTTTTCAGGGGACATATCAGTGTCTTTTGGTGTTCATTTATGACAATCTTACCCCCCTCCAAAAAAAAAAAAGTCGTTTCCACGAGATACATGCCAAATACATTGGATATCAATGTGATTGGAAATGGCCATGAGAGAGAAATTTATACACTGTATATCTTGATATATCAAATAGAAAATTCAAACAAAATATCATCTGCTTAGAGCCTGAAGGATGATGACTTATATGCCACAACGCCTTTCTAGCTCCAGCAGATGACATTCAAATGAAATGTATACACCTAACTGTAGCTGCACAAGCTGTCAGGTTGAGTTCCGATATCACAAATTCCATTTACTTATTATGAAATGAAGATTGTTTTGAGGCCTACCAAACACCATTCACATGAGAAGTTAAATGTATTTCACACGAAACCAAACTTAGAAAGAATGCTTACCACCTAGTCCTCCCCTCCCCCCCCCCCCCCCCAAGTTACCAGAACTCAACACCCTCTTTAAAGGGGTCCTCAAGACTCCAAGGGAAAAAAATGATGAATAAAAAAAGAAACCACAAAAAAAAAAAAAGAAACCACAAAAAAAAAACCCCCACAGAAAGTAGACAACATATTGAATTCCTCATTCCATTGATGAATAGTTCTTGGAGGTTTATTATTCCATACTGGAAGACGGGGTTGACATGACATACCAGTATCTTTTGACAATCAATTTTATTCATAATTACTCTTTAGTTCTCACACAACAATGTGGAATCAACTTGATCTGTTCGCAACAAACTGGAATCAACGTGATCCGTTCACAACAACACAATTACCTACCGGTACTTCACATTTACACAATAGTCAAAGTTGAAAGAGATGTACTGAACTGTACTGTACACGTGTTACCCTGAAATATGTCTTCCCTGCAGCTTCAGTTAACCCATTGACTACTGAATTATCTCATTCCCATGGGCTTAATACTGGGATCACCCGGTTCCCGTTGGCATAGGGTTAATTTAATAAAGACCATGGATTTAGAATTTCATGTTCTTAATTGGCTAAACATTGATCTTTGGTTAACGAACATGGACTACATGCATCTATTCCCCTTTTGAAATTGAGATTTGACATCTCTATGATGCAAGAAAATAGAGTTGACAAGTCATCCTGGAAACCTTCAAGTTGGTGATTACTATTTTGTAAATTTGTGCCCACTGTGTTCACTTCCATAACACAAAAATACCCATGCTGGCGTCCAAGGCTCTTTGTGCACCATGAAGAATGACGAAGAGCCAGAATTTAGAGCAACACACTAAGGACATACGCATACAAGTGAACAGGCTCTGCACAAGTTGAAATCAACCTGGCATGATGAGTGTTGCCTGCATTGTTTCCAAATATTTTATGGTATAAGCAATTTGTGTGCAATAACCTTAATATGTCGGTTCAGAATCATTCTTCAAATTGTTACACTGTATATGATAACTCTATGAACATTTCAAACAATATAAAAGAATACAGGTACAAAATTAATATGAAGGAAAAAGGTAGCATGAATACAAAAACAGATTTTACCAACGAGATAATATCACAAGCAGAGATAATAGAAGAAAACTGAATGCTGGTTACAAAATAAAGCAGAAATACAAAGAGCAATTGATTACATTATGTATCATATTTTCTTTTTTTTTAGAGAGGTATCATTTTGAATTAACGCTTTGATAGTTAAGAGCATTGCAAATTAAAAAAACAAACAAATTTGTGCTGATGACCAAGACTCAGAGAGTCTTAAATCTACATTCATTATCCTTTATTCTCAAAATATTCATTCATGCCTTCATAATGCAAATGAAATAAGTGCACATGAAAATTTCAGGATATATTCACTTTCTTTTTTGGAATCCTCAATGCTTGTTGATTCAATGGTTGTACAATTATCTAACAAACAAAAAGTGTTGAAGTTCTTTGAAAATGTATATCATAATCTGTTCTCTCCCCCAAATACCGGTATATTTAGCACAAATGTAGATGAAAGCACATTGTCAGCTGAGTAGTTTGAGTACAATAATTCATAAAAATAACCATGTAAAACAAAACAAACAATAAATGGAAATAAGACAAATGTCTTGGAATGTTACACAGTAACTTTTAAAAACAATACTGATGGGGCAAGTCTTGCCTGTGATATGTTCCCGTACTTTTTTTCCCCCCTTCTTTTCTTTTTTTTTTTTTGGGGGGGGGCAAGAAAAGATACCATAAACAGCCAAATCTCTTTTTCATTACTTAAACGATATAAAGAAAATTACTCGTAAATAAAACTAGATTAATATTTTATATCAATATGTATTTCACTACGCAGCCTTGAAAGAATAAAATTCATACAATGAAAAGCTACTACCAATTTATACATAGATTACATAATCAAGCATATTTGACGATAAATGAGGCAACATATCATTCTTGCAGTCATCACGGATAGAAGGGGAGGGGTCGTTTATTTAAGGCAGATTTGTTCAAATTTCTCATGAAACATGGGACATATGTACCTGCCACAATTTTTGAGAAATATTTAATGGCCAAATCTTAGATTCATCGCTTTTAAAAATCATTTACATGTATTTTCATTCGATGACCATTACACCACATAAACACAGATAGAGACATGTAAAAAAAACCCACCAAAACTAATACCCTGGAAGGGAACACCAGACAAAACATCCCGAAAATAAAACCAAACAATTTTCCAAAAAAATATTTCTGTAAGACCCCGTTCTCACTCACTTTGAAAGTGGACTTTTGGAGCAGTCTATCTAAGACCCGTTCCTCAGGAACGGTTCTTAGGTGAGTGTGAACGGTCAAAGTGGTCCAGGAAGTGGT
The DNA here is from genome assembly GCA_025618425.1 of Heliocidaris tuberculata. NCBI lineage: Eukaryota > Metazoa > Echinodermata > Echinoidea > Camarodonta > Echinometridae > Heliocidaris > Heliocidaris tuberculata. Next base: position 19,639,772 of record CM046847.1, read on the forward strand.
CTTCTGGACCGCTCCAGAAGACCACCTCGGGGAGGTGGTCTTGAGGAACGGGTCTTATTAAGAGCGGTATGGACCGCTCTAAACGTGCAATGTGAACGAAAGCGTACTTCAACCGGAAGTGAGCCAGTGACGTTCCGCGCACAAAACAAAGCAAAAGCAATCGATCGGGCAGCCGGCAGGCACGCTACGGTACATCAGTTTGTATTCCGCGCGAAAAATTTGACCCGCTGAACTGAGCTGCCATAGCAACAAGGCCACTTTGAATCGTGGAGCGGTTTGAGCGAGAAAAACTGCTCGGAGTGTGAACGCTAGCAAACCGTTCCTCAAGACCCGTTCCTCTGGAGCGGTCTTTCAAAAGTGAGTGAGAACGGGATCTAATACATGTTCCTTACAACATCAGACTTTGCATTTGATTGTGTTAACAGTGTTATTTCTGATAGACAGGCCACAAAGATTACAATATCATCTACCCACATCCACAAATACTGAACGTACAAGGTTTCGCCAATTACATGTATCGGTACTCCAAACAAGGGAAACATTCATATGACATTGGAACTGTCAATGGCACATTATGCCAGGTGATTACTACATGCCTTCTTGTGACAAACTCAACCACACATTTCACATGGGCGGCTATTTTGAATAAATAATTACAGTGAGCAAAGAGTTTGTTTTGTTTTGGTATTTGTGGCAATTATTTCCTCCTATTTGAATACACACATTGACAACTCTTTTAACATCCAAACATTTACACAAACACACAAAATGCACACTGACAGGATTTTCTTGGGTCTACTAATCATGAATACTGGATAATGGATAAGGCAATTAATTCTAAGGCCCAGTGCACATGAGGTGTTATATCAATTGCACCATTCATGGACACTGAGACATATAAATGCACAGAACAAGTCCAGGCGCAATCTCTAGTTTCACACTCATCCCGTTGAAGCAGGACGTGACGGTTTAGGATTTGTCAGAAATCAATGACTTTCAACGGGAAACTGGTGTAACAATATACACATAACAATTGAGTGGATACAGAACATTTGAGCGACAACTGTCATTATCTGTAGGGGCCTACTGTTCACTGCTTAGTGTGGCATGAATCTACTGAATTGAACGATCAGCTGGTGTAATCGATGGTAGCGGAATAACACCTCGTGTGCATGGGGTTTAAAAGACATGGTCACAAGTGAGTTAATCGGCTTCCTTGGGCAGGGATTGATGGGTGAATGGACATGGGCGATGCACTTGGGATAGATGTCTAGCACATGACAAGTTCTGTATTTCCTTCTTTAGTGATGAGCTGGACCAGAGACCCACTGGTTGGACGTTCTTCTCCCTGAGACCACTTGAACAGCAACCTAATGAGAGAATAGTATGATGTAATGAATAACATTGTAAAGCACATTGAAGTATTCACATAATGCGCTATATGAATGTAATATATGATAGTTATTATTATGTAATGAAATATGGTGTGGCTAATCAAGGTAACTAAAAATCTTAGATTGGTTTGCATGATGGATGGTGAATCCAAAATTGCAATGGCAATGCTTATCTAGCAACATGTAGTTTGAAGAGCACCAGATTCAAAATGGCACAACCAGCAAATAATGCTCATTCTTGAAAACTACTTGTTTTGTGTGTGTGTGTGTGTTGTGCAGAAAATCTCATCTACTGATTAAAGACTATATGCAAATTTGTTAAAGTCAGCCTGAAGTATTCATCAAGTGATATTTTAACTCTTTTGGGTAATGTAGCTTCAAGGTCATGAAAGACATTGGCAAGATTACATTTCATATAAATATTAAGAGTCTAATCAAGAAAGCTTGTTACATCGATCCAGCATCAATCTAAAAAATATATAGCTATTTTGGTAGGCCTACTGTGCATCATTTCAACTTGTTTCCAGAATAGAAGAAGGGTAGCAGAACTTACTCTGAGACATATTCCAGGGTTGTCCAGGAGGAGAAATCAGCATTGGCCATGAATTTTCTGTTCATTGGCGTGTCTAAGGTAACCCTGGAGTAAACAAACAAATAAACAAAATTTTAATCAAATACAGACATAAGAACATACAAAGTTGCTTTGTTTATGAATTATTAGAATCAGAAATATCAGATTTTTCTACATAAAACTAGGGAACATTAACCGTGTCTAAGGTATGCGCAAAGCAGCTTACTGATAACCTATTGAAGTGTATGATCATACAAATTTTTATCAAGTTTTACAGGAATACAGTAGAAAAGTACAAAAACTAACAACTAGCACTTCTTAGCAAATGTATAGAGTGCTTTTATCATTATTTACTAACAAAATATTCTTAAGAAGCTTCCTACCAAACACTCAAAATGCCCCATACAGGCCAACCATATGATTTTAAAAAAAGTTTGTTGTTGTGTTACAATAGGCTTGCCGCTTGTTAAATCAAATATACGATTCTGTCCATATCACAAGTAATGACAGTTTAAAATTAGTATTACTTTTGACTTGATTTAAACAAAGCTCCAGAACTTTTAAGAGCCCGTCGCTCTATTACTAAAATGCCCACCATTTTCGATATTGATGCATTCCTCACTCATTCTCATCATATTGCTGTTCAGTTAGCTGCAAATGTTTTTAAAGGGATCCCAACAATTTCCTAAAGAATGTAATGTGTGTTTTCAAAGACAAAATCCTCATGACTTACGGTAAGATGGCAAGAGCTGTGGCGTTGGCTGGAAGTCCACTGTTTTTATCACCAAGACCTTTGGTTAGTTGATGAACAGCAGCCTTGGCCATACCGTAGCCCATCATACCTATAATCAATCAAGGAATAACAATTATTACTTAATCATTTTCCTCGACCTTCACCTGTCAACAGTGAGCCCGATGGCTCAGTGATAGACCAGTCGTCTTTTAACTGAGAGGACTGGGGTTTGAAACCAAGTGGATGCGCTAATGCCCTCATTACCAAATCCCTCGGAGAGGACATAAAGCCGTTGGTCCCCTGGTTGCTTACTTACAAGCATACACATGCTTTCTTAGCTGTCTGGTAAAATAAATATTAGTTCAAAACAAACCACTGATAGGCTTCATATCATCATAAAGCCCATCATTTATGACAAAATGACAAATACTTCAAACAGACATCTTCTCATTTGTGAAACATTGAAACACTTAATCCCTATCAAATGCTTCTGAACATATACATGTGTAAATATACATCCGTAACCCAGTATCTAAATCATATATATATATATATATATATATATATATATATATATATATATATACATATATATATTTCCCAATAAAGTGAGGACAAGAAGTTCTGAAAACCATTACACACACTAACTGTCATATCAAATTAAAGCCACAGGTGTATGACTTCAACATTAACAAATCAGAATCCCATTTAAAAAAAAAAAACCTTTTGACATCTGTTTGCTTCTCTATAGTATATGCTTTTTACACTTGTAAAATTTTGCTCAGTCCCATACTATCGGTGAGGCTAAATGAGGATTTAGCCCCACCAACAGTACGGGACTAAGCTTAGCCCACCTTCTGTTCAAATTGCATTTTACCAAAGTGGGCTGACTCCAGCATACTACGAATTATTTTAGCCCTGGAAAATGCAGGGTAAGCCCCACCAATGGTGGAGCTAAATGTCAAAATGTGGGGCTAAGTGCTCTGGCTAGGGAGATAGTACAGGACTAAAGCTGCAAATGAGAACAGCAACAACAACAACAACAAAAAATAGTCTGGAGTTAAGGATAGTCCGGGTTAAGGACAGGATGGGTTTTAAAAAATGCTAAAAAGCCTAGTAGAGTCCTATATTCATTCAATATTTACATTCTATATCACTACTGAAGGTGGCTCATGAGTACCCAGGTGATGTAGATACCACTACATCAACACCATTACCATCATCATCATCATCATCACCACCATCACCATCATCATCTTCATGATCAACATCACCATCAACAAAATCATCATCATCAACACTTTCAACATAATTCTTATCATGATCATTATGATCATCATCACCACCAGTATAATCATCATCAACAACATCACCACCACCATCATCATCATCATCATCATATGAAATATCGATTATCTTCATTCAATACCTACATATATACTGAAACAAATTCAATATCTACTGGTGTTATTGTTAGGCCTACTTATTATTTTGCTTTTGGGTAAAGATATCATTACCTGCAGTTCCTCCAAGGGCTGGGGATGCACCGGTCAACTGGAGCAGACCACCCTCTTTCAGGTGTCTCGCAGCAACTCCAGCCGAGATGACTGACGTCCAGCAGCTCTGTTTGACCATCAGGTCAGCATTCTTCACAAGGTCTAAAAGAAAATCGAGGGTTTGCATTTTGGTTCAACAGGTTTGAAACAATTTGGAACATGGGTACAGAATTTTCTGCCCAAAAGCCTGCCCATGCACCTCTCTGATTTAAAACTTTAATTACCTACTATAATAAATTTTTGGAAACATTATTACCAAAAGATATTGTTAATCAAATAATAATGATGATAATAAAGAATTCCTATGTTTCTCTAGTCATTTATTCAAAATAATTTTTGTGAAAAAATATTTTAAAAAGCATATAACTCATGTTTAATCAAATTCAACAGCTGAATTTTTCTGTATTATTTGTTTTGTCCAGAAAATAGTTCCCCCTCTTTTTTCAAAGTGATGTACACTTTTAAAATTTGCAGGGAATTGGAAAAGGGCAATATAATTGTGACACTCTTACATTTTCCAGTTGTGAGTAAAGGCATATGAGCAGTTGACTGAAAGAGGAAGGTTACTTTTTAAGAGAAAGCCAAACGAAGCATACACTCTAAAATCATTTGACCTCCATCCCCCCCCCCAAAAAAAAAAAATAAATAAATAAATAAAATAAAATAAATAAAAATAAAAAATAAATAAATTAAAAAAATAAAATAAATAAGAACAAAAAATAAATAAATAAATAAAAAAAATAAAAAATAAAATAAAATAAAAACAAAAACAAAAAAAATGTCTGAAGTCCTATCACCATGTCATCATCTTATGAAGATAGCAATGGGAGAAATAAAAATTAATAAAATATATCTTCTTGGCAAAAAGAGTTGTTAAATAATCTAAATAAAAGAAATTGGTTCTATACAGAAAGCATTTCAATAATGGAATGCTTCTTTCTAGCCTATACTATAGCCAAGACAGTAAACCTGGGGACATTTTTACCAGAGTCCAAACAGACCAACCATAAAACTTCTATATTACAATTCAAGAAAGGAGCATAGATACCATACATGTAGTATGATGATGACTTTTTTTTTCTCTCTCTCTCTCTCTCTCTAGTTCTCAATATTCTTATCACCCTACACTATATCATCATCTAAGGAAGATAGCTTGGTGAGAAATGGTCTAATTCTACACAAAATTACTCACTTTGTGTATAAACTACATGTATAGTCATAAAACATTTGAAATATGCATTTTTGTGGTAAAGTAGGTAGAAATTCATCAATTAAAAACTTAATCCTGTAGATACATAATTGATGAGAAATAAGTAATAGATATTTTACAATCATGATAGGGTTTAGGGTTATGAATATGATCTAGATTACAGTTTAGTGCCTACTGTTACAAACACACCTTTGGACTTTGCATTGCCTCCAGCCCATCCTCCGGCCACACATAGAATTGCATCTAACTTCTGACCAGAGAGGGCCTCCTCTACCTTGGAGTAGACTTCTTCCGACTGCTGGGTCCACGAGTTGAGCTCACTGATGATGACATTTGCATCTGCTTGCTCATTGGGGGCCAAATCTGCCGATAGTACCCACTACAAAACGAAAGAAGAAAAAAAAAGAAAAGATAGATTCCTACAAACTTAACAAAGTTATTTCAAATTTAATAATTTTTCCTGATGTCCTTGATGACCACCATGACCATGCATTCTGTCTGATCTATGAGACTGCAAATTATCAAATCGAATCTGTGTCCTGTGACAGTCTATCTTCTTTAAATTAAGACTTTATCTTAGACTCAGATCTAACAGTTAAAAGTTAGTCTAGATCTAGATCTAACGTTAGGCCTACATGATCTAGTTAGAGTTTGTCAACATGGTCAAGGTCTATTGTTACTTGTTAGGTCTGATCTAATAAGTCATAAATTTTAGAATTCATTTCTAGATAAGAGGTCCAAGTATGCCATAATAATTATTAGAGAAAATCTTAATTTGACATGCGTGACTGTGCGATTCTGATAAAACAAAACATGCAACGAACACAAACTTTTCATCTTTATCATAGCAATCGGTATTCATGCAAAATCGAGTCAAAATGATGAAAAGGTTTTATTTCACTTTCAGATATTTTATTCACAAGCCTCAAAATGTTGTCTTTCACATCAAAACTCCTGAACTGTGTGTAAAATTAATGAGTGCGGCAGTGCGCAGATATAGGCACCATGGTTTTTTGAACGTTGAAATGACACAGCCGCCATTTCCTGTTAAAATGGCATTGTTCTCGCTCCAAATTTTCCAATTTTGATGAGATTTTTTGCAAACTTAGTACTCTTTAGAATATCAGCTATAATAGAAAATTAAGCATTAGAGGAATATTAGAGAAATTTTTGTTCATTTTCAGGTCAAATCTTAGGTGCGCAGACATAGGGCTCCCCACTTATCCAATGAACAAGGTTATAATATAAGCTGACTGGGGCTCCTGATCATATAGTAGCTAGTCGATACCCCGACACTGTCACTGCCCCAACAAAAGTCACAACAGGTGGGACTGTACACAACCTCGTACAGAAGTACCTCAAGTTACCGATCTAAATTTACACTTTATGTCCAAAAAATATTCCCCCAAATAACAGAATTAGTGCCAAAATAAATTCTTTACACTTTACCCAGTTCTTTGATTTGTAAAAGTTCACTAATTGGGAACCAAGGGCCCCTTTTCCACCGTAGACGAAGACACGGGAGTTTGCTGCCATTTTGATGTAGTGAATGGTAAAGATTAAAGTAATATTTTCCCATTTTTAACAAATTTTAGTATTTTTATATTGTTCAATAATTATAAATAAATATATATTATATCATTAGTAATATTTTATTGCTATAATTTATTTTTATTTGGTAATTTTGAACTTTCATTAAAAATGAATGTTCGAGGTTGTGACATCACTGCTCATGGGGCTGAGCACTTCAGATTTTGATGAATATGCGTGAATAATTGGACATAAAAACACTATTTATTTTTTATGTGGAGCCCGTATTGAACATTTACATGGTGTTTGTAGATCACAAGACTCCTCTTAAGCTGTGAATGGATTTTGAGTCTAACTTGGGGCTGACTTTTTGCCTAGGATGTCCCGACATGAAGGTAAGCAGATTGCAGAAACCGGAACATGTCAGCATTATTCCATAGGCAATAGTACAGAAAAGTCCTGCACTAATTCAAATGAAAAATTGAATGTGATCATGAATCGTAATTGCGCCGCTTGCGCCTGCCTAACTGTGTTAGCTTCTCATGGCTACCTATTTTAGTGAAGTGTGAATGTGAATCTGTAGGTCGTTTCATCAGACCGTCATAACGACAAGATCAGTGCAGCGACATTTCAACATGCTTCACGCCACTTATCCAATGAACATGATGAACAAGGTTATAAAGGATGCGGGCTAACTCGACACTAGGGCGAACTCGGCCTTGGCAGAAAATTGCGGCTGAGTGAGCCCAGAGATTTAAATTGATCGCAAACACTTGTGTTGAATTTCGCATTAACATTAATTACACGTTTCAAAACACTAAAATTCAAATAATTTGATATCAATGTATAAAATGATTAGCAAAGAAGTAATGTAGAAAATTTCCAGAAGTAAAATTATATAGTCAAGGATTGTAATTCCGAACAGATTGTATTACCGAACGTGTACAGTTAAGCGCCTAAAATGGGTTTTCATACGCGTGGGATTACGCGTATGAAAACCACACTATTGAAACAAAGGTTGTGTCTTTTTCCCATAGGTTTCACACGTTCGGAAATACAGTACCTTTTTCAAGGGACCAAAACGCCGTGTTGTTGGGAAGGGGTTCACTTGGAAGGGAATATCGTATTAAATCTACGTTGTCTTTTAAAAATTCCATCAACTTCTTTTTCTGTAGGACTTTGAGCATTCATTATGTAAGTTTGTTTGCTATCGTTGATTTTCTGAAAAGTGTTCGGACACTGGATCCACCACCATACAAAACATGAAATTTAAGGCTACGGTGCGTTGCATGGACTTCAACTCTTGAAACATAGTTACCGCGCAGTGCCGAGTTAGCCCGACCCCGTTATAAATACAATATAATGCTGTCGCTCAACTTGTCTGTTAAGCATGCTATAATTGCTAAATATGGAGGTGGATCCTATTATTACTGAACACTTTTCAAAAAATCAACCATAGCAAATAAAATATCAAATGAATATCTGTCAAACTTACGTAATGAATGCTTAAAGTCCTACAGCAAAAGAAATTGGTGGAATTTGAAAAAGACAAGGTAGATCTAATACGATATTCCCTTCCGAGCAAACCCCTTCCCAACGTCGCAGTGTTTTGGTCCCTTGAAAAGGGTATTGTATTACCGAACGTGTGCCCCCTATGGGAAAAAGACACACAACCTACCCCGATTTAGGGGCCAACTGGGTGACGACTGGGGGTGACCAGAGAGCAGTTCCTAAGTAAGATATTACTTATGTTTTTTTTTCCTCATTTTATGATCTTCTACCGTGTTCTTTGTTTCAGTAGTGTGGAGAACATGCACGTAGTCCCACACGTATGAAAGTCATTTTAGGCGCTTAACTGTACGCGTTCGGTAATACAATGCTGTTCGATAATACAATCCATGACTAAACCACTTAATACATGTACAAGCTTATCTGAAGATAACCTTGTACTCCAGACTAGCTTTTACGCATGAATAGGCTTCAATAGTTTTTGTGTGTATCAGCGGGCCTATTTCCAGTCTAGATCATTCATACATGAGAGGAAAATAATTATTTAAAATTTCGCTTTCAATTCTAATTCCCCAAATTTGTGGCACAGTCAGAGTTGAAGGGTCCCTGAATCAGGTAATCTAGCAAATTTAAGAAATTAAATCTTGCTTAGAGCAATTTTGTCGTCTGTTTTTGACTGCTACAACAATGAATGTTGGACACAGTCCCACATAGGCAAGGTCCTATGAGTGTGACTAAACTTACATGCTAAGACAATAAGTGTTTCACAAAACCGCCTTTGCCAGTCCAAGAAGACCAGCGACAACTTCCCTGACAAGTGACTTGTCACTACTCCAAACCTATCATAACTTTTTAGAACGCCATCACAAGTACATGTAGCTTTTAATTAGTCCATCTTCATTGAAAAAAGGATAACTGCAAACCCCTTGCCATATGATGGATTGATAGGGGGACTCAAAGCTCTGCACTTTGTTTTCAGTGGCTAAAAAACATTTAATTCAGTGGTTTATGTGAATTTCTTTTATCTGCCTTGGTTCTACATATTCTGAAGTCAATCGTTGACAGAATTTGGGCAAACTATTGTCAATAACTAATACTTTCAAGTTTCAAGTCAACATTGATGGCTGTGTCAAAATTTGTTTGACAAAATGAAAGGGTCCTTAAACTAAGCACACGTAATAAATTAATGCAAATCTTGATTTTAAAGCTGACTGATGTGAATTTCACCCTACACTGTGTATAATGATATACATGTAATGATATAATGATCTTTTAGGAAATGAAACCTAAAATCATGATTCGTACACATGTTTACATGCTTATCAAATGATCTTGAAATTGTTGTTTGAAAGACGCATGTCGAATCGAGCGCACTGGGCTAACTCGACCTCTTTTTTTTTTTTTGGTGCAGAGTTTGAGTTGACCGTAGTGCTGAGTTATCCCAGATCCCAGAACTCTTGAGGAAATTGGATATGATAAATGTTCTGGGTGCCATTGCATAAAGACTTACTATTATAGTAACTTTGCCATCAATGGTAACTACCCTGGTAACGTTGCTCAAGAGCCAATCAAAATCCAGTATTCCATGAAAAGTTACTATAATGGCAAAGTTACTATAATGGCAAAGTTACTATAATGGCAAAGTTACTATAATAGCAAGTTTTATGCAACGGCAACCTGAACTTTCAAAGAATGCAATGGTAACCATATTTTCTTCCAATATAAGAAGTTCAAGTATGAGTGCAGAGTAATTCAGGGCATTTATAGGATGAAAGTATATTTCATGAAAGTTCTCTTATCTCCGTTTACATGTATGACAAAATCCATGATTTTGGAAGAAGTGCGTGGTACGGTTCTGACTAGCATGAACTGCCGAGCCTGGCCAGGTTAACCTACAACTTTTTGAGATGCTGCCCTGCTTCTGTATTCATTTAGTCACGTTACTAGTGGAAACAGGGGAGCGTTTCATCAAGCGTTTCTGTCAGTGATTTTTACCGACAACTGTTATAAGCTACTGAAATCCTTGCATCTGATTGGCTGAGAGCAAATTTGTCAGTAAAAATCACTGACAAAACGCTTGATGAAACGCTCCCCAGATTTCAAATGTCAGATTGTTGATTGACTGTCATTGAAATTGAATGAATGATATTTTTTATTGTCACAAACATGATTGAGATTAACTTTAAACTTTCCATACCAAGGAGAAGGAAGGTAGAGGGGGGCATGACAGTGATCTGAGACATGCACTAACCTGGCTTACTCCATTAACCTGTTATTAATGAATGAACTACCATACTTGGAATCCAGTTTGCATACATTACTTGTTGCTATGTCTGACAAGCCTCTGACAAGCTTTCAGGTTGTCAAGAACAACCTTTGTTTTAAACGTATGCATAAAATTTGAATATATTTGTGAATAGGTCTATTGTATTGTTTTGGAGAGAATTAACCCTACGATACATCTGTAGTATTTGATGGGCAAGCATGAGTTTAACTGCGTGAGTGCTCAAAAACTTACAATCTGTGGCCCATCTCTGGTAATCCTTGCTTTTGGGTGGTGAACTTCGGGGCTTGCACAACCTATGTGCGCATGTAGTGTTTGAGCCTTTCTTACATAATAATCGCATGCCAAGCGTACTACAGGAGCGATGTAAGGAAACTGTCTTGTAACCACTTAAGGTCTTTGCCTCAGTCTCGCGACCTTTGAACCTTACTTGCCGACCCAGCATATATCGGATAACTCAGCGCTTACATGTAAGCATAGGAAGAGAGGGAAATTTTATTTGAATAATCGAATGGTATCTTTCAAAGGAAGAATGCACCAAATACAATGTCTGAAGTATACACATGTAGGTCTTCAAAATGTCCACTTTGTCCACTTTGTCCACTCTGAAAACTTTGGGTTTGGTAAAGTATGGAGGCTTTTGACAGGGCATACATGCATGACTGATGTGTATATTTAAGACATGCACATGAGATGCAAAGTAAGCACATTGTACATGTATGCGTAATTGGGTTTTTACTGACTGTATCAATCATTAACACATTCACGGAACTACACTGTATCTACTGTTTGTGGGGCTATGTCGGTGACAATTGACCTCTTAAAGTAGTAACTGCACTAGAAAAATCTGCACAAATCTGAAGAAAAAAAAAGGATGCCTCTTGCAAAGTAATAGTTAGTGTTTATGATGAATTAGTATTTTACCATAATAAAATTTCTTTCATTGGATCTAGATATTTTCTTGATAATGTGGCATGCATGCAGCTTCCGACTCGATCTCCATGAGCTAGTTAGCACTATATAGCCGAGCGCGCTGCCCTTACAAGCAGAACTATGGTCTTTGCCTATTAAATGAGCCAAATATATATTTTTTTTTGGGGGGGGGAGGCTGCCATGCTGTGAAATGACTAGGAGGGGTGAAGCTGCTGATAAGCAAGAAAAGTCTTTTAAGGAAAATGAAGAACAGAAAAAAGGTGGAATCAGCTATATATTCCAGATAATATTCTGCTCAATGACGATAGATTAAACAATAATTGAAAGGAAAAAAAAGTTTTGGTCGTGAAAAATTTAGGGGAAAGCAGCCCCAACCCTGTACGAGTTCGCCAGTGCCTAAAAGTGTACACTTTCTTGATAAAATTTTAGTTTCAGATAGATGATTTCAATTCTTCAATTTTCAGTCTGTTAAAAAGGGCGGTCTGCATGCGTAGTTCTTTATTTCTCTTCTTCCCTTCCCTCTCTCTCTCTCTCTCCACATCCCCCCCCCCCCCCCCCTCACACACACACTCTCTTCGGCATGTCCTTCACGCTAACTTTTGTACCAGTTAAAAAAGAAAGGGAAAAAAAAATTCTATTCGGTTTATTTCATCAGGATACCTCTTTTAGCCTTAATCTGTTCTTCGAACTTCAGAATCATATCATATTTTCTCTCTACCTTTCATACTTTATTTTTTTCCTTTTCATCCCCATCCATGTGCATTCCCTTTCACTATCACAGAGGGGAGCTGAAATTGACCAGAAAGCTAGCTAGCTACATGTAGCTCGGGGCATGTTCGATCATGAAGCATTATTTATTAAAATCACTATAGAGTTCGATCCACTCGATAGTGCAAATTCTCTGTTTTCAATTCAATGTTTTATTTCATTCCCACTCCCTCTACACAGAAAAGAAGTACACAATCAGATAAGCGTTTTTTTAAAATGATATATTTATTTATTCAATATTCATATACAATAAGCGTTTCAATATCATGGGGCATATTTTATCATGAAGCATTATTTATTAAAATCACTATAGAATTCGATCCACTCGATCGTGCGAATTCTCTATTTTCAATTCAATGTTTTATTTAATGCTCACTCTCTCTACACAGAAAAGAAAGACACAACAGATACATGTAAGCGTCTTTTATTATTTCTTTATTTATTCATATACGATAAGCATTTCAATATCATTTGTCGTGACTGTTCTTTTCACTTTTTTTTATTAAACAAACCAAAGAATCCGGTTGAGACCGGGTACTGTGACTGTGCACATATAGTAATCATGCGTGGGGCCAGTGCTCGCAACGCAACGCTGCATGTATGTGCAGTCTCGTCCACAGCACAGCTCTGGTTGCAAGACGACGCAGCCGTTAGTTATTCGATGCAATATGCGTGGCTGCTCTCCACTCGAACTATGGGTCGTAAGCGCGGTGCCTCCCGTTGTTAGACACATACCGTTTTGTTATGTTTGTTTTTTGTCTAAAAATAATCATTTTAAACATATTTTGGTTTTCTTTTTATGGAATATATATGAATACATGTACGGAAGGGCACTCACAGCTAGTAACAAAATTTTGTGGCCGTAAACAGTTTGATTTTGAAAGGGGCATTCCAGCCAGTGAGAGGGGCATGGCGGCAAATTGCCAATTTACTCGGTAGTCATTTGGATTTCTTACCAATCAACTTGGTCAGGGATAGAGTTACAAATTTTTACAGTGTCTTTTTTCTATCCTTTTTAGGCATCTCTTGTTGAATATTGGGGATTTGTAAACTATTGACTAGATCAGGGATAGTATTAATGTACAGTATTATATTCCACTTACTAAAAATTTTGCTGTTAGATTGTTCAAAAGGTAATAAAGTGAGAAAGCGTAGTTATCCCCATCAATTGACCTGAGAAGAAAAGTTCATACCTTGACGGAATAGTGCTTATGTGTTTGGCTGATCTCTTCAGTCCATTGTAGAGTCACAATGCGTTATCAATATTTTGGGTACATGCGAAATGAAAGTGCGTGACCTTTACGAATAGTCAGAATGAAAAGTGTGTGACCTTTACGAATAGCTCCATAAGCATACTAAAATAAGCTTAAATAAGCGCGCATTGCCCATTCGTGCTCTTAATGTGCCAGGAGGCCGGTTTATGTAATGGTGGTTTTAACTTCTTTTGTGAATTTGGGCCTAAATGTCTTTTTAGAGAAGTAGACAGTTATTGTCTTTCTCATACCAGTTAAATGTTTCAGATGTGGAATATAAAGCAAATAATCACCTTTTGACTTCCTCGGCGATCTGAATGTATGATACGCTATCTTTCCTCAGCTTCGCTTTGGAAAGATTGCTACATCCAGATCGCCTCGAAAGTGATAGTTTGTCCCATCACCTTCACCAACGGTAATTATTTGCTTACTGTATGATGTCTATCTATCTATTTTCTGTCTTTTAGGAAAATCTTTTGTCAAGGATTTGGGATATCTGTACAGTTGACTTGGTCAGTGGCCATCAATGACAAAGCGTGATGATTGAATGCTGTTTGAAGATGAGAGCAAAAAGTTATGTCATGCCTAGTTTGGATGAACTTGTCAAAGGAAGTTGCAGTGTCTGCTTCAGGTGTAGGCAGTGTACATGTTGTTTGGAGTTGGACTCTTGCCTCTCTTCCGATTACCATAAAGAAAGTTGCAAAGGCATTTTATGAGTGAATACTTGTGTTATGGTCTATCCCTAGTTGGCTGAGGAATTCTCCACCATGTACTTGGCAGGTTGTTCCTTAATCACAAGATACATGTATGCTGTCTTGTTGATGGTGGAGTGATCGTTGATGACAATTCTTCTTGATTCCCAGATCTTTGCACTGCACAGTTTCTGAACAAGTGCCTCTTCAAATTGTGTACTCCGGTGTCCCATGTTCTTGTATGTTGCCTTCCAGTAGATGTTTTGCAAATGTGATCACAGACAGGTTTTTCATGGCATAGATGTTAACATACATGTATTTGTTGAAGTGGTCTACCACAACCACATGACATGTAGTTGTGGTAGACCACTTCATCAAATACATGTACAACTACATGACATGTGGTTGTGGTAGATCACTTCACGAAATACATGTACATGTATGTTAACCTCTATGCCATGAAAGACCTGTCTGTGATCACATTTGCAAAACATCTACTGGAAGACAGCATACAAGAACATGGGACACCGGAGTACACAATTCGAAGAGGCACTTGTTCAGAAACAGTGCAGTGCAATGGATATTGCATGTACATGTGGGGGTTTCAAACGGATTCACAGGCCGGACTTGTCTCACAGGAATCAGCGATACATTGTATTTCTATTCATGAAAAGCCAGTAGTACATGTAGTACATGTCATACTTCGCCTACCCTTTTAAGGGAAACTAAAAAAAAAAAGCTACAGGTATATGCGCCTTTTTTCTGCTAAAAAGAATCCTCTAGATTTATATACACTTATATGCAGTGTTCTGCACTTTTAGACAAAGTTCCTCTGTTTCACTTGGTTGTATATACATGTACATGTATGTATATGAATTGTTGAGAAAATGAAATGATGAGAGCCAACTGTCTGTGATGTTTACATCATGTATTTTATAAGCAGTATATGTGCCTGCACTGTAGTAAATGAATGCAAACTCTGATTTAAGTATATTTAAGAATAAAATCTGCATTGTTTATAATAATTGATGAAATAACCATGTTGAAGAAATTGTTTATGATGTGGTCTTGTTCTTTACATACAGTAATGTTGAAGATGTGTGCATGTTTTCACAGCAATAGGCTGCTCTGTTGCTGAGATCTTGCCGGGAGGCGGCATCATGGCCTTCAGTCCTCAAAACCTTTGAAAAGGCCCATTCTTTTTTATAGGTTAGATGAATTCTCACATATATGAATAAATGTTCTCTCATGAATATTACATTTTCTCTAATTTGTATACAACTGGTAGATACAGTGGGTGATTTCAAGTTTGGTGTTGGTGTTGGTGTTGGTGTTGAGAGCATGAATTGGGCTGCTGATTCTAGCCCCAACACCGAATTCGAGTTTATAAAAATAATACCAAACACATTATTGATAGCTCAACACCTAGTGAAGTCAATCCCAGCACCAGCTTCATTTCAGGTTAGGTGTTGTGGCTGGTGCTAGTTTTGCCCCAACACCAACACCAGCTTTCAACACCGAACTTGAATTCACCCAGTTATGCTTTGGGTTCCCTTACTTCACTTTTGTTGACATTATGCTACAGGGACAAGATTAATGCTACAGATACTGACAGAGGGTAAAATTCCATTTCTTAATACGAAGAGTCATTTCTATTTGACAAAGAGGGTGTGAGAGTCATATTTGTCTTGAGTATGCATGTAGAATCAAGTACAAGTTCAGAGTTCAAAGTTTTGCCTCAGACTGTATGTTAGTAATTTTAAATGTAGTAGACATGTGCATACACATTCAGATGTACATTTAACCCTGCTCGACTAGATCATACTCATAATCCAGTTTAAAGGTGGTGTGTACTGTACCGTTTTTGTGCAGTAATGAATATTATTATTTGTATGAAGGGTTTTCAGGCTACCAGAAAAATTGGCGTATCTCATGGTTTGCGCAAAAGTATCCTGATGACCGTGCAATTTTAAAACAATATCTCATGGTTTGTGTAAAAGTACACGGATGACCGTGCAATATATCTCCATATCTCATGGTTTGGGGTGCGCGTGACGCGTAAAAAAGTGAATACGCGCTTAAATACGCAAATGTTAAGACAATGGATGTAAGCGCGCAGCTCTTGCAAAATGCTTGGGTAAGGACAAAAATTTTTTTCTACCTGTGTTTTATGTCTAAGTCAATACAAAAACATAAGGACATGTAATGGTGAAAATTGAGGAACTAGGTATCATACAATTAATAATAATAATATTGAATGGCTTTTCTTTCGTGGGACACAAGGATATATCGTACTCGCTTTGAAAATATTTCACTCGTCGTGCCGATTCGTGAAATATGCTCATAGCTCGTGCGATATATCCTTGTATCCCACTCAAGGCCATTCAATATTATATAAATATTGCAAAATTTTATTCCTTCAGAGTATACTGTAGGGGCTGGAAACTAGCTTTCTGTGTGCAAAGTTATATCAATCATTAGATTTTAAAATAAAATTAAAATTTGCCTTGTTGTAAATTTATGTAATAATATGTTGTAATACATGTAAGGCCTATAGGTTGAAAAAACATGTTATCCTGTAATTCCACATTACAAAAGAGATGTACATGTAAAGTCTCTTCAGAGTCAGTTTGAAAATACATGTACATTGTAGTTGCATTTGGCGGGCATTTTTATTTTTTAAATTTTTTTATATATTCCATCTTTGATTGACTTTAAAGGTAATGTACAGTTTTGGTAACCCCTCGAAATTTTTTTTCTTCAGATTTCTGGGATTTTTGTTGATAAAATAGCAAGAGAATAGCAATACTAAGATGCTGTGAAGATTTCACTTCGAAGTGGAATATTGAACAAATGAGAGGCAAAAAATAATTTAGGTGCCAGGCCAGGGATATAAACTCCCAACAATGGGAAGCGTGCAGTACAGCATGCAGTACACGCGTTCAAAACCTTTGAGGATTGTGTGCATACTACACACATTGACACACATGCTATCTCCATGCAAAGCCCCAGCTTGTTGTGTGGGGAGCCGTCGGGGTAGAAAGGTCCTAGTGTTAGGGCAGTATTGCCATGATCTAGAGTTCCTTACAGATATTTACACTAAAATTCATCAGAAATCAGGGATGGAATACCAAATCATCTCGTACAAACTTTTTTTGATACAAGGAGAACAACATAAGACTATATTTAACACATTTCTTTCCAATTTTCTTTTTGCTGTCAAAACTGTACATATGAGCTTTAACAATGATGTTTTTGATTGTGGAAAGAATCATAAATTTAAAAGTACTCGGTCATGCCCATAATATTTTACTGCAAACAGACTCCTCAAAAAATGACAGATTTTTTTTTTTTTCAATCTAATCTCTGTTAATGTCACACAGTATTAAGAAAATGTACTGGTAGTGAAATAAAATTGTGCCTATATATACTTTTTTGTAGAGTCTTTCGTAATAATTAAGCGTCACTTCTCCTTTCCCTTCTGCTTCACTGTAAGCTCTGACTGCAGTCTGAAAAGTAATTTCAATTATTCCTTTGGTTAGTGTTACTCAAAATGTACTGGTATCTAAGTGAAAAGATATATGTAGACTTTTTTGTAAACATAATTAAAAATTTTGTTTTCCTCTTCTTCTTACATGTAGGTTACAGTATAAGTTGTGACTGCTCTATGAAAAGTAATTTCAATCTTTCTTTTTTTAAATGTTATTCAATTTGTACTGGTATTCAAATAAAATGGTGCCTACATTGTACACTCCGTGGTTTTAACACTTGACTAGAGATGCGAAGGTTGTGGGTTCAATCCTCGTCATGGCACTTACTCATATCTCCTTGAAGCAAAGGGTGCCCAGTAGGATGTGAAAGTCATTGTTGTTTGTTCAGCAGTCTGTGAGTCTGTGAAAAGGCACTTGGCTTGAATACTCCCCAGAGAGGGAGCAGGTGCATACATGTATGCAGGCAAGCCTGAATCTGATGAGAGGAGTATCTGTAAAATGCTTATATAAATCCAGAATATTATTGTTATTTTTTTTTTTTCCTTCTTCTTAGGTGTAAGCTGTGACTGCTGTCTGAAAAGTAATTTCCGAGGTAGACGGTACAAGTGTCTCATCTGTTACGACTATGACCTTTGTTCAACCTGCTATGAAAACGGCGCAACCACTACAAGACATACAGCAGAGCATCCAATGCAGTGCATACTTACTAGATCCGATTTTGGTAAGTGATGATAATTGGGATTTTACACCAATAGCACCATCTTCGTAGTTTACTTTGACATGTACATGTAATGTATGCTTTTCTGAAAAATCTATTATTTTTCAAATATTAATGATTTCAGATTCTGATCTCTCTACCTAGTGTTATGATTTGTCGGAGCAATAAGTACCACTAAAAAAATTCCAGCACAGGTGGTAATACAAAAATTGGTAATTCTCTCCAAGACATTCAGAAGTAAGCTTTCCGGTATATCACACATAGACACCCCAAAATCAGTACAAATTGGGAAAGAAAATTACAGGTATATTCTTAATCTAATTCTAATCATATATCACCAGCCACTCACAATATTTTAGTTTGAAATATGAGCAAAAATCACATTTTTGGCATGATCAGGAACCTTTTGCAAGCTGTGGTTGATGAATCTAGTAAAGTCTGCGATACTGTTACTGTGATAATGCATTATACATTGTCTCTTCTTGTATTTTCAGTTCTCTCAGATTCAAAGAGTATGCCTCCATGTGAATGCCTGTTGTAGTAAGCTTTAATAATGCTTATCCAGGGGTTTAAGAAATTGCAAGGGGTGAAGGTCAAGTGGCATTGTACTCATTAGAACACATCTACCATGTATGTGTGTGTGTATGTATGTATGTATGTATTTACCTACATAATAATACTAATAATAATTAATAATAATATTCTGTTCTTGTATAGCGCATATCACATTATGATATAACGTCTCTATGCGCTTGAGAAGGACTTGGATTCACAAGTACATGTACATGTGAATTTGTTATTACAACATTAATATTGCACTAATATATATATCACAGTTTGGACATCATGGCCCAAATTCACAAAGGAGGTTTAAACCATGGGTAAGGTTTAAACCTCCGTAAGCGTACTAAAATAAGCGTAAATAAGCGCACGTTGCCCATGCGCACGCTCAAAGAAAACATATGATTGGATCGGATTCCGTGCGCACGTACGCTTAAAAACCCCAGGAGGGGGTTTAAACCATGGTTTAAACCAAACCTCCTTTGTGAATTTGGGCCCTTGGGTAGTTGTTTTCTTCCATATACATGTAATGAATTAAATGAATTAAATGGAGTGGCAGAAGCATCATTGTATGACGGTCTTAAAGATAAAGTTGAGTTCTGGTCATGCGATAACATTGTGAAAGAAACTGGGAAGCCATTGGGAAAGGTTGATCATGTCCACATGTCCACATGGTGTATACTGTGAGGTTTTGAAATCATCAAAATGATAAGGAATTTACCCAATTTTGCTGAAAAGCACATGCACTGTACAAAGAAATAGGTATATGGGACTGCACACAAGTGTACATGTACATGAATGTTTGGCCCGAACACTTCAGCTAATTTTCTTCATATTTCAAATATTAGGGCTATTAAAGGGAAATCCAACCTTAATAGCAAGTTGCTCTGAAAGAAAGAGGAAAAATCAGAGAAGCAGATTGGTGAAAGTTTGAACGAAATCGGACAAGCAATAAGAAAGTTATGAATTTTTGAAAGTTGTAATCACTGTGCATATGGGAATTTCAAATTGGCCGAATAGGTAATGTCACTGTGATGTAGCTGTGGACAACTCCCCCATTGGCTCCAACACACAAAATGACTAAAATGTCACTTTTTTCCAAAATGCATTACTCAGTAGGATCTTTTCGTTCATGAGGACCTATAACAATATGCTATCTCCAATATATTTTGAGTACTGCCCCGAGGGTAAAAGCGCCTCGAAGAAAACCGTGAATTAATGATATTTTTGTGTACGACAAGTGGGAGAGTTGTCCACAGAAATGTCACAATTGACTCACCAAATTACCAATTTGAGATTCGCATAGATGTAGTGATCTCATTTTTCAAACATCCATAACTTTCTTAGTCCTTATCCGATTTCTTTCAAACTTTCACCATCCTGTTTTTCTTATTTTTCTGCTTTCACACAAATCATCTTATTACCAAGGTTGGATTGCCCTTTAAAAGTAGTCCTTTTCAGGGGACATTTCTACTATGATGTTCTTCCACACTGACATAAAAAAGAATGAGAAACCTCACAAATTATTTTTCACCTTTCCAAGAACTCAACCTTCTCTTTTAGCTCTGTGAAAAGGCAATATGATTTTTACTGGATATTACCACAAAATGTACATCTATATGTACTGGGTATATAATATATACCTGTTTTATTTGTTTTTGTTTTTGTATTTTTTTGTTGATTCCCCACCCCTTTTCTCTCTACATGCATTAATTATCCAAAAGACCATGTACATTTTAACCCCTTTTGTGATTTTGTTATTCCTAATAAGCCAATGCATGAATGTGTTTTGCTTTTTTCCAAATGTTAGATTTATATTATGGTGGTGAAGCGGTGAGTTTAGACCAAGCACAGTCCTTCTCCTGTCCGTATTGTGGGAAGATGGGGTTTACAGAAACAACCCTACAAGAACATGTCACTTCAGAGCATTCAGACTCTAATGCTGAGGTGGTGAGTAAAGCTGTAGTGTTAGACCAATTGTTTATTCAACAAAATATTGACCTTATCTATGAAGATAATTTATGTACCAATGTCAAGAAGAATGATTTGCCACTATTTAGAAAATCCTTTTTGTACTAATTGTGTTTTGTGTACTGGCTTGCTCTTTTTGATTATGTTTGGAAGTTATATAGGAAGACATCATGAAAGAGGTTTGAATTTGAATATCATACCATAAAATGAATGAATTTGCTCAGTTTGAATGTTGTTTTTGTTGATTGTACTGAATGAAATGACAACATAAGATATATATTTTATATTTTTAAATTTAGGTGCATATACATGAAGTTCCCTGATATCATCCATCCACCTCCTATTTTGCCTGCCTCTTCTCCTGGTATAAGCTCTAGGGGGTCCAGTCTGTAATGTTGTGCGTCCATCTATCATCATCTCTTCTGGCTAGATGACTCGCACGCCTCCAATAGACCTGTTCACAAATATATTCAAATTTTATGCATACTTTTAAAACAAAGGTTGAAAGCTTGTCTGAGGCTTGTCAGACATAACAACAAGTAATGTATGCAAATTGGATTCCAAGTATTGTAGTTCATTCATTAATAACAGGTTAACGGAATACCCCATTACTAGGTCCCCAGGAAAGAAACATCCATAAATTTGAATAACTTTGTGAACAGGTCTATTCTTTGATTTAATTTCTTGTACTGTATCTTGCACTTCTGTTTTTCCTCTCAAATTCGGATTACTAACTCTGTCCCTCTTCATGACCGCCCGATCATGACTCTTTCCATAGCCCTCTCTGTAACTCTTAAGCTTTCTCACCATAATCTTGGTTGTGGTCCATGTTTCTGCCCTTCAACCCTTTCAGGACAGGAATTATTCTAGGGCTAAATTGATCACATTTTGTTCTTCAAATTGGCAACAAAAATATTTTTCTTTTAATGCTACAAGGTTATAATAAAATGTAATGTCTTTGAAAACAGCATACATTATTAAGAACTTTGTTGAAAAGTTGAAAAAATTGCCAATTTTGTCAAAAAACAATGATTTTGAACCTCTCAATGTGTTGCCAATTTAAGGATTTTAAAGCTTATTCTCCTTTAAAAAATTCCTGGCATCAAACGCAATATGGTCAAGCAACAAAAATGGACACAGTGTGTGCAGAAATTTTTGCTCTTTCTACTCATATACCAGATATACCAGATGCATATATCTGGTATATTTTTTAGGGCTCTGAATCAAAAGTTATTCAACCAAACCACAAAATGTGGTCAATAAGCCAGTTCGTAGATACAATCTGAGCATGAGCAGATAAAGGTCATCTGTACCAAATTCTAAAACCCACTGACACGAATACTTGATATGTGCTCATGAATGTCATGTAATCATTATTCAATTATTCACCAATGGTGCATTCCATGATACCCAGGTGGAAGTATGCTTTTCAAAAGGCGAAACAAAAGCTATTCATGAGGCACATCTATCACTTTGAGAGTGATTATTCTAAAGTGCACAAAGTTGGACATCTCCATTTTTAAAATATCTGTGGATATTTGGGGTCATTTGTACCATGTGCTAACTACGAACTGGTCTATTGTCTTGAAAGGGTTAAGAGAGCACAGGTATGATGCTTTCATTGAAATAGAAGGTGGATGGATGATATCAGAGAATATGGCAGTATTACATGGAAGAGAATGGCACAGGATTAAATGAAATGGAAAATTGATGAGGAGGCCTTCCTTCAGCAGTGGAGTGAAATAGGCTAGATAGATAGATAGAAATGAAATTCCCATCTTTTCAAACCTAGAACAAGTCCAGGATGAAATGTTCAGTGTTGTGATGTGTTGAATATCTTTCTTTATTCTCTGTAATCCCTCTAGGTATGTCCAGTGTGTGCAGCATCACCAGGAGGTGACCCTAATCATGTGACTGATGATTTTGCAGCTCATCTAACGTTAGAACACAGATCATCGCGGGAAATTATATCCTTTGAACTCTCAGAAATAGTGTCAAATGTAAAGAAAATTTAATTTTTTTATTGAGCTTTGATCGAGAGTCGGGAGGCAGAGCCATTTTAAGTGTCTTGTGAATGTTGTAGAGGTGTTGTGGTCTAGTGGATAAGTCACTGGACTGCCGATCACAAGGTACGGGGTTCGAATCCCACCACGGTACTAATGTCCTTTGGCATGACACTAATCTACATTTGCCACTCTCCACCCAGGTGTAAATGGGTACCTGATATGCTTGAGTGCTAGTTACTTTGGCAGCTCAGCTATAACCAGGATAATAATGTTTAAGTGCCATGAGCGTCACTGCGTGACGAATATGAGTGCTATATAAGTGGCCATTATTAATGATTAATTCTCTTCACTTCAAGAATATTGTACATGCAGGTGTCCTCTAAACGTGGAGTTATATATTAGTTTTGGACAGCCTTCCTCTACAATACAGTTTCAGTTAGAGAGGCAGGTGTTCAAAATTATTTACAAAGTAGAGATACACCGATATTCTACCTACCCTGCTCATTTGCTGCATCATTTGTGTCGAATTCTTTTGGCGAATTGTTGCTCTAATATTGTTGTAACTGTTACCGGTTTTTCCTTGACTTGAATCATCTCACGACGAAGCAGGTAACGTGAGGCATCTAAGAAGAATGTTTCATCCTGGCCGGGGTATAGGACCCAGACCGCGAAGGACCAACATGCACTTTGGTGGCGGCAGTGGACTCTCGGCAGGTCAAAGTTCAGGCTCCCCTGGTAACAGAGAAGCCATGGACCCTATAGCAGGTAAAGTACCCTGGTTTCTGGTTTTGAAGGGGGTGGGTGCAGGGGGGTATTGCACTGTATGCAGGGTGTAATACTGGTCTGAGTCTGTGGTGTTGGGGTTCTGTAAAAGCAACAGATTCTCTTGCATGTAATGTTAATCAACGAAGAATTATTTTTCTTAATCATGCATGCAGAAGTATAGACAAGTTATATGTTCATTGCAAATATATATTTATATTAATTCCCAGTTTTAATGGCTAGTGAATAAGCTAATTTCCTCTTGATATTGTTAATCTGAATATAAACTCTTTATAAAGATGAAACTATCAGATTGGAAAGATTTCAAGCTGTCTCAAGAACAAATGAGTATGAAGCAATTGACCTATAGATTTAGGGGTATATTAACTCCTCTATGCTTTTCAGAATTATTTGTAAAGCTCTTGATTCCCTTTTATGGACAGCAGAAAAATAAAATAGATGGAGAAGGGGGAGAGGGAAGGTTGATATGCTGATTACTTGATGTACTGACTGACCTGATTAGCCATTATCATCCCTTTGTCTTCTCAGAACTCTTATCACAGCTATCTGGGGCTAGGCGGTCAGCAGGTGGTCTTGGCAGCCATTCCTCTACAGCCTCCCAGCTGCATCAACTCCAGATGATGCAGCTACAACTAGAAAGGCAACAGCAGCAACAGCAACAACAGCAGCAACAACAACAATCCCAGAATGCCCAAGTTAGGAGTATGGTAAGTGGACGCAAGGCGAGTGATATTTCGTTTGTATTCCATCTTTTTCTTTCAAATTTTTTTCTATTTGAATTGTCTTAAGTTAAGAATTCAGGATATTGGTATCTTGAGGAGATGGCGTTTGATTTAGGATCAACCTGTCTGAGGTAATATTTCTGTAGACAGTACTGTGAACAGCTCTATGAAGATGTCATGTATTTGCCAGTTATAGCAATAGCCTGCTTTTTCGTGAAACTACATGTACGTGGCAACTATTGCATTAAATGTCACATTTAAAGGTTTATGTGTCTAGGTGTTTATAATTGCCTTTAAATTTTGCCTACACTTTGAATGGTACTATATTATAGTTCCTTTAACAAAAAATTATTATTACTTCTGTGTTATCCACTCAGCAGATTTGCTGAATTGCATTTTTAAGAAGAGAATGATACAGGAATAAAAATATTTTGATTGCAGCAATCAAAATGCAGTCACAAAATGGTAATTTTTTAAAAACTACTCAATTATAGGACTTTGAAATCGTACTTCTGGATGTGAGGCATGCTACTTTTCATAACCTTTAAATTCTAAATCAAAGTCACTTCTGTATACATTCCATAATATTAAGTAGGGTAGACATAAAACCCAAACTGAAAAATCCTTCTACTCCTCTAAAGGGTGGTTCTCTCTGATGTGTGACCCATGCAATCAGATATGTGCGTGATTTCAAATATTGATCAATGGATTAATCAGTGCCAGGAAATAAAGGGAAATGAATGGAATATCATTCTATCCTGTTTGTGAGGCAGTGGAATACCTACTGTGTGATTTAAGAAACAGAGACTTCATGAAACATGCTGGAATTTTATGCCCAAAGATATGTGAAATTCATGCATCTGTTCTAGGTAAACCCTAAGATGAAAGTGCAGGTGTTGTAGACTTCATTTTGAACCGTTTATGTAATGTCAGTGGTAATGCCGTATATATGTATTCACTCCCATTTTTTTGGGGGGGGGGAACTCTACATGTATTTGTAAACTAAATGACAGAATAGGTTCGAATTAAATTCACTCTGGGAACCAACAATCCCATAAAAGTTTCTCAATGAAGTGCTGTTTATCAAAATTTTAAGCAAAATTTCAAATGAAACAACTTAGTGCTACCAGTTTAGGCTGCACATCCCTTAAAGTTGTCTTGGCACAGACCATTTGATATGACATTTTGTTTTAACTCTGTTGAAAGTCATTCATGATAGAGACACCTGTATGTATGTTTATATAAATTAATTTACTAAATGTTTTGATAGGGCCTAGAGCCTTCCATGTTAAGAATTTAGCCAACCAAAAAGTAAAAACAAAGGCACCATTTTGTTACAACCCTCAAACAGAGTTTTCTAAATAAAGCTGGGGTAGTAATAATATTCAAAATACTCTTTAGAAGCGCATAGGGATGTTATATCATAATGTGATATGCGCTAAACAAGAACAGATCATTATTATCAACTAAGGATTTGTATGCAGATGTCTCATACTTAAATAACAGATTCACTAGTATCAAATATCAATAGTAATATTAAAATGCCTTTCACAACTCCCATTTTTTTTTTTTTTTTGTTCACAGGGGAGACGGCAAGTAGAAAGTTTGACAGTACCTCCTCCAAGGAGACCTACAGGGGCAGCTGCATCGGCAAACAGCAACCCCAGCCATGGCGCCCCCTCCTACAGTGGGGTGGTGGAGTCTGGCTTCCTATCAGCCAGCACATCACAACCAGAGTCCCAGTACCTATTGTCAAGGTTAGTATCGCCAGGGTTCTTGCCAATGTGTAACGCCCTTTGTGCTAAAACCAAGGGTAATGGACTCTAGGGGAAAAAACATACCAAGGGCAGATTCTCCCTAAGAAGCGTACTGACAAGCTCATTAGATATTTCATACTTGTACTTTCAAGTTGGTCCCCAGAAGTAAACAATCATACCTGATTGATATACGTTTGTACACACCAAATTACACACACACCTAAAAAACTGGAATTGCTGCTCCCCCCTCACCCTCTAACCTCTATCCAGCTATTCAGCAAATAGGATACTTTCAAGCTGTAAAATTGTTTTTGCTCCACTCAAATCACACCTGAGATGTTGCAAGGCTGCATTTCTTTCAACTTGAAGTAAGGGTAAACAAATTCTTTATGAAGCAGGTTATAACACATGGGTCGTGGAACCGGGGAGATGGGTGCTGCAGCTCCCCCCCCCCCCCCCCCCCCCACACTTTTTTGAGTAAAAACGTTTCATAAAACCTCAGAAAAATGGTTTGAAAATTGTCATTAATAAGTGAAATCAAATCAGTCCCCCCCCCCCCCCCCCCCCCACTTTCAAAAACGCTCCGCGGCCCCTGTAACATAATGCTGGTTGGAGGCCACCTAACCTCAAAGTAGCTTATAACAAAATGTTGATATAGGCTGTCCAACCCCAAAGTAGTTTCATCAAAATGCTGGATGTAGTCTCTCTGTGCCAAAAGTATCCTATTTGCTGAATAGCTGGATAGAGGTTAGAGGGTGAGGGGGGAGCAGCAATTCCAGTTTTTTAGGTGTGTGTGTAATTTGGTGTGTACAAACGTATATCAATCAGGTATGATTGTTTACTTCTGGGGACCAACCTTTAATGTCACCATGAGCTTTCCAGGCATCATATTGAACAGAACAAATAGAGCTCTATCATAATCTGGATCCCTTTTCCATATAATTTCATAACAAGTTGGGATGGTAGTCTGAAAACTATTTTATGCTTTGAATGAGTGACACCTTATTTATTGTCCCAGCAAATCTAAATTAGGGCAGATCATTGGTTAATGTCTGCAAAAAGCTAGCTTCGTACTTGTGCAGTGAGGAAAGATATCTGCTCACGCACAAATAATCAGTGCTTATTCTGTGGCATTTAAATTTGTAATATGACAGTGATAACAATAAACATACCTTTCATGTATATAAAAGATATTATAGTTTTTATAAGAGAGCCCCTGGTATCTGCGGAAAGAGCTGCATATGACCACTCCACGGTTATTCCCCTTCGTAACTGTCCTCTTTACCTCTTTCTTCCATTCAGGATAAACGAGCCTTCCCTTTCAGAGACGGACCTCCAGGTTTCCGAGATAGAGAACGCCGACCGCAGTTTCTTTCTCCAAGACCTGATCCTCTCCACGCTCAACGACTCCGACAAGGATTCCGACACTTCCCTAGAAAACATAGAGGGCGCTCTTGCTCGCAGCAGTCCTGTGGAGGATACGACGATAGCATCGCCAAGCCTCCGCAAGTTAGGATCTTTAAATTTGAAAGAGAAGGAGGGGCCGGCATAGCATATAGCCTCCCCCCTGTGTTTGTGTGTTGTTTGTGACTGATATTGTAATGAGGCGAGTAAAAGAGATAAAACACAAAACCAATTTACCAGTGCATTCTTGTATATTATATTAATATGAATATATAAACTATGATATCCAGTGGTAGAGAATCTGCATAGCATTATCAGATCAGTGTAGGATGGGGCTAGGTCAGGGGGGCCAAGAATAGCAGGTACTCACTTCAGACTTTTGCAATATTTTTATTTTATACTTTTTGCAGATGCAGTAGATTTTTGTAGAGAGAGAGAGGGGCCCTCCAGAGTTGTTACTATTTTACCATTCTTCCTGTGCAACAGGGAAAATGTTTCATGTATTCTTTTTTTTTTTTTTTTTGTAAGCATATGGCAAAATAATGACATTCAAGAATTAGATCCTATATTAACAACCTGTTATGTTGCATTTGTTGTCTTTCTGTCAAGCAGCCTGCCAGACAAATGCATACTTTGTTTCAATCATTCTGAACAATTTTTTTTTAATGGATATTTGCGAGCGATGATCTGCCTTATGTTTTCATGTCGGTTATGTTATCCTTTGTCCTTGTTCTTATATTGTCTGTAATTAAGTAAAACACATGCCCCATGTGGAAACACTTTTTTCAAGATCTGTAGAAACGAGTTCCAGAAGTTTTTTGTTTTTTTTCTATCTTTCTGGGCTAAAATTGGTCTAAGATTGGAGCATATGGCAACCTGGTCCATCATTATTCACTCGTATCTCCAAAGCTAAATTACTAAACACTTTTCACTTGACTTTTCTGTACACTAATTACCAAATCATACAAAAGTTTACATGTCAAAGTGTCTTTCCATCTAGTTGTGACAGAATTTCTCACAAAAATTCATGGTCAAAAGTTTTGTTGTTAAAGTCCATTTTGGTCAGCCCTACAAAAATCATTTGTCATGTTTCTTCTATTGCAGTAGTAAATAATAACTAAAAAGTATAAACTGAAGAAAATATTTTCTCCACCTAAAGTGGAATATTGAACAATTGAGACAGGAAAAATAAGTTAGATACATGAATGCGATTTACAGTGAATTGCTCATCTTTCTTTTTTCATGTTTCTGAACATCACACACCATAGAGAGCAAGTTAACAACATTTTGAAAATTTCTTTTCTCCAAAAGATGAATGTGATATTCATTCTTCTTGGTTCTTATTGTGGCAGTGGCATTATATACACGTCTTTTTAACACGGTGCATTAAATTTGGAACTTTAAGATTTAAAAAAAGAAATCATACATGATTGATTGCTGGTTATAGTATTTTTTGCACTAAGCACACCCCCCATCCCCCACCCCCATGTATCCACTAAACCAGTCGATTCGCATGGTTTTTCTGATGACCTTTAATTTACATGTACACACAAATTGAGAGTACTTTGAAATATGGATTCATGCATTCTAATAACATAAAAAGCATTTAACTGGCATTTAGCTGCTAAATTCTTTTGAATAAACAGTGTTTCAAGTTCTAATGACAGAAAAAAGGGAGGATTGTGTGATTATTAGAACGATGGAGAAGTTCTGTAATCTATTTTAAAAGATCTTAAAAGATGTGGCTACCAATGCAGAGAATAGGGAGGTCAGACGCAAGAAATTGCTTTTTTTTCCTGACCAAGTTTAGTCAGTTAGGAAGGCAAATACAGCAAATCTCAGAAAAACAGTTTCTCACGGTAGAAAGTGAAAAACGTTTTATGTACCAACTGGCCAGGTTTATTTAACCTCATTAATAGTTTGCATTGACAATAGGAAATGCCATTTTAGTGTTGCTTTGGTCTGTTTGGACTGGGAGATTTGCTTCATGCTTTCACTACGTGGTAAATCACATTTACAAGCGGATCATCGTGGCATATAACAAGGCAGTCTTGAGTTCAGGTAATGAAAAAAAATGAAAAATATTATCATTATGATTTATTATGATTATAGTATTTGGCATCAGCTTTGCCTGGGAGGGGGAAAGCAAACCGAGTCACTGTAACCCTGTAGTCGCTCCTCCCCGTAAAACTGATTCTCACAGAAATCAAACAAATTTATACCAAATGTTGAAAATTACAAAAGAAATTTGAAAGGAAATGTATAATAGCCAAGTCCCTAGCAAAGAACAAATTGAGAATCTTGTCTTTTGTAAGTTCTGCAATACGCTGTTATCCTACAGGCCTATTTGCATGTATTTAAAAAAAAAAAAAAAACTTTGTTTAGGAAGTTTCAGGATTTGTTGCGTTTTGCTTGTCCAAAAAACCGTATATCATATACAAATTCTTGATATATTACGAATCAAAAAAATTTAAAAAGAACTTTTTGACACTGTTTTCTTCAAAAAATGATTTATTACCTGGACTCAAGATCACCTAGAAGTAAAGAGAATGTAAGCCACAGGGAAAAAAATTGACCTAGTGTACCAGGAACTAATTTTTACTGCTGTCGATGACTTGTATATCTTCTATCTGTATTGTTGTGTATGAAAGTAATCAAAAGCAATGCCTTGAATCGAAAGGGAACCGATCAACAATCTCAATTTTACCAAGGTGACTAATACTTATATGGGAATGGTGATGATGTCCGCAGTTCACCTTCACCTTCGTAAAGTACTTTTTTATAAAGTGAAGAAAGATGAATTCATTTGATTATCAAGGAAAGAGAGAAAACGCACAGAGTTTGTATGTATTTAAATTAAATGGACACTGAACCGATACATTCTATGGCGTCGGTGTGAGAGGGGGACTGACATTGTATGTTTGAATTGTGTATATATTCCAAGATGAATTCAAATGATGATAATGACATTTCAAAGATGATGTCACAGTGTGTTTTCAAACCATGTATTTGTTCATATCAAAAGGCTAGGTGACCTGAAAGGCAGCTGCTCAGTTTTGAAGCATTTTTTTCTTGTGTTTTCTTCACATTTTTGTTTGCTGAAAGAGTTTTTTTTTTTTTTTCCTTTAACGAATATCCTAATGACCTTATATCATGTCAGCCAGAACTGTGGTGTCAAAAGTTGTATTCCTGTCA
Source organism: Heliocidaris tuberculata (assembly GCA_025618425.1). Lineage (NCBI taxonomy): Eukaryota > Metazoa > Echinodermata > Echinoidea > Camarodonta > Echinometridae > Heliocidaris > Heliocidaris tuberculata. Next base: position 19,670,813 of record CM046847.1, read on the forward strand.
GTTAAAGGGTTTGTCGTATTTATGAATGTCCCAAAACCCCTGATAATGTTTCATTTTATCAGAATCTGTTGCTTTGAACACTCTTCATGACTCATATTAATTTCAAATGCAATTAGGATGAGTGATACCAAGAAAATGATTTGAAACTGGCATTTATACATAAAGAAAATAAGCCCACCTTTACACACAAATAGAGGGGTACTTTTTTTTCTCTCTCAATTTGAATTCATCCTTAGTAATCTTGGTTACATTATTCACCTCAATATGTCTTGATATTTGCAGGAGTAAACGATTTTACGGAAGTTTTGAAATCATTTCTCTTGAGCCTTATACAATGGGGCCTCCTCCTATGCCTCGATCCTTCACGTTCATATAACAAATATTGCAGTGATTCACCCCCCTGACATAGACAGCAAATTTGAGGCATCTTAAACAAAATGTGACCAGCCTTAGACAAGTACATGTAACTTCTAAGTCAGTTTTAGCCTAGAACAAACCATTTCAAGGTCAAGCATTCAATCTATCAAAATCTTGAAAATGTAAACAATGGATACATGTATTTCAAATATTTATGTCAATGTGTTATTTTTTTATTTTTTTTTAGCACACATGTTGAGCTTCATAATTTTAAGAACATAAATGCATATGGTAGGCAAATAGAAATCAATATTTGCAGGATGGACACTATAAAAGATTTTAGGAATGTACTGGAATTGTAGAATGCTAACCATGGTATATTTATTGTTGAGATTTCACTACAAAGAAGGAGTGTGTTTGAATAACTATTTCGGTATGGTCATATTAAATGCATCGGCATCTAATAAGGTATTACAAGGCTGTGGAGTAGTGGATATATATTTTTCAATTCTTGTAAAAGTCAGGAATCTTCAAAGAAACAGGTTTAAACTGTGATTTCTATTAAAGTAATTTATTGCCGAGAGTGTTGAAAGCTGGTAATATATATCCTCTTTTTTTTTTTCTTAGCATTAACAAATGCCATGCAATTTCAAAATATGTTCACAGAGTTGATTTTCTTTCAGATTAAGAACCCTGTTTATAAGAACTCTCGCTGTATTTGGCTGTAGCTGTGGCCAATACTTAAGTACACATCCAGTTGTCCCCCAAATTTTGTCAGATGCATCATATTTAATATTTTATATTATTCTGTCCAAATGACTCGACAACATTTAGCAGTGCTTTCTTTGAGAAAACAATATGCCTTACCACATGTACCTGTATTAAATACGTGTAGCATTTTAAAATTATTATTTCTTTTCTTTTTCTTTTCTTTTTTGAGGTTACTTTCAAAAGCTTGTTTTTGTTGACAGGTTCTGGACAATATGACTATTTTTTTTTTTGTAAGGTAGAGTTAATATTATATCTAATCCAAGTTGATCGCTTCTGTAAGACACACTGTTATATCCATCCAATGTCAGCTGTACTGTATACATGGAGTTCAGTGTCCCAGTGTTCACTGCATAAATAGATATGTTATAAAAGATATGAAATTTAAAAAACACACAGGCTGTAGCATGTCTTCATTTATTTGATGATGTTACTATCTTGTATGTTAGGAATGAAAACGAGGGTGGAATTTGAATTGTACAACACACTCTCCTGAGACAATTGCTCTATGGTCGATATCCTAAACTTACCATTTGTTGATTGATTCAACCCTAGACCAAATACTACACTTAATCATAACCCTACCCCTAACCAATAAACCTTATACCAAATTGCAAACCTAATCGTAACCCTAACCCTATCTTTGACCAAATAAAGCTTTGAGCAATTGTCACTGGAGGAAATGTCGGAGCACCAATATCCGATATTTAAAAAACAGTTGTGAAAGTGGTCTTGACTCCTACTGTTGAAACAGTCGGTCCAACAAATTTCAATACATGGATTTTATTGTGCCACTTTGTGAGGAAATCCCTTTCCTAGGCGTGAGTCTAAATAATTTCCTAGGCCTTACAGCACCTTTACTGAATCTTTTGACAACCCCAATTTTGTAATGATACATTCCACTCTTAAAATCCTGCTGGCTATTTTGATAGAATGCTTGAAAGTGGAATATACCACATTGAAGGGGGGGGGGGGGGGTAATCAAAAGTTGAATGACCTGATAGAGATGCTATAAGGCTCTGGGGACTAGTGAAGTGTTAAATGAATATACCGCTTCGGAAATGCAAATTTTATACATACCTTTCAAACAAAGGTTGTTCTTGACAATCTGAAAGCTTGCCGGACATAGCAACAAGTAATGTATGCAAACTGGATTCCAAGCATTGAGGCTCATTTATAAAAAGCAGGTTAATGGAATAGCTCGTCACTAGGTGCTCAGAGAAGAAGTGTGCATAAATTTGTATACATTACAAAACCGGTCTATTGGGAGACTTAATTTTATGAAGCGGGTAATATATTTCACTGCTAAGTTAACCATGAAAGACATTCCTGTGTCTTTCACCTGGAGCTGTGCCGAGATTGGAATGTACCATTTAAAGACAGGTAACTTGTACATAAAACAGAATTTGTGTCAAGATTGGTGTGCTGAATAGACCGCTTCGGTAATGTACAGTATGCAAATTTTATACATAACCTTCAAACAAAGGTTGTTCTTGACAATCTGAAAGCTTGCCAGAGGCTTGCCGGACATAGCAACAAGTAATGTATGCAAACTGGATTCCAAGCAATGAGGATCATTTATAAAAAGCAGGTTAATGGAATAGCTCGTCACTAGGTGCTCAGAGAAGAAGTGTGCATAAATTTGTATACATTACAAAACCGGTCTATTGGGAGACTTAATTTTATGAAGCGGGTAATATATTTCACTGCTAAGTTAACCATGAAAGACATTCCTGTGTCTTTCACCTGGAGCTGTGTCGAGATTGGAATGTACCATTTAAAGACAGGTAACTTGTACATAAAAGAGAATTTGTGTCAAGATTGGTGTGCTGAATTGGGGGAATGCTTTCCACAACATGTATGTAAATAAATTAGTTGCCTTGTCAAGATTGGAATGTTTCATTTGAAGATGGGTTACTTCACATTTGAGCATCTACATCAATGTTTATGATGAAGGCATCACCCAGGAGTGATAATGGAACATTCCATTCTTTAAAAAGAACCCAGAGTTTGCCTAGAGCCTAGTGACCTGAATGTGCAGGAATTTGAATTGAATAAAGGGGATGTTGGAAGTGCATAATAGCTTGAATGATTTACCAGGAGGCTGTAGGGTATAGGCAAGTTTTGTAAAGCATTCAAATTTCAAAGTTAATGCATACTCTTTAAATGCCTTGTGACTAACTCATATTCACTTGTTAACAAGTTATGGTATTTCAATAGACAATGCAGATTGACATGAAATGTTGCTAGGTTGGATGAGCAGAAATGTTTATCCGACCTAGCAATATTTATTTAATGAAATACAAGAACTTGGTAACATGTGAATGTAATAGTCCATTATGAGGCAAACATGTATGAAATTGAATACATTACGAAAAAAAGCCTATTGCGCAATAGCGTAATGGCATCAGTAAGGCCTAGGTGCTGCTCAATAACTTGGAATGTTATCAATAAGACCAAGGCTTTTCTGTAATAGCTTGAAATGCTATCAATAAGACCAGGGTATTGCGCAATATCTTGAAATTTTATCATAACACTTCATAGGTTATAGCTCAATGACTTGAATGTAACCAGAAAGTCCTAGGTATTGCACAATAAATTTAAATGTCATCAATAAGACCTAGGGTATTGCGCAATAACGTGAAATGCTATCAAAGAGGCCTACGAGATTACGCAAGAACTTAAATGCTAGCAGTATGGCCTGGAGTATTAACTTTGTTGACGGATCCGAAAGGGCTCAGATCCATGGCTGAGGACAGATTTCGAGGGTATTTGTCTTGTAAATCTGTTTACTAAACACGCAGAGCGTCATTTAAAGCATTTTGGTTATTTTCTCAGAAAACAGGAAAAATATGCATTGTTATAGTGTTTATGAATATACATGTAGGCCTATATGTTTTAAGGGTCACTAATGTATGCACAAAATTACCAATAAAAAGCATTTTAATTGAACTTCAAAATAGGGAAGCATCAGAATATTAGATAAACATGAAAACAGAGGAATGCATTCAAACAATACTGTATACATTAATGACAGAAGTTTTTTATTTATACATCTGCAATACACAGATCTTGATACCATATTGTAAAAATATTATATCTGTAATAATGCATGGAATAGATATACATGTAGTTATTTTGCAACTGGGACGTTGTCTTGGAGTAGACAAATCTTTTAGCAATAACATAATTTGGGGGAACTTCATACAAGCCACTCATCATAGCTTTTTTTTTTACAGCATATTGTTCATAATTTTGCCTACTTCTTCTCACCCTCCCCAATTGAGGAAAGTCTGTCCCTCTGCCCAAGTAAAGATGCTGCGGTAGACCGTGGCAGTTTTTTAACACGTAAATGAATGGCAAAGTGGGGGTGAAAAATAGTAGCTGCATGCAAAAAAGATCCTACGTTTCACTTAAAGGGAAGGTTGAGTTCTGGGAAGGTGAAAAATAATTTGTGAGCTTTCTCATTCTTTTTATGTCAGTTTGGAAGAACATTATAGTAGAAATGTCCCCCTGAAAATGATTTCTCTTCAAATGCCCTTATATTCCAAATATGACGAAAAATAGCTAAGGTGTGCGGGCCGAACATTCATGCCACATCTGTGTGCTTTTGAGTGAGTTTGCGTTGATTTCTTATCATTTTGATGATTCCAAAACCTCACATTATACACCAATCCTTATTCAGACATGATCAATCTTTCCCAATTGCTTTCAGACAGTTTCTTTGACAATGTAATGGCATGGCCAGAACTCAACTTCATCTTTAACTGTGTGTTATAAGAAACACAAATGTGAACTGCTGCGGTGTACCTTGGCATATGTGAAAGATGCTAAAAACAGATGATTTGCTTTTATATCCCACATCGATAATACTTTTAGTCAATTTAACTTCACCTACACCCACATGTTCTGGCAATGAATATTTTCTAAAATGCTAAACCTTAAATTTCAGCTTCAGAAACTGTTAGCTTTCCAAGGCATCCATGAGAATGGAACCGAATGGACATTGTCTGGACGATAATCCCGAGGCTTGGTAATGATGCAGGATTCCATGAAAATAATGTTTAAAAGTAATCCCGGATCCTGAGGCTTGGCAAAGATGCAAGATTCCATGAAAATAATGTTTAAAAGTAATCCCGGATCATAGGTCTTGTAGAAAATAACAATCCTCATAAGGAATGGGGTTGTTTTTGGCCAGCACAATAAAATGGCATTTACGAAACTTGCTAAAAACCAAATACCAAAAGCACAGAATGGTCTTCCATACTTTTTTACTGCTAAGGTATTGTACCTTTTTAAAAAAAATCTAATACATATACCTTTGACTGGTAACCTGTACATTAAAGGCAACTTTATGTCACTACCAAATTTCCATTTTAGCATTAGTATCTATTGATACATATGGAGTCACAAAATTGATTAATGACAGTCTGGGAGCCTCTGGCATGAAAAGTTGCATTTTATCACAGCATGGCTTTTTTTTTTTGTGAGAGAGCCTGGGTCAAATTGAAAGCACCCGTTGCAGAATATTCTGTGCTGATTGTAAGAGTAAGTTATAGTGTTCCTATTGCAATAAGGCAAATTACACATAATTCTTACTGGTAATTTCAGGGTTTCCTCAAATTTCAAATTAAATGATATGGATCAGCTTATTCCTTTAAAAATATTTTTTTTTTTCATCTTGATTATATCATCATCGTTCTGGAAAATAGTGTATCTAATCGGAAAAATGATAAATAGGTGTGCTAGTTCCAATACTCACATCTGATACCTCAAGAAAAAGTAGGTACCACATATTTTATGATATGTATCATTCAGTCACTAGTCACTACTTCAGTCTTTCCCTAATGAATCATGGACCTCATATTCAGTATTTGTTTAGTCTCACCTAGTGCTTTTGATTAGGCAACTAGATATTGGCACTCTACAAATTCCTGGATTGGAGTAGATCATTGCCTAAAAAATGAGCATCTTTGTATTTTGTTTAATCCAAGACTGGTCGACTATCTTTATATTTTTTGTAAAGACTTGGTTTCGACCCCTGACAATGCACCTGTGCTCTTGGCAAATCTCCGGCCAATTTCCACCTAGGTGTATTAAGTAGATATTACTGGTAGGAATAATTTGCTTACATGCTGTGAGGATCAAAATTGGTATCCTAGCAAATGCTGAAGTAATACTGAAGTGCATTGAGACCTTGCATGGTGATTGAATTATGAGTGCTGTATAAGAAGCCAATATAATTATTATCATTATTTGAAATATCCATTCAAAGAAATACAAGTATCCAAATCACATTCAGATAAAAAGGCTTTCTTTATCAAGACAGTGTTAGAGGAACTGAAGTACATATCTTGAAGTCGATATATGACAAATTTGAAGTCTTGGTTGTCACTCCATTCTGAGACATCCAGAAATCAAGCTCAAAATGAGACTTGGTTGGCAGGTATCCAAATTGTCCAAACTGTTCCACATGTTCACGTACATGCTCCAGAGGGCCTATTCAACAATGTTGACTTCTGTCTGAGAGCAAGCTACATGGACCACTCAATGCTGCCAGCTGAAAATGTCCAAGAGATCATAGTTCTGGATGTTCCTGTGATTTCTATAAAAGTCCTTTACATGCTCAGTAAGAGTCCAACTGGGATCAGTATGTATAACATTCATAGCCGATATCATTTCTTTCCTTTGTACTTGAAGCTCTTCAGTGGATCTTCTTCAGTTTTCCTCTGTAAAAAGAATAATAAAATTCAGTGAATTAGGTAGAAAAGGAAACATCATTTTTTATACCTACACTGAATCAAGGGAATGGTGTTCAGGAACTAAATGGAAAGTAACTACACATGTATGTATAATTTAAAGAGGTACATGTAAAGATACAAAACTGTGGTTATGGGGATGTATAACAATGCAATTTATTTAGTCAGGTGAAAATAACCTGGTTACGAGGACATTGGAAACCGGTTATGGGGACATTGGGATGATGCATAACAATGCAAATGTCCCCATAACCACATATATAAAAGTATATATACATGTATACCTTTAAAAAAGTGATTACATCATGAATCTTATTTCACAGGTGGAGGCTACCTGATTTCCCAGCCTTTATAATAAGTTACCTCCAAAATTCAACCTAGCTTTAAAGAGCTTTTAAGAATTTTTAATCTATTGAGCATCAGAGCGTGTTTGTTATTTGTAACAGCGGATTGCTCAATGAAAAGATCAAGATAACACTGGAGTCAACTGGACAGTACAATTTACTATGCTGACAAGCTTCTGTACACATAAATCATGGAGTGGCAAATCCAGGATTTTGTGAGGGAGGGGGCTCATTATTCTGAAAAATTTCAGACAAAGCCAAAAAAAAAAGAAGGTCATCAGTGTTTTGGGGTGTCTTTTTACTCCAAAATTCTCTGACAAGCAACAACAAAAATTTAAATTTTTAAATAAAAATGGGTCATCAGCATTTTGAGTGTCTCCTTTTTTGCCAGGGGAGGGGGTCCGGGCCCCCAGCCCCCTCCCCCTCCTGGATCCGCCCCTGCTATCATGAGTCTTTAATGGTAATTGGTAATGGACATACCTTCATCTTTGCTACCCTAGACTCTCTCCTCTGAGCACCCTTGCCCTCATCAGCCGTTCTCTTGGGAGCCTTCCGTCTGCTTGTGGTGGGGATGGTTCCTCTCAGTGCCTTGGGAACTGGTGATCATGGATCACACAAAGAAAATCTCATTGAATATGACACTAGAACTGGGGGTATACTGACACAAATGGAACACTAACATCACAAGAAATCATATGGTTGTCTCTAGAATAGCCTTTAACCCTTTCAGGACAGGGATTATTTAAGGGCTAAATTGATCACATTTTGTTCTTCAAATTGGCAACAATAATATTTTTCTTTTAGTGCTACATGGTTCAAATAAGGTGTAATGTCTTTGAAAACAATATACATGGTTAGAAATTTGTTGAATAGTTGAAGAAATTGCCAATTTTGATGAAAAACAATGATTTTAAACCTCTCAATGTGTTGCCAATTTAAGGATCTCAAAGCTTATTCTTGTTTTTAAAATTCCTGGCATCAAACGCAATATGGTCATGCAATAAAAATGGACATAGTGTGTGCAGAAAATTTTGCTCTTTCTACTCGTGCATCTGGTATATTTTTTAGAGCTCTGGATCAAAAGTTATTGAGCCAAACCACAAAATGTGGTCAATTGTCTTGAAAGGGTTAAAGGATAATGACTAACAGAGAACATTGTGTTGGTCATATTATAATCCCTACTGGAAAACTGAAATGGACCGATAAAGGGCTGATCACATATCACAACTATCAATAATGATAACAATAAAATCGGTCTGTGTAGAAAATGTATTTGATCCAAGAAAACTGGTACTGAAGCATAAATCAGTGAGCACAATAATTTTCTACATAGATCAATGTTATTGATGATGTTATCGTTGATATGAGACCAAATCTTATGCATTGTGACGACCTACCGAGGTATTCGGGTACATTCTTGAGATCCGAGTGGACCTTGGCTGGATGCAGGACCTTGTCGTGTCTGAGGAGCTGTAAGTCCCTTGGGTTGTCTTCAAAGAAGGCTTTGAGTTTCTTGGAGTTGAAGATCTCCTGCTTGATCTCCTTCACCCTGGCTTCTCGCACCGCCACCCGCGTCACCGCTCGCATTGCATCCTGGATATTAATAAATAATGAGCGATTATCTTAGCAATCATTTTTATGCATGCCATTCTGATATTGCTTCTTGGGCAACAATGAATGTTTGAGTTATAAAGCAATTATACTTCAGTCATATACTGCAGTACTCACAGTGCATTTTGGGTATGAAAAGTGAATACTGAGATTAGATGAACACTACTGGAGTCAACACTTCCATATCCACTCACATTTTCACTTAGGACAACTATCGCTTAAAGTACATGTATTAACCCTTGAATAACTACCAACACCTCCACCCTAAATACTGTATAAGCTGACATTTCGCGAGGGTTTTATTTTCACAAATTTCGCGAGTAACCTGCCGATCGTAAATTTAACACCACGCGAATATAATGCCACATCAACATGGACCGGGGAAATGTATGGTTAAGTTCGCATGCAGCACTGTGTGACTGACTAGAGTGGCGGTGACGGTGTGTATTGTTTATCGCTAGATAGACAGATTGCAGGCCTGTGCCTGGGTCGGCCATTCGCGAAAGCAATGACGCGCGGATATGTCTTGGAGTCTCTTATTTGCGAAAATATCTGTACGCGAAAATATAAGCTTATACAGTACTACCCCCTCAGACATGTCCATGAACCTCCTGGACAATTATCCCACAGGACAATCCTAGATGAGTAATTACAATAACCGAGATGTAAAACAGTCCTACAACCGATCTTGGTATCCTGTATATAGGTTTGAATGAATGATATGATTATTTATTTATTTATTGCAACCACGTAAAAATTTTAACACAGTTGGATTTTTACAATGAAAATTTGTTCCATCATACACTGAAATATTTAAAATTGAAATATTTAAAATATAAACACATAGGAAGCGAACATTCATGAAATTATATCGCACCAGAAGACATAAATTTACATATTATAATAATAAATATAAAATGCATTTTATCACTCAGTTGGGTGACTGGCAAGTAAACAGATGGGGGGCGGGAGGAGCTGATCATCTAGGTGGCATTGTGTTGATGATATTTGAGCTTGGTGGCTGTTGTCATGGGGCATAGTTGTCTACGGGGTAGTCATGCAGACACAGAACGATGTTAGTGTTAGCTTACCTTGGCACGATACCTGAATCCTTCAATCTCTGACATCTTAAACTGATAAGGCTTTATCAAAGGTGTTCCATCATCTGAAGAATACAAAAATACATGGAACTCAATTGAAACTTGTGTCAGTACATACATACTGCCTGATCTTTCAAAAATAGAAACGGGTGATGAATAGAATTTGCTTTGTTAAAAGTAAGCTTGCGTTCTGATAGTGAAACAGAACTTCAAGAGAAACTTTAAGAAACTAACTGAAACTAATTTATTCTAAATGGTTGACCATTTAGTTGATAAGAATTCTCACTTATTATATAAAGTGTTTTAACAACAAAAAAAAAACATACAAGTAATATGAAAACCACATACAATGAACGGAACTATCAGAAATCTGCATGGATTTACACACAGGTCTTCTGGCTTCACTGACAGAGGAAGATAAGAAAATTGTCCAAAGCAAGTTGTCCGAACTGCATGTCATGGTTTCAGTAAATGTGATTTACAGCAACTTTTTAGGGAGTTTGTTTACATTTTGCAGATCCAAAGCACCAATATCCAGTACAATTTCAAAACTGATAGCCAGTTGTCTCTCTTGTAAAGCAGTTCCAGTACAAAAACTTGAGATTAGCTTTAAGCGGTTTTCCATTGAGTGGTGTCTTTTACTTCAATGGTCACACAACTGTTTCAACAGTATTTTTTAGACTTTTACCTCCAACAAGGTCCTGCTCTACACTTTCTAGAAGATCTTGCTCATTCTCATTCACAAAGGACAATGCTGTTCCCATCTTTTCTCCTCTTGCAGTCCTGTAAACAAAGAAGAGAATTTGGTTACAATTACACACATAGAAAATGGGGTAATTTTTAAAAATGTACATTTCCCATTGGTTTGATAGTGCATACTGCATTACCAGAGACTTTCACAATGTCACGCAATGAAATGATGGAATCACGATATAGAATTCCTTGCCAATAATGAAAGTTCCTTTCACCAAAACCGGCAGTCCGTAATTTGCATACAAAGAATTTGCACAATATTTTTGGTTTTACTGTAAACATCATCTCATATTAAGAGAGGCACAATCAGATAGCAGGTACTATCTAATATTCTATGTAATATTAACATGGTTTTATGCACAATCCATCAAAATAGTTATGACTAGCAGGATATGCAAGTAAAACAACAAAGCAACTACCTAATTAAATATCTATTTGGAAGTAAAAACAATTTTTAGATTATTATGCCAAGTTCCAAGCTCAAATTTCTTTGTAAGTTCTTAAAATGAACTTAGGAGATGAGATAGAACAAAAGGGAGGAGATTCCTAATCTAACAAACTATTTTTCTTCTTTTTTTTTCTTCTTTTTTTTTTTTGGGGGGGGGGGGGTTGGGTGTTTGAAAATTTGTTAAACTTGTTATATCCAACATTTAAAATAGAATCATACACATTTCAATCACAAACCTACCTTCCAACCCTGTGGATGTAGGACTTGACACTCTCTGGGAAGTCAAAGTTCATTACGTTGGACACATTCTGGAAATCTATTCCTCTCGATACTCCATATTCTTTGTCTTTCTTCTGCTTTCCTCTGATTGACAAAACAAAATCATTAGCAGAAAAGTAATTACAATTCCAGTAACAGATAATGCTTGTGGCATTTATTTGTACTTCAAACATCTTCAGCCCATTGGCCAAGGTCTGATTTGGTATAACACATATTTTCCAAGACTCCAACCAGATTATCTCATCCTTAGTACTTAACAGGTCAATAGTAGCACTATTCACAGAAAGTAACCCATAAAATGTATTAATTGTTCTATGTTTCACCAATAATTTCTGGATCACATTACGTGTTGTAAAGTTTGAAGCCATCTATTCTTCTCAAATTTACGAAATGAAAATTGTAATTCAATAAGTTTTGTTCATATACTTTTGCAAATTAGTAGCTCTGTGAAAATTAACAAACAGAACTGCTAGGAACCCTTAACATGTTTTAGTGTATGATACATACTTGTGACCTTTGCCCTTTCTCTCCTTCTTCTCCTCTGCTTCTTCACCCTTGCCTCCATCAAAGAGACTAGACTCCTCTGAGGCTATGATGATGTCATAGAGACCCGTGTTGAACTGGTTAACGATGTGGCATCTGGAATTCACCGGGAGCTCTGAGTTGAGCACACAGACTGGCACAGAGAACTGCTCGAGATACAGCTTCAGTCTGCAGAACAGAAAGTGTACGCATAGACTCTCAATTTTGCCCCTGAGCTTGTTGGCATACACAATGATCAGCTAAATAAATTCATATTCAAAGTTCCAACAACTTGAATTATACCTGGGCCCTTTTCAGAAAAAAATTGTCATCTCTAACAACTTCCCAGATTATGACAAATTTACTCATAGCTCATGCAATGATTTCAGCTGCTTATAGTAATTATTGTAACTTATTAATGATAAAAATTGTTATGAACATGGTCATGTTCATAAATTCATTCAAATTAACGTATGTTTCTTCTGAGAACCTTTTATAGTGATGACCTATTAGATGGAATCCACATTGCATGTATTATTTGTTGTTAAGTCAGGCATACATCAGGCATGCATTTTTGGTCATCAAGGGCAATCAGGATCTATATGCATACTTACAAAGAGAATATAAATGGATTAAGAAATATCTTCTTACCTGTAACATCTATCTATTGAGTTTACAAAGATGATGGTTTTGCCTCTGATCAGCTTGAGCTTCAGTAGTGTGTAGATGAGTAGAAATTTGTCCTCTTCAACACATCTTATTTGGTACTGGCTTAGGCGGTCTGCCTCCGGAAGCTGGGATTCTGCAAGTTTGAGTGTGATCTGTTTTCAAAAAAGATATTAAAACAAAAGTAAGGCACACAAATCTTTTAGCAATGTCATGTTTCTATTGCCAAATATATCCAATTTTTCCTCTTCTCTGGTATTTTCCTTGTATTACCCCCCCCCCCCCTCTCTCTCTCTCTTTCTCTCCTTCCTTCTAACTCTCTCTCTCTCTACTATTCTATCTTCATTACATTTTTGAATTTGTGCTCCAAATCAAATCAAATGATCAAAATGTGTAATTGTCTGTAACATAGTTGGAAACAATAACTCAATGTTATTCTGCCTGTGGCCCAGGACAGATCTGATTTTTACCTTATTCTTGACCCTCGCAAACAATGCGGGTAACGTATAGCAAAGGCAGAGTTCCAAATCCCACAAACTTGTGAATGAAAGGGACGTGCTATTCCATGGACAAAAACTATACTTAGCAAATGGTTTGTATGATTAAATACAGCACATGAGCCAGTTGAAAAATTCCTAGATAAATATTGTATTTGATTGTTTCATTAAGTGAGGTTGATTACTTTCTGGCAGTAAGCACTTACAGGATTGTGCAACACCAGCTTCTTTAGAGTCTTCACATCTTCGCTCAGAGTAGCAGACATCAGTATGGCTTGATAGATCTTCGGGAAGTGAGAGAGGAGCGCCCTCATGTCTGCCTCGTGGCCGAAGGAGAACACCAGGTCTGCTTCGTCGATGACCAGCATCTCCAAGGATTTCTGGAGGGACAGGTTCTTGGCCTGTATGTGGGCCAGGATCCGACTGGGTGTGCCAAGAACTATGTCTGGCCTCTCCATCAAAAGAGGCCTGTGGTAGATGCATTCCAAGGACAGAAAAGTTAGGGATGTGCCTTGGACAATATTCAAACTTTTGTCAATAGCAATGCCATATCTCCAGCTTCTTATAATAGTAATAATGAAGAATAATCTTATTTACCTAAGGAAGCCTCATCAGCATTAATACTGTTCTTCCTGAGAGCCCTGCAATTGATATTGTCCCAGTATTCCTAGTACTTATTTAACACACCTATGTAGACAGGGTAAAACCTGAGGGTAAAACACCCTTTCCAAGGATGTAAGGGACGAGCGAGGATCGAACCCATACTTCTCTTATGAGAGTCCAGAGCCTTTACCAAAATACTTCGGTGCTCCCACTTTCAAAGAGCTTCTCAAACTACCACCCTGGCTTAGCTCCAAGCATCCTGAACAGTGCAAAGTGCACATCGCAGTACAAATCCCATCAGGTTCTCACGTACTACAAATGCAAATTTTGAAATGATTAACAAAATCAATAAGATGATTGACATGTCTCATCATTTTCACAGGAGTAACATCTATGAATGTGAATGCATCACAACAATGGTTTATAATGAAATCCATTTAATCAATGTGTAATGGGCTATGTTTATCTATATTAACTAAAACCTGCTAAATCATTTGTCTGATACCTTTGAGCTGACAAGTCCACCTGGCCAGATACATCAGCACATTTGATTTCTTTGGAGCAACATTTGCTAATTTCCTGTGAAAACAAGCAAAATGTGACAAAAACTTAGTACGAGCAAGATTAGCTTCAATTCTCTGATGTGCAAGTTTTCAAAAATGGAATGAGTCATGAATCCTAGAATGTGCACTGTGTAGCAGAGTAAAAACAAATGTATTATGAGGTAACTGACAATCTTTATTCAAGTAAAGATTAGTTCTTTACCTGGATGTTCTTGTAAGCCTGTGAACAGAGTTCTCTGGATGGCACAAGGATCAAAGCTCGTGTTGCTTGCTCTCTGGCTGTCTGTAGGAATGGAGGCATAGAATTCACAAATAAATAACGCTGACACTGTTGACTGAAACTGAGTTTGCATGCATCACAAAACAATGAAAAAAAAAAATCATTTAAACACAAATTATGAAGGTGAGAATTGCAGTTATGGATTAATCAAAACCAAAGGCCAAAGGCAAAGGGAATTTGAAAAGTGAAAACCACACAATTAAAACCCAAAGTTAATTTCAACACACTGGTATTCATCAAAAATCAAGAATTAAAATCAATGGTAAAAAAAAAACATTGCTAACAAAAGAAACATTGATTACAAATAATCAAAGTTCAAGAAAGCAATTGTTGTTGCATAAAATGTCATGATTATGATCTAAGTCACTTTTGTGACACACAAACGTTCAATGATATATATTTCAATTTGGAAAAGTTTCACACCACTTTCTCATTGTACATGTAGCTTGAGGGGCCACCAATTTTCCAAACAATATCCCAAATAAACTTTTGTGAGACAAGTATCTAATCATATGCCCTTTTTTCTCTATCAATATAAATATTATTCCTAAATATCTAACTTCACACTTCATGAACCAATTTTTTAAATCATCTTTTTAACTTAAAAAAGCAACACAATTTCTCTTTCACAAAAATATTAGATAAGAAGCCAAAATTTGTGCAAATTTAGCCTCGCAAGCTGAAGTTTTGGTGGTTTAAACTGCCTACAGCTCTGAAAAGGTTCAATAAACAAATCAACATAACCACATGAACAAAATTTTACATTGGGGCATCCATCTGAATGTGTACATCTTAATCAAGCTTAAGTACCTCTTTGGAAGTCAGGATCTTCTGGATGAGTGGGACTGCATAGGCTGCTGTCTTGCCAGATCCAGTTCTAGCCCTGGCTAGTATATCCTTTCCTTCTAGGGCAAGCGGAATAGCCTTCTCTTGGATCAGAGTGGGACTCGACCAGCCAAGCTTTGCAAGGGCCTCGGTGAACATGAAATGAAAAGGCATGTTTAAGTTCTCAAACTGATAACTGTAACTAGCTACATAGATCCACATACATGTATCGGTATATAAAAAAAAATATGCAAACTTTCAGCACAGGGTAAAGATGTGTAGCACTTTAATATTACAGGGGCATTTGTTATTCCCAATTTCTTGATAGCACTTTATTTGTCAATGGCAAGCGCTACATCACTCGTAGCCATAGGCCAATAGCTATGTGGGCCTTTGGAAAATATTCATTGCATTATTGATTTACTTACGGTGTATGTCCATTAGTTTAAAATAAGTGATTGTTTGAGTGTGGCCGATTCCATGTTAGGCACAATATACTTTTGTGAGAGAATCCACCGAGTGATAATTGAGATTGTGATTGAGCGTGAACTGGGCTCTGACTGACTGACTACTCATTGGCAGACGCTACCCCAGCAGGGATTATGTAAGTATGATTGAATTTACATACAATTAACTACTTTAATTTGATTCAGAGGTTTCCAAGAAGAAAATGGTTCTACTTAAAAGCCAAGTCCACACTAATATCCAGTTGATTTGAATGAATAGAGTAAAATTAAACAAGCATAACAGTGAAAATTTTATTGAAATTGGATGTAAAATAAGAGAGTTACGGCATTTTGAAGTTTAGCATTATTTCTTGAAACAGTGATATGCATATGGGCGGTATGCAAATGATTGAACCGATGATGTCACACTCTCACTTTTTCCTTATGTATTTTATTACTAGTATATGAAATATCATACATTTCAATTTTTTTCTTCAATAATGTAAAACATGTCTGACTCCTTATGGAACATGTAAAATTATCATTATTGTAACTTATTTTGGTACAAGGGATAGATTCTTTATTATCACATCCATAAATATTGGAGTAGATCCTCTATTTGAAATTTCATATAATAACATACATAAGGAAAAAGTGAGTGTGTGACATCACTGGTTCACACATTTGAATACCGCCCATGTTATGCATATCACTGTTTCATGAAATAATGCAAAACTTCAAAATGTCGTAACTTTCTTATTTTACATCCAATATCAGTGAAATATTCACTGTTATGCTTGTTTAATTGTCAATTTCCATTAGTGCTGGTATCGGCATGGAAAATCTATGTCGCCATGTCGCAATAAAATTAACGCCGATGTCGACATGTGTCGACATCTGGACATGAGTCAAACAAGTCTAAACTCGGGTCGCTCCCGTAGTGACCGTACACTATTAAACCAGAGTTACCCGACACAAATTCACAAGAGCTTTACATGGAATACATGCACTATGTCCTCACGGGCTCACACTCACAGTCATACTCACTTACAGTTCTCAAAGATGCACACTGTCAACTATTTGCCCCAAAATTTGTTTTGTATGATCCAATTTATCAAGCATTAATGAAAGTCATGCGGTGCAAGTCAGCTAGTGTCGCATATCTAGGCATGTACATGTACGTAATGTATACCGGTCGCAGCTAGATACGCAGCGATCGTGTCGCGCGCGCACGCTGCTAATGCGTATGTGAAACAAATCACGTACGAGCGCACGACGCCACGGCGAGGTACATGTAATTATATGAGACCCATTTTATGTCGCCATCGGAGCATGCGTGTCGACATGTCGGCAAAGTCCAAAACCAGTACTTTTGTCACCATAGTGGCGACATCAGGCGTGTCGATACCAGCACTAATTTCCATCATCAATTTCGGCCAATTTTGGCGGTGGTCACGACCTCTAAGTTGAAGAGGTAAAATCACCAATATATCAGCAAAATTTTGCGATATACTTCCTTCTACATTTTAGGATGATAGAATATCTGATTTCATGACAGATTCTTCAATAGAATCTTTATCATTTCGATAAAGACAGTGAAATTTTCAGGCTGTTTTTGGCCGGCAATCTTGCTCCTTTCCAGCACACATATGTACTACTGAGATCACACACTTGCTATGGGAGGCAATTCCTGGGGGTACGAAGGTAGCTGTTCACAGTATGTGCATCCCATGTACAGCTCTGTGTGCACTCTCTCTCATTTAATGAATCATTTTAATTTTAGACTACTTTGATTTTATCCTAACATGTAATATGTCTTAAATATCTTTCTCTTCATTTTATTTATTTATTCATTTATTTATTTTTTATTTTTTATCTTTTTTTTTTTTTTTTTTTTTTTTTGGGGGGGGGGGGGGGTATATTATTCGGCTGTCTTTTTTTAGATCTACTTTAGTATAGTCGAGGATTGTATTTCCGAACAGATTGTATTACCGAACGTGTACAGTTAAAGGGGAAGTTCACCCCGAAGATCACTTGAGTTTAAAAAATGCAGAAAAAATAAAGAAAAATATTGGCGAAAGTTTGGAGAAAATCCGTTAAAGAATAACGGAGTTATGGACTTTTGAAGTTTTGATTTTGTGACGTCACATGCGAGCAGCTCCTCCATTATGTAATGTGATAAATATTCCATAAAATACAGTTTTCTCAGAAAATTTAGAATATTTTCGTCTGTGCATTTGATATATTGTCAGAAATGCTATTCAATACTAGATTCTGAAAAGAAACAATATTAATTTATCGTGGAACGTAAAAAAATGCGAATATATGGAATATTTATTACATGACCAATGGGCAGCTGCTCGCATGTGACGTCACGAATCCAAAACTTTAAATACTCATAACTCTTTTATTATTTGACCGATTTTCATCAAACCTTCGCCAATATTTTTCTTTATTTTTTCTGCATTTTTTAAACTCAAGTAATCTTCAGGGTGAACTTTCCCTTTAAGCGCCTAAAATGGGTTTTCATATGCGTGGGATTACGCGTATGAAAACCACACTATTGAAACAAAGGTTGTGTCTTTTTCCCATAGGTTTCACATGTTCGGAAATACAGTACCTTTTTCAAGGGACCAAAACGCCGCGTCGTTGGGAAGGGGTTCACTCGGACATGTCAGAAGGGAATATCGACGTAGGGGTCTATTAAATCTACGTCGCGTCGTCTTTTTAAAATTCCATCAACTTCTTTTTCTGTAGGACTTTGAGCATTCATTATGTAAGATTTGACAGATATTCGTTTGATATTTTATTTGCTATCGTTGATTTTCTGAAAAGTGTTCGGACACTGGATCAACCACCATACTTAGATCTAGTTTCTCTTTATCACAACATACAAACATACAACAAAAATGAACGGATGGGACTGAACTGAAGAAAGTGAGAGAATATATCCATGGCATGCGCAAATAAAGTGTTTTCTTCCCAACTATGAGCAAGAATTTTCCATTTATAAATATTACATATCAAGTACTCTTTAATACTTTAATTCACCTTCAAGACACGATCATCTAGACCCATTCCCCGAAATGTAGCAGTATTTAGTTCACTCGTGGACGCCGCCATCTTTAAAATCCAGCATGCGTTTGCTAGCCTTACCCGAGACGAAGATTATAATTTGTTCAGGGTTTCAGTTTGTTTATGTCCTCGTGGTATCTTTTAATTGTTTTCAGGCATTAATAATTTACATCTTCGTAGTATACAGTGGCGCAAATCCATTTTGAAATTCGGGGAGGGGGAGGGGGGAGGGGGGTCACCACTTGATTTAACTTTTGTACCTGTCCCAAATGTCAGCAAAAAAAAAAAAAAGAAAAAAAAAAAAAAAGGTTATTCAAAAAGGGGGGGGGGGGAACATTCGCCTCCAAAATTCTTCAAAAAGGTGGGGGGGGGGGGGGGACATGTCCCCCTGTCCCCTTCCCCCGGATTTGCGCCCATGGTAGTATATTGTCAATTATTTATTTTAGAGGCACTGGAAATAAAGTTGAAATGGGTTCTAATATGCCACGGTTGTTCTCTAAACAGGCCGGGTTGGTCATGCTTGGTTTTACTAAACCCTATAGTTTATGATGCGTAAAAATTTTATTTTTAATTGAAATATAAGCGCTAGCTACTAAAACTAAACCAAAACATCAAAACTACAGGAGACAGATCTAGGGATGAATTAATGTGGCACTGGTCTGACATGCTACATATAAGTCACTGGCGTACTGGTGGGGGCAGGGGCGTAGATAGAGGGGGGGGGGGGTATGCATCCCCTCCAAACTTTTCGGGTGGGGGATGGTGTGTACAAACATCCCCCCTGGTTTCACCCCAACAACAACAACAACAACAACAAAAAAGTGGTGGCAAATATACATTTTTATATTATGTTGTAGATAGATATAATTTGATATATTATATCTATTAATTTTATTTTTATATATTCTTTATTTCAATATAAATGTTATATATCTGTGTACAATACTGTAGATTTATATGAATTTATTAATATTTATCTACAATGCTGAATTTTCCCGATATATTTTTACAAATATTAGATGATTAGACCAAATGGTAATTGGACCAGGCGGCTATTAGACCAAATGACAATTAGACCAAATGGTTATTAGACTAAATGTGTGCATGTTGACTAAATATTATGTATCATGTGTTCTTTTTATGTGGAAATAAATAAATGAATAAATAATGATAGACCAACTGAGGTTAGACTAACTGACAAATAGACCGAATTATGTGTAGACCAAATAGGTAGGCCTATTAGACCAAAAGGGTTTAGACCATTTGATGGTTAGACGAAATGGCTATTAGACAATTGATAATGGACCAAATGGTTTTAGACCAAATGGCTATTAGACGAATTGACTATAGACCAATTGGTAATTAGAAGAAATTACCATTAGACCAAATGGTAAATGGACAATATGATGATTAGACCAATCGGTTATTAGACCAACTGATATTAGACCGAATGATGTTAGACCAATTGGCTATTAGACCAACTCGCTGTAGACCAAGTGGCAATAAACCTAAATAGCTATAACAGGCTAACCTATTTGTCTGTAGTACTAGACCAAATGGATATTAGACCAAGTGAACATTATACCAAATGGTTATTAGACGAACTGAGAATTGGACCAAACGATGATTAGAAAAAATTGTAGTTAGACGAAGTGATGATTAGACGATGTGTTAGACCAAGTGGGTTTAGACAAAATGGCTATTAGACTAAATGATGATTAGACTATTTGGTTATTAGACCAACTGGTTTTAGCCGAAATAGATATTGGACCAAGTGAACATTAAATTAACTGATTATTAGACCAAGTGGAGTTTAGACCAAATGGGTATTAGACCAAAGGGGTTTTAGACGAATTGGCTATAGACGAAGTGGTGATTAGACGAAGTGATTTAACTGATTATTAGACCGAATGGTGATTAGACGAAATGATTTGACGAATTGCTGATGGACGAATAGACCAATTGGCATTAGACTAAGTGGCAATTACCATAATAACTTACATCGGTGCATTATTTGCAAGCAATCAGTTTTTACATTTGCGGTCGACATGTTATGACATTTGTGGTAAAAATGGAGATTTTTTACATTTGTAGGCGAAATGTTTTGACATTTGTGGTTAAACCGATTTTTACATTTGTGGGCGATTTTTATTACATTTGTGGTTATTTTTACACTTGTGGTTGACATGTTATGACATTTGTGGTTATTTTGACATTTGCAGGTGCAATGTTTTTACATTTGTGGTTATTTTTACATTTGTGGTTGATTTTTACATTTGTGGGCTCTACAGGGGGCTTGGGGGGCTGCATCCCCCCCCCAAAGTTCCACGCCAAAAAAATAAAAAGGGGGAGAAAAGAAAAGGAAAAATTTGAAATTACCTACCGGATACAGGTCCAGATTTGTGACAAATTTACATTTTTATTAAAAAAAGGTCAATTTTTTTGCTTGCTCGCTTTGCTTGCTCGCAAGTATACACCAATTGTGCCGCGTATGCTTATGTTCAGCCCCCTCAGATTTTTGGCTCACTATGCCACTGACATAAGTAATCAAAATTGTAATTTCGATTCTCAAATTATAGGACCCAAATGCCTAGAGTCGATGATTGCGGTTTATAATCAAACAATTTGGCTTTCTCTTTATTGTTCTCCAGCCCCTCCCCTCCCCCTCCCCCTCTGCGCCATCTCTCTCGATCTCTGTCTGTCCGTCTGTCTCTGTCTGTCCGTCAGTCTCTCTCTCCGTCTCACTCTCTCTCTCTCTCTCTCTCGCCCGCAGATCTCTACTGCTTTAATCTCTCGTTATCTAGCCTCCTCATTCTATTCCAAATTCACTGTCTTTCTCCCTCCATCTCTATTTGCTACCTTCTTTCATTTTCTCCCACTCTTACTCTCTCTCACTTACTCTCTTTCCTCCCTTCCTTTTATTTTCATCCAATCTTATTCTCTTTCTCCATCCATCTCTCTTTTCTCCCTTCTTTCTTTTTTTCTCCCAATCTTACTCTTTCCTCACTTCCTTCTTTTTTCTCCCAATCTTATTCTTTCCTCGCTTCCTTCTTTTTTCTCCCACTCTTACTCTTTCTCCCTCCATCTCTCTTTTCTCCCTTCCTTCTTTTTTCTCCCAATCTTACTCTTTTCTCCCTTCTTTCTTTTTTCACCCAATCTTCCTCTTACCTCACTTCCTTCTTTTTTCTCCCTTCCTTCTTTTTTCTTCCTTCTTTCTGTTTTCTCCCAATCTTACTCTTTTCTCCCTTCCTTCTGTTTTCTCCCAATCTTACTCTTTTCTCACTCCCTTCTTTTTTCTCCCAATCTTAATCTTTCCTCGCTTCCTTCTTTTTTCTCCCAATCTTACTCTTTCCTCGCTTCCTTCTTTTTTCTCCCAATCTTACTCTCTTTCTCCCTCCATCTCTCTTATCCCATTCCTTCTTTTTTCTCCCACTCTTACTCTTTCCTCCCTTCCTTTTATTTTCATCCAATCTTATTCTCTTTCTCCATCCATCTCTCTTTTCTCCCTTTTTTCTTTTTTTCTCCCAATCTTACTCTTTCCTCACTTCCTTCTTTTTTCTCCCAATCTTATTCTTTCCTCGCTTCCTTCTTTTTTCTCCCACTCTTACTCTTTCTCCCTCCATCTCTCTTTTCTCCCTTCCTTCTTTTTTCTCCCAATCTTACTCTTTTCTCCCTTCTTTCTTTTTTCTCCCAATCTTCCTCTTTCCTCACTTCCTTCTTTTTTCTCCCTTCCTTCTTTTTTCTCCCTATCTTACTCTCTTTTCTCACTTCCTTCTTTTTTCTCCCAATCTTACTCTTTCTCCCTCCATCTCTCTTTTCTCCCTTCCTTCTTTTTTCTCCCAATCTTACTCTTTTCTCCCTTCTTTCTTTTTTCTCCCAATCTTCCTCTTTCCTCACTTCCTTCTTTTTTCTCCCTTCCTTCTTTTTTCTCCCTATCTTACTCTCTTTTCTCACTTCCTTCTTTTTTCTCCCAATCTTACTCTTTCTCCCTCCATCTCTCTTTTCTCCCTTCCTTCTTTTTTCTCCCAATCTTACTCTTTTCTCCCTTCTTTCTTTTTTCTCCAAATCTTACTCTTTCCTCGCTTCTTTCTTTTTTCTCCCAATCTTACTCTTTTCTCCCAATCTTACTCTTTTCTCACTTCCTTCTTTTTTCTCCCAATCTTACTCTTTTCTCCCTTCTTTCTTTTTTCTCCATATCTTACTCTTTCCTCGCTTCTTTCTTTTTTCTCCCAATCTTACTCTTTTCTCCCTTCTTTCTTTTTTCTCCCAATCTTACTCTTTTCTCACTTCCTTATTTTTTCTCCCTTCCTTCTTTTTTCTCCCAATCTTACTCTTTTCTCCCTTCCTTCTTTTTTCTCCCAATCTTACTCTTTTCTCCCTTCTTTCTTTTTTCTCCCAATCTTACTCTTTCCTCACTTCCTTCTTTTTTCTCCCTTCCTTCTTTTTTTCTCCCTTCTTTCCTCGCTTCCTTCTTTTTTCTCCCAATCTTACTCTCTTTCTCCTTCCATCTCTCTTATCCCATTTCCTCCCTTCCTTTTATTTTCCCCCAATCTTACTCTTTCTCCATCCATCTCTCTTTTCTCCCTTCTTTCTTTTTTTTCCCAATCTTACTCTTTCCTCACTTCCTTCTTTTTTCTCCCACTCTTACTCTTTCTCCCTTCCTTCTTTTTTCTCCCACTCTTACTCTTTCTCCCTCGGTCTCTCTTTTCTCCCTTCTTTCTTTTTTCTCCCAATCTTACTCTTTTCTCCCTTCTTTCTTTTTTCTCCCAATCTTACTCTTTTCTCCCTTCTTTCTTTTTTCTCCCAATCTTACTCTTTCTCCCTTCCTTCTTTTTTCTCCCACTCTTACTCTTTCTCCCTCGGTCTCTCTTTTCTCCCTTCTTTCTTTTTTCTCCCAATCTTACTCTTTTCTCCCTTCTTTCTTTTTTCTCCCAATCTTACTCTTTTCTCCCTTCTTTCTTTTTTCTCCCAATCTTACTCTTTTCTCCCTTCCTTCTTTTTTCTCCCAATCTTACTCTTTTCTCCCTTCCTTCTTTTTTCTCCCAATCTTACTCTTTTCTCACTCCCTTCTTTTTTCTCCCAATCTTAATCTTTCCTCGCTTCCTTCTTTTTTCTCCCAATCTTACTCTTTCCTCGCTTCCTTCTTTTTTCTCCCAATCTTACTCTCTTTCTCCCTCCATCTCTCTTATCCCATTCCTTCTTTTTTCTCCCACTCTTACTCTTTCCTCGCTTCCTTCTTTTTTTCTCCCAATCTTACTCTCTTTCTCCCTCCATCTCTCTTATCCCATTCCTTCTTTTTTCTCCCAATCTTACTCTTTCCTCGCTTCCTTCCCCCCCCCTCTTACTCTTTCTCCCTCCATCTCTCTTCTTTCTTTTTTTTTCCTCCTAATCTTAATCTTTCTCACTCTGCCTCTATTTTCTCCCTTCCTTATTTTTTCTCCCTATCTTACTCTTTTCTCACTTCCTTCTTTTTTCTCCCAATCTTAATCTCTTTCTCCCTCCATCTCTCTTTTCTCCCTTCTTTTTTTCTCCCACTCTTACTCTCTCTCTCTCTCTCTCTTATCCTCTTTCTCCCTCTATTTCTCTTTCCTCCCATCTTTCTCCTTCTATCCATTCTCTCAAACTCTTGCTCTCTTTCTCCATCTGTCTTTTATCAAGCCTTAAAATTGATCTTAAAGGGGAATGAAACCCTGGGGAAAAATCCATTTTGATAAAAAGAGAGGATAGAGAGAAGTAATTTTTAAAAAGTTCCATCAAAATCGGTTAAGAAATGAGAAAGTTATGAAAGTTTGAAAAGTCTCAATTTACTTTCTATGGCGATCTTCAAATTGGCAATGTTGCTTCAAAGTGACAGGTAAAGTAGGACAATTCTCCATGTGTTTTCTACACAAAATTTCATATTTTCTCCATTCTCTAAAAATGATGCTTGTCTTTTTGTGAACTCAACATATGCTGTGTCAAATACATTTCTCCATGATATATCTTGAGCTGAGGAGACAAGCTGCACCTTGAGAGATAATGGGAAAATATGAAATTTTGTGTACAAAACATATGGAGAGGTGTCCTACTAAACCTGTCATTTTGAAGCAACATTGCCAATTTGAGGATCGCCATAGAAAGTAAATTGAGACTTTTCAAACTTTCATAACTTTCTCATTTCTAAACCGATTTTGATGGAACTTTTTTTAAAATTGCTTCTCTCTATCCTCTCTTTTCATTAAAAATGTTTTTCCCCAGGGTTTCATTCTCCTTTCATATCGATCGGATCAATTTTAAGATCGAAATCGATTTTAGTTGATGAAACACCCTCCTGGTATCACCCAGACAAGATAGCGTATCTTCTATGGAGAGCCAAAGGGGCATTAGCTTACATCATCTTACTAAAAATACTATCCCTTTGGCCATCAGCAAATAATGGATATGGTTTTAACCACCTATATGACCTATCTTTTCCTTACAGTTTCAACCAGTCAGTGGTTTTAACAACCTATATGACCCATCTTTTCCTCAATGTTTCATCCAGTTAATGGTTTTAACCACCTATCTGACCTTTCTTTTCCTCACTGTTTCACATGTAACTGTTTTTTAAAGGGCAATCCAGCCTTTGTAATAATTTGATTTTTGTGAAAGCAGAAAAATCAGAGAAGCAGATTGGTGAAAGTTTGAATTCTTTTTCGGATTTCTTTCATTTACCACTGTTTCTCTTATTTTTTTCTTTTCACACAAATCAGCTTTTTTACAAAGGTTGCATTGCCCTTTAAAGGGTACCGATCACCAAAAAGCGTTTTGCTCTGTATGTTAGAGATTCCATATTGCTATAATATTAAAAATATTGGTTTCAAATATCAATTCTATATATAGATATTAAAAGTTTAAGTACACTCAATAAACGTAAAAGCAACTTGTAAGTATACTAATCGACGCAGCCATATGCGCTCGCAAAGAAAAGGGCCCGTGTGGAATCAAAGTCAGAGTTGGGTTCCGCACGTGCATTTTCATGTTATCCCTTATTTCCTTTGTACTCCTTAACCCTTTCAAGACAATTGACCACATTTTGTGGTTTGGCTCAATAACTTTTGATCCAGAGCTCTAAAAAATATACCAGATGCACGAGTAGAAAGATCAAAATTTTCTGCACACACTATGTCCATTTTTACTGCATGACCATATTGCGTTTGATGCCAGGAATTTAAAAAAAAAGAATAAGCTTGGAGATCCTTAAATTGGCAACACATTGAGAGGTTTTAAATCATTGTTTTTCACCAAAATTGGCAATTTCTTTCAACTATTCAACAAATTTCTAACCATGTATATTGTTTTCAAAGACATTACACCTTATTTGAACCATGTAGCACTAAAAGAAAAATATTATTGTTGCCAATTTGAAGAACAAAATGTGATCAATTTAGCCCTTAAATAATCCCTGTCCTGAAAGGGTTAACTGTTGACCAATAGAATGCCAGGTAAAATTCTTTGAGGTTGATTTTTTTTCTTTCTACAAATTATTTTTTTAAATGATTAGTACACTTTGGCCTGAATTCACAAGAGGTTTATTTTATGATTTAAACCTCCATAAGTAGTACACGCATGTCCTCATGTCCAATAGGCGAGCAATAATATGCCTACATACGCTTATTTTGGTCTGCGGTGGAGGTTTAAACCATGGTTTACACTGTGGGTTAAGTTATATCACCACCATGAGTTCAGGCCTTTAAGTGTGGAAACTTTCTAATATGTGGATAAGCAAATCAACTTTTACATTCTTTAATTTGAGAATCAGCATATCTCGGTGAAAAATGAAGAGTAAATGTAGTAGTATATTAAATGATTTCAACAAATTAAAACACAGAATAAAAAGGAAAGACGCAGGAATAATAGAGTTAGTAATTTATAATTGTGAGTGGCACATAGTGTGAAAGTACTTTACAACGTTCAAAGTATATAATATACAATGCATTTGTCTTTGTCACCTAATGAATAAAACTTTAACTTCCTTTCATAGTTTTGGTTTCATAACTGCAATAACATGTGTGCATACTTGTGAGCAAACACTTAATAGGTACTTTGATATATAGAGCTAATGTGCTATAGACAGAAGCGAAATTTCTTTCAACACACTAACACTTGTGGTTTTATGGCTTAGAACGTCACCTCATGATTACTATTAAAACCAGAAGCCTTAATCTTCAAAGAGTGTTTTATCTACTTGTGAATTATTTGCTTATCTGCATTTTTATAAAACAATACTTTAAAATACAATTTTAGCTCAAGCTTCAAACTTTCCCTTACACATGTTATGAAATATTACAAAAAATGATGTAAGTTTCATGTTTTAAGCCCTTGAATACACATACAAATCATTCCATATCATAATATAGCAAAATATATTACAGTAAAAACCGTTAAGACAGATAAAGAGAAAAAAAGAATATCATTATCAGTCTTTACAGGCAATTGGTCGTGAGTTATACTAGTATTATACAGTGGAACCTTGTAATAAAGAATACTATTATAACAAACTCTAGTTATAACAAGGTGATTTTGTCAGTCTTACTTCTTTGTATTCTATTGTTTTTTAGCCCTGATATAACAAGGTTTCGATATACAGAGGCAATTGTATATCCTAAGGAGTTTGTTATAACGAGGTTCCATTGTATTAAAGGTTGGGCACTATATATTTTTTGAATGATGCATATTTTTCACTGGAAAAGTACTTCATGCTATTATGTTTTTCAGCAAACCTCTCAGACATGGCACAGGTGGGTTTTTTTTAACAATTTTTTTTTTTTTTTTAAACACAAGAACAATATTTACACCTTTTTGTTGCCCATTGTGTTAGTATGTATTATACTACAAAATTATTTAGAAACAATCATATCGAAGCACCGACTGCTTACAATTGAATTTAGTATTTTCGCTTGACTATTGATTTTCTAGAAAAAGTTTTCTGGTAGAAAAGAGGGTAGCAGTAGTTTTATATAAATACATGTATTATACTGGATGTCAGCATCATGCTAAAAATTGAAATTCATTACACATGAAATTGTTATTCTCAAACTAAAACTCTTGACTAGCATTCAAGCCACAAAATATACATATATTTGATCTTTCATAAAATGAAATTTAAAAAAAAAATTAATAACAGAAAAGCACAGTTCATAGCAACAAATATCCTAAAGTTATGTATAAATTTTGTTGGTTTTGTACCTTAATTGTTGTAAGAAATTGTCTTCTTTGGATGTATGATCAAAAAATCAAAATAAAAGTGGTATTAAATATGAGCACCAATTGATACCATCTGATTTACCTAGGGCATAGTCAAAGATTAGTAGAAAAAACCTTCAAATATATTCCCATATAAAAAGTCACCAGGAAAAAGAAAACATCAAAAAGGTAAGGTTACTGGATGAATGAAAAGAAATGCCCCAAAGGAATTTATTAGAGCAGTGATATGCACTCTCAGCATTTCTTTTTTAGTTGTTTCCATACATTAGCTACAGCTAATTGGCAATATTTTCAAAGCATATTCTTGCATAAACATAACTCCGATTAACATGTTGTATAGTAGGTCTTATTGACCAAATACAATATGATTAAAAATTATATTTGTACAAGCATTCAACAGTCTAACTTCAAACTTCCCTCTCATAATTTTAGCAGCGTAATAAAGAAAACTGATTATCAGTTTGGTCTGAGATGACTAGATGTTCAAAAAATTATGTTCAAAATTAACACCAAATCAATGACCTCGATCAACATAACTAGGCCAATATGGCTAAGGTAGACAAAATTTAAAAGTTAATTGTTTCATCAAAATATATCATATTCCTTTTTCTGAAAATGATTGTACCATGTGAAAAGTGAAATTTTGCAGTTCCATCTACATACATTATCATACTAAAGTGCAGAAAAAAGCGATTCAAAATACAAATACAATTGCAATGCTAGTATCATTTATTATACATTATCAACAAAAAATAAATAAACGAATAAACATATTTGGTGCAAAAAGATCTTAAGAACATATTACTTTTGGGACAAACTACATGTAAATAAACATAGAATGTGTTAAATTGTGTCAAAATACATTCTGTGTTCCCAAGATTCACCATCTATACTTGCAGCTTTCCTTGCCAGAACAGCCTGGCTGCATTCATGTCTCTTTGCAGCAAGAAAATATTTGACAAATTCTTTACCCAGTGCATTCACAATCACTTCATCCGTCTCTAAAACCTCCAAGGCCTGCTCTAGAGAGAGTGGTAGCTCCGGCAATTCCAGTGATTCATCATAGGCACTTCCTGCTGTAGCTGCTTTGAGAGGCATATCAGTAAGCAGCCCATCAAGACCTGCTGCAACTGTTGCTGCCATTACTACGTAAGGGTTGCTGCCACTCGAAGGGATGCGATTCTCGATAATGGTTCGTTTGGAGCCATCAACTTTCACACGAATAGCACATGTGCGGTTACTGATACCCCACGAACAGTTGGTTGGGGCAAACGACGATGGTGAGGACTCGAAGCGACTGTAGCAGTTGACTGTTGGTGCCATGAGCGCTGTGATAGCCTGGGCATGGGATAGGATTCCTGCAATCCACTTCTGACATGTGCTTGATAGACCATTATCTACGGATGAGTCAAAAACAATGCACTTATGGTCTTGCACACTCCAGAGAGAATGGCATAGGTATGAGGAACTTCCTCTGTGTTCTGCCCAGGGCTTTGTCATGAAGGTTGCCACAAAGCCATTCCTAGTGGCCAACTCCTTCACTGTTGACTTGAAGGTGTAGGAATTGTCTGCTGCTCCAACACCAAAGGCCGACTTGTAGGTGACTCTGATCTGGCCAGGAGCACTCAACGTCTCGATGGTCTCCACATCCACTCCCACTCTTGGTAGACATGCCAAGAGAAGATTGATGAATGCTTCAAGCTTACACAATCTGCTGGTGGCTGCATAATTGTAGCTCTTCTCTGGTGGCTCACCGGTCTTCTCATCCACCAGGTAAAATTCATGCACAAAAGAAGAAAAGAGCGACACCCCGTATTCTGCTAATCTGTCTAGTAGCCTCCGAGCGTTGTTCCTCGGATACTGCTGTATGTAGTCTCCATTGATGGTGGGTTCCACAAGGATCCGAGCAGTACTCTGACACCACACCAGGTTCTGGAATGTCTCGTAGACAGGGTATGTGACCGCATCAACATCATTGATACACAATCCACTGTCAGGGAACTTGTTCCCCTTGGGATCTAGGACCAGGGCCAGCAGGTCGAAACTGGAACCATGAACAGCCTTGTCCTTGAAGTGCCTTGATGTGATGAGTCTGCTATGCCCAATGCCATGGATGTCAACCAGCTCAAAGCGAATGGCTGCAATTTTGTTTTGCACAATTAAAGCTAGTACTTTGTCGATGCCTGACATTTTGGAAGTGTTCAGCAACAGACTGTAATAAATTTAGAAGGAAATATATTAGTTGACTGGTGAAGTATTATCTTATGAGCTGTATTGAACAAATTAACACAAAATTGACTAAAACCTTTAAGCTGAGACTAATACCAATCTGCTAAAACATGGCTCAAATTCATACCACCATGGTGTACAATACTGTATAATCTTAACAACTAAACAGTATTCAGATGTATTCCTCTGTGATACCACAGTCACACCAACAAGACCGACGCTAGACCGAACAAAAAATTACATTGCCACCAATGGCCATGAATCGGTTGGTTTGGAGTCAGTGTGTCGGTGTGACTGTGGTATGACCAATCATGTATAAATCTTCTATATGAAACTATTAACTGATTTTTCTGCTTTCTTTCAAAAGAATGAAAAAAAAACATAAAAAACATACAAATCCAATCCAATGAAGCAGAATTGAATAATGCTGTTATGGCATTTAACCCTTTCGAGATATTTGACCACATTTTGTGGTTTGGCTCAATAACTTTTAATTCAGAGCTCTAAAAAATATACCAGATGCACGAGTAGAAAGAGCAAAAATGTCTGCACTCAGTGTATCCACTTTTGCTGCATGACCATATTGCATTTGATGCTAGGAATTTTAAAAAGGAAAATAAGCTTTAAAATCTCTAAATTGGCAACACACTGAGAGGTTGAAAATCATTGTTTTTTATGGAAATTGGCAATTTTTTCAACTTTTCGACAAAATTCCTAACCATGTCTATTGTTTTCAAGACATTGCATCTTACTAGAAGCATGAAGCACTGAAAGAAATAATATGAGAGTTTATCCACAAAAAGTTACTTAAGAATCAAGATTGAAAAAACAAATTCCTTCAAAGACTAGAAGAATTCTGAAAGAGTGGTCTTACTAAAAGTTGAAAAGTGCCAAAAAGAGCCAAAAACAAACAAAAGAGCCACCAAGAGACAGTAAAGATCCTCTTTAAAAACTTACTTAAGCTTTTTTTCAAATTTTTGATGAGAAATTAAAAAGGAAAAATCAATTTTAGGGCCAAAAAGTGCCCCCCAAAACATGAAGGAGCAGGTTGTGATAATCAGTTTCAATGATTATCAATTTTATCATATGTTTACCATTCATCATCAGTTTATTTATTTTTTGTATTTTCTTCTTTTTTAACCTTACAATCGCTGAATCTATTAATCGATACATATTTACATGAATATATTTATTTATTAATCTATTTTAACATCTATATATATATGCAGTGTTTTAGGGGAAGCATCTGTTTGTTTACTAATTCATTTCTTTATTTGCTGTTTGTTTATTTATTGAAATATGTATTCATTTATTTATTATCAATTTATATTTTATTTGCTTTTTGTTTATTTATTGAAATATGTATTTACCCATAGTATTTTATGAAGGGCTACAATTGAAAAAAAAAAAGGAATCTGAATAATAAAAAGCAAAGAGCAAACAACAACAGCAAAAACAGTGAAAATTAGGTTGAAAATTTGAAAGAGAGTTTTGTTTTTAAAAATCTGAATCTACAATTGGAAACAGTGTCGACATTTTAATCCAGCAAGAAAAAGTGCAACAGCCTCTCTAAATTATGCTTGGGTAGTTACATGTAGCTCTCAAGTCCAAGAAGATCAATCTCTGAGACTCTGTATCCATAGTTTAGTACTCACTAGTCCACTTGACGCTTCTATACAGCTAACAGAGAACCTAGAAAAGTTCTGTCCGTTGAAGTTTTTTTTCGGATTTGTACTCGTAAGTAGTCAAAGAATATTTTCAGTTTTGTTGCCCCTTGGGCAACCATGAGCAATTTGCATAATATGCATATCTTCTTCTTCTTCTTCTTCGCTATGAGTACAGGCCACCATCTGGCATATTTTCATACTGTTGAAGTTGCTGTGCAGGTATATGTACAGCAGAGACACCAAGGTCAAAGACCAGCAATGCGTGAGATTTTCCGCGCATCAGCGCCAGGTAGGCGAGGAACCGCGTGCTTGCCGCGCGGTTTGTATAATATACATGTATATGGAGATAGGCTGTGAGGCCAGGCGTGAGAAAGAGATTTTTGAGTAAGAGCCCTGATGCATGACTGTCACACCTAATGCATGAGACTTGGTAGGTCTTGGTACAGTGTCTCAATAAAAAGGACCTACAACAAAGAACTATGTGCAGCTAAAAATGACATCTGCTGTTTAATGGAGGTGTACTTTGAATTTGAATCCCTCCTGCTTGAAGCTGAGCAGAGAGGTAAGAGATACAGCAGCCTGGGGCTAGTGAGTTCCATAGTCTTATGGCGCCTGGAAAAAAGCTTCTTTGGAGGACTTGTGTTCGTGCAAAAGGTAGATCTACTTGGAGTTTCTGGTCATCTTTGTGATGCAGGTAGGGATGGAATCAAATCTGCCTGTAAGATCGATATCAGGGAGTTTTGATGCAGTATATCATCGCTACCTTGGCTTGGACTCTCCGTTCTTGTAATCTATTGTGTTATTCATCTTATGCAGCATAACCTGTGATGCAATGCCAATGAACCGGAGGATAATTGCATTGTATCGCAGCACAGATTTTGTTGCACAAGACTAACCCGTTGACCACTCATAGGCCCTTGCCTATGTGGGACTGTGTCCAACATTCACTGTTGCAGCAGTCAAAAACAGACAACAAAATTGCTCTAAGCAAGATTTAGTTTTCTTAAATTTGCTAGATTACCTGATTCAGGGACTCTTCAACTCTTACTGTGCCACTAATTTGGGATTCAGAATTGAAAGTGAAATTTTAAATAATTATTTTCCTCTCAAGTATGAATAATCTAGACTGGAAATAAGGCCCGCTGGTACACACAAAAGCTATTACTTTACTTTACTTTACTTTAATCCCACGATGATATAGGACGAATGCCTGTTCATCGATCTCAGCTTGTCGTATCATGTGGTTATACAATTTCCATTGTCTTAATTACCAAGTCGATTATGTGTGGGAAAGGACAAGAATGTGTGTAGACATGGTAGATAATGACTCATACAGCCTATACTGGCTCGTAAACAAGATCATGGTTTTTAGACCAGTATTTATCTAGTCTATTCTTAAAGCAGTTTACAGAAGTTGCTGAGATAACATATTCAGGGAGACTATTCCACAAATCCACAATTCTGTTGCTGAAGAAATGCTTCCTCAAATCAATCCGAGAGTACTGTTTGTCCAGTTTCATTTTGTGGTCTCTGGACCTCCTGTGTGCCAATTGAAAAAGATTGTGTTGAGTGTCGTACACTCCCGTCAAATACTTGAAAACATCAATTATATCACCCCTCCTTCGCCTGTGAGCAAGAGTTGGTAATTTGAGTTGCATGAGGCGTTCACGATAAGACATATTTCTAAATCCAGGAATCATTTTTGAAGCCTATTCATTTTTGAAGCCTATTCACCTGTAAAAGCTAACTTAGTCTGGAGTACAAGGTTATCTTCAGATAAGCTTGTATAAGTGCCCGTTGAATACTGAATTATCGCATTCCTATAGGCTTAATACACTTATACAGGGCCTACTCAGTTGCCGTAGGCAATGGGTTAACAGCACTGTTAGCACTGTTAGCATTGGGTGCAGTGCGCACATACTTACATAGGTCATAGTGTGTAAGTTGTTGACTTGGGTGGTAACACTTGCATTGCCACTCCTATCGCAGTATCGGATTTAGAATCTACTAGACCTAAATCTATGCAAATTATGCAAAATGCTCAGACAAAGACAGTTGCTTTGGGGGCAACAAAGTTGAAATTGTTTGGAGATAACATGGGATCACAAATCCACAAAAAACTTCAACAGAAATTCTTTTTTTCTAGGTTCACAAAATGTCATGTCGACGTACGACGTCTACACACCATACCCGCTCTTCTCACTTTATAGATCTATAGTACATGTACAACTACAACTTGTACAACTAGTACAAGCATGAAAAGCTTATCTGAAGATAACCTTGTACTTTGTAGTTGTACTCCAGTCCAGACTCACTCACACTTTATATGCGAGGTTATTGTAGATAACTAGCTTCTACGGGTGAATAGGCTTCAATAGCTTTTGTGTGTATCAGCAGGCCTTTTTCCAGTCTAGATCATTCAAACAAAATTACATGAGAGGAAAATAATTATTTGAAATTTCACTTTCTAAAGTTTCTATTCTGAATCCCCAAATTTGTGGCACACTCGCACAGTAAGAGTTGAATTAAAGAGTCTCTGAATCAGGTAATCCAACAAATTTAAGAAAATTAAGTCTTGCTTAGACAATTTTGTTGTCTGTTTTTGACTGCTGCAACAGAGAATGTTGGACACAGTCCCACATATGAGTGGCTCTTCTAGGACTTAGGGCTAGGCCAGACCCACTCACACTTAAATTATGTGCGAGGTTATTTGGAGATTGGGCCAGACCCTGGGGCCAGGGCAGGGGCGCGGCACGGCCACGGGTATTTGCCACGCGACGTGAGTTACGTTCTCATTGAAGTCATTCCGATCTCCCGGTAGCACTGTTTAAACGCACACATTGACATCACACGCCAGTATAACTATCCTTTCAACCTTACCATCATCCATCAATAATGGAATTACCTAATTTTCTTAAAATTATATATTCAACTTACGTCTTACCTATAAATTAGCGGCGGAGGGTAGAATTAGAAATGAATAGCGATCGAGAGTGTGAAATTAGTTACATTAGCTGATTTGCAATCGTAGATGGCGCTCCACCTATTGTGCGTCAAAGAGATTCGATCATAATTTATCATCATGCCACTAAACTCTCCTATGCCATCCGAAGGAGGGCTAGAGACCACTAGAGACTCAACTAAAAATGTGAACTTTGACATGCCATAGGCTTAGCATTGGATGCATTGTGGGAGCTATGTCCGATTTTGAATAGTGATCTAGGAGGGTTAATTTCAATAAACGTTTATTCATGAGGAATGACGTCAAAAACTCGACATATACTGTTCGATGATTGGTTAGTGGCTCATATTAACATACGCCGGTATCAGTCAGACAGCAGGTCTATGCAAATGAGCAAAAAGGGCTGATTTTATTTCCAGTGCCTGAAATGGCACACTCTCCTTGTAGCCAGTGGGCTGTTTTGCATGGTCATATTCAAAGTAATTTTCTGGAAAGATAAATGGATAGTTTATTAATGCAGACATACCCTGTTAAAGTTATAATTCAAAGAATAAGTAGTTGAAAATAAGTGATGAAATAGTGACATAAAATACTTTTCTTTATAAGATTTCAAGTCAATAAAAGACATATAAAAAGTATATGAGCCACTATCAAACGCATATGTATGGAAGCGTTGAAGTTTCATCTTTTACATTATCATATTCAAAACATCCATACATTTATGACAGGGTCAGGATCCAGCAATATTCAACCCAAGTACATAATTTATGCTTGAAATTGTCAAGACCATAGAATCCTAGCACTATGATTGGCTGGCAAGGCCACCCTGCAAAATTATGGCGCGATATTTGAAACCACATGCCACCTGTTGGGTGAACCTTGTGCAAACATGGTCCTGGGCTCCTGGCTGTGACAAACATGTTGATCTATTTTGGGGAAAGGGCTTGTGAAGTAACCAATCAGAGAGCTGGAATCAACTGTTCGAAAGACACAATGTGTACTTTGGTTACATTTTGCTGGATCCTGACCCTGTCATTAAGTGTACATACATATTATTTCAATATTTGTAAAGTATAGATATTGCCCTTTACACTCATGTCAAATTCAGCCTGGCTCATAATAAAACTATGTGAGTTTTTTACAGGTTTACTTTTCATTTCATTTCCATTTTTTTGTCATAAAATAACATTATTTTTCACCAATTTTGTCACATTTTTCATAAACAAATAGAGTACGTCATGAATGTCTAATTCCTTCTCTTTTGTTTGATGTATAAATCATGAGAATCAGTAAATGTTAACCAGTCCATTCAATCATTTGGAAATCAGATGTTCCCGGGGATTCTTGCTCATTATGTATTCAGAGACTGACCCAGTCAAGCAAAACTGGAAATAAAATAGAGCACTTTTTGAGGACCTGCTGTTTGACTGGTATTCTCGTAAGCCGCCAAAGTTAAAACTGTAAATAACGAGTTAGACCTAGTTACAGACTGGATTAAAGCAAACAAGCTTTCACTGAACCTACAAAAGACCAGTTACATGTTATTTAGCAATTCATTACAAAAACCTCCCAGGACAAATCATACTTAACAACACTAACATTGATAGAGTGAATAACATGAATTTTCTTGGATTAATAATTGATGAAAAGCTTACGCATGGAACCCCAAATTGATAAGATATGTAGTATAATTTCGAGAAATATTGGCGTAATCAATAAACTTAGTAACACTTTTCCTCCACACGCACTACTCACCTTATACTCCACACTGGTACTTCCACACATTACTTATGGGATCGTAGCTTGGGGCAACTCTGCAAAGGCATATTTAGAGCGTATACTTTTACTCCAGAAAAAAGCATTAAGGGTCATATGTCATACCAGTTTTCGCTCTCACACGAATACTCTCTTCTATCAACACAAAATCCTCAAAATTACAGAATTACACCACCTACAGTTAGGCTTGTTTATGCACAAGTTAAAGTCGCACGAACTTCCACATGTTTTTTACTCTATGTTTACATCCAATAATAATCATCACTCTTACCCTACCAGACAGGCTAGCCACTATCACCTGCCGCGAACAAGAACCCTCTTTGCCAATAAAACTTTCACAACAACTGGACCTAAACTTTGGAATTCCCTTCCCCAAAATATTATTGAAACTCCTACTAATCATACGTTTAAAAGAAAACTAAAACAACATCTCTTACTAACATACAAGGAAAAGCCAACCCTCCAAAAGTATCCCGGATACAAGCCACACGCGGAAGATTGATCCTGATCTCCCTCCTTGTTTTATTTTTTTTAATTATTTTTTTTTATTGATTTATTCCCCCTCTCTTACTCCCTTTCCTGATTTCATCTCTTTACCTCTATCAACCTGTCCCTCCCCATCTGCATCTTCATCTGGGTGAGCCTTTGTGTTTTTATTAATTAAGTTAGTTACTTAACGTATACTATATGTAAAAAACAACAACAAACAAACAATAAAAACAAAACAAAAAACAACGAAGAGATTTCTGAATCATGTGCATAATTATAATGATTTCTAATTGGGAACATGCTATTTACAAGCTCCGCTTCTCTGCTAGTTCCCTTTCGTTACCTTTTCGATTATCATTATCAAGAGACAATTGAAATGTGTGTAAACCTCTCTCTGTTATAACTTTTATTTTAGAAAACAATATGTAAAACCAAGTTCATATGCGTTATGTTTGAATGATGAGTTTCTTCTACAATGTAAATACTTTATGATTTATGAATTGGTATCGAAAAATAAATGAATCTTGAATCTTGAATCTTGAATCTTTTCTTTCTGTTTTTGTTTTCCTTTCCTTTCCCTTTTCTTTTTTTTTTCTTCTTTCTCTTTTCTCCTTTTCCCTTTCCTCTTCCCTCTCCCCCTTTTTACCTCTCTTTTTTTGCAGACAGAGGTAGTGCATTTTCCGACAGCAATTTTGAGGGGTTGGTGTGACACCCCCACATCCCCCTCTAGCGACGCCCCTGCGAGTATCTATCATGAAATATTGGATGGTGATGGGAGGGAGAAGATGCTTTGCATTGTCTCCTGAATATTATTATCATTGGAGGTACAACGTATACTCCCGCCATTTCTTTGCCTTTAAATTTGACAAGGCCTCTATGCTTCGCTCATTGGGAATGGGTAAAAGGAATAAATGAGTTTTTCGACGTTGTTTATTCATTTTTTGGTGTTTTTTTTTTAAACTTTAATACCCTGGATAACGTCTGTGGAGCCAATTGTATGTGGCATGGGCGGCGATCCGGGGGGGGGGGGACGCGTCCCCTCCAGAAATGTTGAATTTTGTACAGCCCCCAGGCTAGGCTAGTCGCGTTCCCCCCCCCCCCCGGCCGAGATAAGATCCCGATTTAGATATATTGTGTAAACCCTAACATGGGGCCTGGGGATCAAAAGGGGAAAAATGGGTAAAAACAAGAAAAACATCCATAACTAGAGGAGAGCACGTACGCATCTTCTTTTTCTCAGTTCAGCCTTCCTGTACCCCGCCCCCGCCTCCCTCACATTTCCCACTATTCAAAGAATTTGTTCACTGATGTCACGTTTCAATATGTCAAGGGTAAAGTCTATGTTTCAGATACTGAAAAGTCATATTCCTATAGCGTGTCAACAATGTCACCCTGTGAATATCGCATCAAATTAAAGTTCTTTGAGTGAATCAGTGTTATTGGGGAATGGTTATCACGTACAAAGCGTCGTAACAACATACAGCTTCACTGGGACATGATTTCTGTACGGTGAACATTAGCATTTGCAGATCTCGATCTTTTGTAAGAACAAAACAAAACCCCCCAAAAATGTTTTTCCTGTCGTCTACATCAGTATTAATTGGAGCTTTGGCGTTTCTCTTCTGTTACTGGATTGTTAGGCGTCCGAAAAACCTTCCACCAGGGCCATGGTCATTCCCAATAATCGGATACCGATTCAAACCGGGTGTACTGATTCATGAAGTTTATGTGGACTTGGCCAAGAGATATGGACCCGTTTTCAGTGTTCGGCGAGGCCCATTCCTATTTATTGTACTGAATGACAGAGAGAGTATGAAACAGGCGCTGGTAAAGTCCGCAGAATTCTTCTCAGACCGATTTGTACCAAGACACATTAGATGGGGTATTCCAGATGCCAAAAAGAATGGTAAAGTATTAACTCTTGAATCTAATTTTGGGGCGCCACTAGATCATTCGAATGGGCCCGGGGGGGGGGGGGGGGACAAAATAACTTTTCAGATAGGTCTGTCGACAAGAAAGTAAAATTTGCAAACGAAATTACGAAAAGGAATTAGCTTGTCAACATGGGTAAAGAGAATGCTTATAATGTAAAAATCTACTGACAAAAACTATTGATTTGACGAAAAAGATCATTCAGGAGAAGACGAGAAGTGTGTCATAATTCGACCCCACCCATATAGGAACGCCTCGATCTAGTGTACTACACTCTTAAAATGTTGGGTAAATTTAGTTGGGTAACTGCTGGTTGGTTAAAAATATTCCCAATTCTGGGCTATTATTAACCAACTGGACACTCGAGTGGTGTAACCAATATTGGTCAATACTTTTTACCTAAATATTGGGCATATATTTACCAACAGTATTTGGTAATTATGGGTTGGGTACTTGTTGCCCTGTAGTTGTGTAATTTTGTCACATTTCCTTTGCCAGTTGGGTAAATTTTGTTGGGTAACTGATGGTTGGTTAGAAATTCGCTTTTGCCCAACTTGTGGTAAATATTTTTACCCAATATTGGGGAAAACACTTATATGAATATTCATGAATTTTTAGTAGCGTATGGTTTGGGGTGGCCCGATTTACTAACTGTCACCGAATGCATAAAAAAATATAAGGGGTATATAAGAGCTTGCACTAGTTTGCACTAACTGGATAGGATAGGACTAGGATAGGACTAGGATAGGATAGGTTAAGATATAGGATAGGATAGCTTAAAATAGGATAGGTTAGGATTGATTAGGTTAAGACCCAGAAGGACGTAACAAGCAGATTTCATTTTTTTTTACCTAGGTTGGAGGAAAAAGGAAACAATAAATTGGGCAGCTGAATTTGCCCAACCACATGATATTTGTTACCAAACAGCTGAACAAATAGAGGGTTGGGCAATCCTATTGGGTAAGATTGGTTGGGCAATAATTACCCAACTGAGAATATAACCAACAGTTGGGCAATTGTAGAGTTGGGTAAAATCTAATGGGTCACCAACTGATGGGCAATTTAATTTGCCCAACAACATAGTAAATGGATTGCCCAACATCAGTTGGGCAAATTTTAACCAAAAGTTGTGTGGACAGTATGTTGCCCAGTGTTGGTTAAAAATTGGGCATTTTTTTGCCCAACTTTTTTAAGAGTGTATAATTTCCAGAATCAAGCAACGGTAGCATTCGACAGCTGGAAAAAAAATAGAAGAGAAGGAATACAACTGCAATGAACTTTGGGATGGGTGGCGAAGAGATATTTAATTATATATATATATATATATATATATATATATATATATATATATATATATATATTTTAGTGGAAGGTATAATGAAAGAAATGTCACTATGAGACGGTCGTAGGAGGACAATAAAAGCTACGACCGTCTCATAGTGACATTTCTTTCATTATATATATATATATATATATATATATATATATATATATATATATATATTGAACTCCTTTTCTTTCTTATGCCTTTGCCGGTGAAATGTATTAATTCATCTTTATTATAAAAAATATTTATCAATCAAATAAAGAATGAAAATAAATAACCAGGACCGAGGTTTACAAATACAAGTATAAGTTTCTCAGGCATGGTAACATACGGTACATATAACAAATAGAGGAAAAACGGATAGTGACGTATAGATTCATCAGAAAGTTACAATACGTTGCAAACATGTCAAATAAATAAATATATATATACTTAAGCGTGACTCGGAATTCATTACTGTGAAGAGATATGTCGTATATGGATACAACTTAAATGATACAACTGCAAATGATGTTGGATGTTAAAACTGAATGACAAGTCATACGTTATTTTGGTATTAGTGCGTCGACACATTATCGTGCTAAAGTATACTTTAGCACGATAATGTGTCCATTATGTGTCGATCATAATTAAGTGTTATTACAGTATACAGTGGAAGAATCCTAGAATACAAATA
The DNA here is from genome assembly GCA_025618425.1 of Heliocidaris tuberculata. Lineage (NCBI taxonomy): Eukaryota > Metazoa > Echinodermata > Echinoidea > Camarodonta > Echinometridae > Heliocidaris > Heliocidaris tuberculata. The sequence continues at coordinate 19,711,992 of CM046847.1, forward strand.
TCATCATTAACCTAGTGCTGTGATGTTTGATGATCAGATTGCTTTGTTTGATAAGATATTAAGAATCGTATGAACCGAAATTATTAAACAGATTACAGCGGGCGAAGGATAAATGTATATGCGAAATAAATATTGACGTGTTTTCGTGTCGGTAATGCCGTACTTTTAATTATAGGTTTTCGTACTAAGGAAAAATACCGTTGCTATTAGCTAAATAGAGATGCAAATAGTCACACTGGACTTTTTTTTTTACATCCCTTTAACATTAATCAAGGTGTTTATACAAATTCAAATTCAAATTCAAATTCATATTTATTTCATTTCCAACAGAAAGAAAAGACAATGGCTTTACAGATATTATAACAGAAAATATGAAAAACATATGTACAAATTCATTTTTTTCTTAATAAGTGTACAAGTACACTGAACATATAAATAAATTATTATAATGAATTATTAAAAGAAATTCATAATTTCTGAGGAAATGTGGGGATCCACTAAAAAGCAGTGCTTGTAATTTGTGGATCCCCACAGTATAGCATTAGGCGAGAGTATGATATATTGTAAAATGGTTATTTACATCATGTTCAATAATATCGATTCAAATGATGATACGATGATATGGGGTCCGTTGCACAAAACTTGCGTTTAAACGCAAATCAGAAAAATCAAACGCAACTTTATTTTCAGCCAATCAGAAGTGCGCATTAAGGACTTGCGTTTGATTTTTAGGAGTTGCGATTAAACGCAAGTTTTGTGCAACGGGCCCATGATAGGATAATATAGTGTTCCTGTAATCATAAACAATATCAATGCTAAATGTGAACATCAATGACGTGCATCTATTCAAAATATTTACTTTGAGGTAACACCAAGGAATCATTTCGTCAGTTAAAGTGTACCAATCACCTGAAAAAATAATTTGTGTACAGCTAGAAAGTATAAAATCAACCTCAAAAAACTTGGTCTGGTATTCTATAGGTCAACAGTTAATGAGTGTGAAGGAAATGAGGGATAACATGAAAATGCTCGCGCGGAACCGAACTCCGAGTTTGGTTCCGCGCAAGCCTTTATCTTGGCGAGCGCGTACCGGTGCGTCGAGTAGTCTACTCAGGAGTCGCTTTTACGCTTATAGAGAGTGTAATTAAAATTACAATATCTCTTTATAGAATTAATATTTGAAGCCCATATTTTGAATATAGTATAACGACATGAAACCTCTAACATACAGAGCGAAATTAATTTTGGTGATTGGTACCCTTTAATATACACCTGGGGGAGGCGTATGTAATAATGTGATTCCTTATTCATGTTATTGGCACATGTTCTTGAATGATGTTCTTGAATGAGACGACCAGTCAGTAGTATCTCTGATGCTAATTTGAAGAAAAAAATACACGTTTCTGCTACAATGTAAAAGTAAAGTTTGCTCATCGAATCTTTCCTTGTTGCCCAAGGTTATATAAAGGCAATAAGGGTTAAAATTACACCATATTTTGTTTTGTTTATATTTTGAAATCATTACCAAAAAAAAAAAAAAAAAAAAAAAACAAACATGGAATTTGACACATATGAAAAAACGTTTACTTGACCATACTGCAGATGGGAATTCATATTTAAGTATAATGAAATACAAAAGCCACTATTTGTGGGTTTTGGGTTTGTTTGTTTGTTGTTTTTTTTACAAATGTCCTGCAGATGAACATCAATGAAAACCGAAAGCTAGACAAATAATGGAAGACAGAAAGAGCAATGCGGTCACGTCATATTTTCTCTCAATATACATTTATAATTATTGATATATCCAATAGGCCTATACAATATACACAGATATGGATATCCCAGCTATTGTCAAACCAATTTTAAATTACTGCATTTTTGTATAACAGCTTCCATCGTCTGGAGTAATGGCAAGCCGTGGGATGACCAACGAAAGTTCTCCCTTCCTGCTCTTCGCTCCTTCGGCTTTGGTAAGAAGAGCCTAGTACCACAGATCAACCTCGAGGTCCGTTACCTGGCTGAGGAAATCAGGAATTTTAAGGGTGAACCTATGGATCCATCAACTTTGTTGAAGAAAGCAACTGCTAACATCATAGCTCAGCTTGTCTTTGGTCGCCGATATGAATACGACGATGCCGAGTTTAATGGGACGCTTCGAGCAATGGTCGACATCTTTGGTCTCGTTTCTGAAACTGATCCAGTAAATGTCTTCGAACCCCTCGTTCATACGCCATGGTACAAGAATTACCGTGATACGACGTTCAAGCTAAGGGATTTCGTAGCCTCTGAGCTCTCTATTCATCGAGAAACGTTCCAGAAAGATAATATCCGGGACTACGTTGACGCGTTCTTAGCAGATGTCATCTCGAAAGATTACACATTGGAGGAATTCTGGAGAATTGTGCTTGACTTTTTTGCCGGTGGTACCGAAACTACAACTACAGCTATATCATGGGCGCTACTTTACCTAGCTGTTTACCCAGACGTACAAAAGAAGGTAAGAGACCAACAACGGCGGATCCAGGATTTTGTGAGGGAGGGGCACAATATTCTTATAGAAAACAATTCTTAAATGGTCATCAGCTTTTTACTCCAACATTCTCTGAAAAGCAAAAAAAAAAGGGTCATGTATTATTGGGTGTCTTTTCGGGGCAGGGGAAGCGGGCCCCCCTGGCCCCACCCTCCTCCCCTGGAGACCAATGATTCATAATTATGTTGATGCAGAAAATCACAGCTTAATCTATTACCAGAGGGCTATCATCCTGGCAAAACAACGTGATTTTCGACTAGAATTATACTAAATATGGGGTGTTCTCGTTTTTTCCGAAGGTTCATATTTCCGAAACACAAATTTCCCATAATAATCAGGGGGTTCATAATTTCGAAAATTAAATAGGGTTCATAATTCTGAACACTAATATTTTTGATGCATTACTCCGAAGGTTCGTAATTCCGAAAATGTAATAGAGGCCTACATAACTTTTCGGAATTGCTAACCTTTGGAATTATGAATCCTTTTTCGTTTTCGGAATTAATAATATGTACTCTTTTTCATTTTCGGAAATATGAACCCTTTTTCATTTTCGGAATTATGAACCCTATTTTAGTTTCGGAATTATGGCCGTTTTCATTTTCGGAATTAAGAACCTTCGGAATTGTGAACCTTCATAAAAACGACATGTAACCCTAAATGTTACACAATTGGTGGCAATTTATCGTAATGACGTTGATGGGGCGGTACGACATGCAATTTAGGGAGTGCATAGCAACCTTGTTTTTTCAGAGGGAATTAACATTGTGCTTTTAGTGGTATCGAACCTACAGAACCGGATTTGGGTGTGACGTAGCCATCTCTATCGGCAAATGCTTTCATCGGTGTCGACACACACAGTCATGACACATGTACAGTTGAGAACTTTTTAATCTTAGCCCTGTCACATTGGCTGTTTGCTTTTAAAGGGCAATCCAACCTTTGTCATAATTTGATCTGGGTTGAAGGCAGAAAAATAAGAGAAGCAGATTTGGTCAAAGTTTGAGCGAAATCGGACAAGCAATGAGAAAGTTATAATTTTTTGGTAAAAAGTTGTAATCACTATACAAATGGAAATTTCAATTTGGCCCTATGTGTTCGGTCACTGTGATGTAGCGGCGGTCACGTTCCCTATTCACCCCAACAGACATAATGATTAAGTCTTTTTTTAAATATATAACTCTGTAGGATATTTTCTGTGGAGGACCTATAACAGTATGCTATCTACAATATATTTTGAGTACTGCCCCGAGGGAAAAGGCGCTCAGGAGAATTGATAACTGATATTTATGGTGTACGACAAATGGGAGAGTTGACAGTGAATACGTCACAATCGATTCACCTAATTGCCAATTTGAGATTCGCAAAGATGTAGTGATCTCATTTTTCAAACATTCATAACTTTCTCATTCTTTGTCCGATTTCTTTCAAACTTTCATTATCCCGTTTCTCTTATTTTTCTCCTTTTACACAAATCAGCTTTTTACAAAGGTCAAATTGCCCTTTAAATACTTTCTATGAGTTAGGGTCAGAGCTGCAGCCAGCAGCCTACCTGACGCTTCTTTTAAAAAATACCAATTAAGAACGGCTTAGGTAAGGTACAACGATGAATATTCAGGGGGCGTAAGAGAGCACACGCCATATTATTTTTACTCGGTTGACATTAAAAAAAAAACTCTTAATCGCCCTGCTGACCAAGTTCACTTTTTTTGACACACCTGGGCCTCGTCTTATATAGGGTTGCGATTGATCCCAATCAATCGCAAGTCTTCCAACCAATCGCAAATTTCCAGTCTCCTATCTCTTAAGTACAGACTTGCGATTGATATCAGTCTCAAAATTATTTGCAATCAATCGTTACTCTTTATAGAACAGGGCCCTGATCAGGATGAAATTGCTACACCGCCCCCATATATTTAAGCCAGTCGACATGGTCGAGGAAGGCATGGCGAGAAAATACATGGACATAGTCTAAAGAGTACTTTGCACCGAAGCCAAACCACTCCTGTGATGCCATGATCATGATGATACCACGTGACTTATATCAATAAGATAACCTGTACAACAAGATAAACCATGTGACCTTCAACCACTGACATTGATTTTAAGCGAAGAGATTAAATCGGTCATTGACAGTTACGTTTTTTTTAACTGACTAGTAAAATTTTTGACCTGTAGATATTAAGCCTAAGCCTTATGAAGTAGTTGATACATTTTTGCCAATAAAGAACCGAACTCGCAGTAACAATGACAGGCGGGACAAGGGGTCCTCTCGTTGTTGTTTTTTTTATTTGCTTGTTTACCGCAACAGGTGCAACATGAGTTGGATGCAGTTGTTGGGCGTGGAAGACAGCCAAACACCAGTGACCGCCCAGATCTTCCGTATTGCGACGCCACCCTGATGGAAGTTATGCGTATTCGCCCCGTCCTTCCGATCGCTCTACCACATATGACGTCTGCGGATGCTCCCCTTGGACCTTTTACCATTCCAAAGGGAACCATCGTCATCCCCAACGTGTGGGCTGTCCACCATGACCCCAAGGAGTGGCGTGACCCTCACATATTCAACCCACATCGATTCCTTAGTACTGATGGGCAAACAGTCGAGAAGAACGAGGCGTGGATCCCATTCAGCGTAGGTAAGATAGCTATTGTTGACCGCAAGGAAGTTGTGATTATTATAATAATGATAATAATAATCACAATCATTTTTGACTATTTTGGTTGTAAAGATATCTGGTAAATTTAAGTCGATAAGTGGAGATAATTAACATTGTAGAAGTCCCGGGTAGAAGTACATTGACCCATAGGTATAGTCACTCTATACGCTGTCAGAGCCAGAGTTTCTCCCTCGAGAGACTGTGTGACACGAATCGGGTTCAGAAAAATGAACTCGACCCAGTGGCGGATCTACATAGGGGGAAAACCGGCCCGTTCCCCCTTTAGAAACCGAACGGGCATATACACAATTATGAAAAGCATTGCCCCCTTCGATCACTGCGTACCTTTACGGCACTGTGCTCCCTCTTTTACAAAATCCTGGATCCGCCCCTGACTCGACCTGACACTGTACTAGACTACAGGTCTATAGAGTAGCAGTAGCTCTTCGGAAAATAGTCAGTACTATGTGAAGTGTATTATCTTTATATCTTTACCCAAGAATTTACACTCAATTACATTTACAGTATACGAATAGCCATGAGGGGATGCCTACCATACCACCACAGGTGGACTTACTGTTATGATGGTTTCCGTTTTTTTCATGGGATGAATCTTTCTCTCCTGACAGGCCGTCGTGATTGTCTGGGTATCCAGCTGGCCAAGATGGAGTTGTTTCTGCTCTTCACCAACCTCTTCCAGCAATTCGAATTCAAGCTTCCTCTGGATCAACCAACCCACAGCATGCGAGGTGAACCTGGGCTATCTATGCCTCCAGAATCCTACAAGATTTGTGCCTTTGAGAGATGAATATACGTATGAAGATTAACAGTTCTGCGATGGAGACTTCGGAAAAATAGACAGGGTTCCCCTGCAGCAACCATGAAAATCTTGGAAAACCTAGAAAACGAGTTCCCCCTTTTCCAGTCAGCAGTGAATGGTCAGGGAAAAGATAGGGAATTTGGGAAAAAACTAAATCCAGGAAAAAATCAAGGAAAATTTCATTGGCCCAAAAAGAAAGGAGTCAGTCCCTTATATTTTGTCGCATGGCCATACAGCGTATCCACTGGATGATTGGCTATGCTAGATTTTTTAGTGTGTAAAACGCTCCCTTTTAAAAAAATAATCCTCGAGTTTTAATACTCCACCAGGGGAAATCAGAGAAAATCAGCGAATTTCGTTTGCATCAAATGCTCTGAACCTAATAGACAAACGAATGAAATGAAAGAAAAATCCTTTGACGGTTGCAATATGTCATCTATTATAGCTTTATCTTAGATCTTTATATCGCAACGTATTTGTTTTAATGGATTTTGTTTCAGGTTACATGTCGTTTTTCGAAGGTTCGTTACTCCGAAGGCTTGTATTTCCGAAAGTTCGTAATTCCGAAAATGAAATAGATTTCGTAATTTCGAAAATGAAGTAGGGTTCATAATTTCGATGGTTCGTAAATCCGAAAATGTAATAGAACCCTACATAATTGTACAGAAATACGAACCTTCCGATAAACGAACCTTCGGAATAACGAACCTTCGGAATTATGAACCTTCGGAGTAATGCAACAAATGTTCGGAATTGTGAACCCTTTTTCATTTTCGTAATTATGAACTCCCTGGTATGGGAAATTTGTGTTTCGGAATTATGAACCTTGGGAAAAACAAACCGTCGGAAAATGAGTGCCCTTGTTTTATCCCGTTATCATTATTATATCTAAAGATATATTCGTATAATTTCTTAGAGTTTACATTATATTCTTAAATGTCTTTGAAGTGTCATATATCTATAGTTGAAAAGAAGGTTTCGAAGAGTATCAGTTTTATCTGTAAATAATGATGGTTATTACTTTTTTTATTTTTTACTCTACTCAAGTTCTTCCTGATTTCTCGCCCTGCAACCTGGCATTAGAAAGTATGTAACTGTGTCAAACAAGTCAAACTAAAATGCGTCATTTATAAAACAGAATTGTTCGTATGACAGCAGGCGTATGACAGCAGGGCCCTGTATCATAAAATTTGTCATCAATGACAAGTTGCAATAATTGTTATAAGGCAAGCTACTGAGATCCTTGCATCTGATTGGCTGAGAGCAAATTTGTCGGTAGAAATCACTGACAAGACACTTGATGAAACGCCCCCAGGTGTACCGCCAGGTGTACCGCCAGGTGTACCGCCAGGTGTACCGCCAAGAACCAAATTTGCCGATGATCTCAAGCTTCAATGAAGAAATTTCTTCCTATAAGTATACCAGGTGCCCATTTTATTCATCTAGGTGGAGAGTGGCAAATGTAAACTGATGTCTTGCCAAGGATATTAGTGCCGTGGTAGGGATTCGAACCCTGTACCATGTGCTTCTTAGTCCGGTGATGTATCCACTAGACCACCTCCATAACCGCAGGACCCACAGGAAGGACAGTATTAACATTGCTATAAACTGGTCACATGTATTTATTTAAAAGCTTAACCTTGTGCAAGTTAGAGATTTACGGGAGTTTAACCTAAAATTGTTGTATAATCTATTACCTGTAAGTAGCAATCTTTTTAAATGGGGTATAACCAGAGAAGATTTGTGTCCAAAGTGTAACGTAAAAGAAGATTATTATCCATGCTTTCACTGAATGTGATCTAAACAAATCTTTTCTCACGCATGTGGAAATACTGCAGTATATTGCAAGAAGTTTACAATGTGCAAACCAATATTAGCATTTTGCACTTACTGAAAATAGAAAGTAATTGCCAGTCTAATTCATTCCCACTTGGAGTGTATATAAAGTTAATTAGGAACGTAACAAAACTGGAAAAGAAAGAAGAGATCTTGTATTGAAACATGTGTTTGAAAGAGAAATCAGAAACAGAATAAACCCAATGTAGCAGAAAGGAAAAAAAATACAAACTAAAAGAAAAGATGACTTACCAAAGGAATTTTTGAAATTCTTTTGAAAATTAGATACTGATGTCTATAAGTTAAATTTGATTATGTTTTTACTTTTTTGTCATTTGTGTATGATTAATGTTCTATTGATAAGATTTGAATGTGAAATAAATCCTCTAATAAGGAAAAAAAACATTGATAAGGCTACCCTGGTGAAAAAAAAACCCCATATAATAAAAAAATACATTATCATCATCATCATTATTATTATTATTATTATTATTATTATTATTATTATTATCATCATCATCATCATCATTATCATTATTTCAGATTAATTGCCCAAGTTTAATGGTATTAAATGATTTGAATATTTTGTTTGTAAAACTGAATGCCACCTTACTTATGTGCACCTTCAAATATATCCAAAAATGTTATCGATAAAAAACTAAACATTTTTTTTACTTTTTTTAAAATTCCAAATCAACTTGCGATATACTGGCTCGAAAATGATTGCTTTGGATAACAATGGCAGATATACCTCCTTCTTAAACTGATCCAGGTTCACGTTAAAAACAGAAAATCCTCAGCAATTACTCTCCCAAACAAGCATAGTTTTGCTTTGTTTGATTGAGATAACGTTACACCTTCGTGATCATCGTGAATGAAATGTATGGATATCAGCATAGGCGTACGAGGGGGGAGGGGCTACGGGGCTGCAGTCCCCTGAGGATTTTCAAAGTGCCGATATTCGGGCAGTAAGGTGCCCCAATATTTTCATATTTAGACAGCAATGTGCCCGAATGTGAAATTTCTGTAATTTTCACTACAAACAAGTGTCCAAATGGACAATGGAATGTTGATATTCCGGCAAAAGGCGTTGAGCCCCCCTCGCAAAATGTGCCGGCGTACGCCTATACATGCCAGGTGTCCCCACAGATCTGCAGCATATTTTTTCTTGTTGTCTTGTTGTTCTCTCTTCTTTCATCTCCCCTCTTCTTACTTATCATATTCTTTCAAAGTTTATCTTGTCGTTTTACATGTATTGTTTTCTATTGCTGTTTGTTGCCGTGATTTTTGTTTTGCTTGCTTTTAAAAATCTTCATGACGATTGCCTACATAATTTATGTATCATTATCATTATGTGTAAAATAGTAAACATAGTATTATTGGGCTCACTCGATCCCATAAGCTTCATATTTTTATTCATTGTTGATTTCCATTTGTTTGATGCAAGCTTTATAATGTATTCTGGTTATGATAAACTAATGTCTTTTTTTAACTATTAAGAAAAGTTTGGCGACAGAGACTTCAAATAAACTGACAAATTGGAATGTCTTGAGATTAAATAAAACAACTTGTGATATTTCGCAGTCTCTAAACTTATATAATGATGCTTTACAGGATGTCAATGATGGATATAATATTTTTATATCAAAATCATCGCTGACCATTCATTGTCGTCTTTTTAGACTGCACAAAATATACATATATACCTGCACACACGTTTATATGAATTTAAATTGGAAATTGATCTAGCAATATATAATGCATTACCAATCTCTTCTTTTTCTACATTACGCCAATAAGTGGAGTTTTAGAATAACGTTATGTACATATCAATTATACACATACACACAGTACGTATACAGTATTGGTACACTACATCACTTAACCTATATGCCAAACATTAATAATAAGTAGTATGAATAGCATAACATCTCCTACGGTAATGAGGTTCTTGCGCTACCGTAATAAAGTCCTTATAAAATCCTGCTCATATAAAAGTCCTGCTCTCTCTCATGGTATATGACTCATGAATATGATCTGAACTATGGCCCCTGATTATATAGGCACATAAAATGTGACAAAAGGTTTTCAGTCACATAACTTTCCTTTTCTAGGAATCCCCCCCCCCCCACAGGTACATCGCCGCCATTGATTTCCCCGTGAAGATAGCACTGACCTAGGTCAGTGGAAGATAGTTACAACATTGCCACGGGAATTCCCCGTAGAGATAGTTCCACCATCGCCATATTGGAGTTCATAAACTGGATCCATATTTACTGGTGTCGATTTGGCATGATTATATCCATTGGTGCCGCGTCATTTTCAGTTTGACCACCTATTACTTTACATTGCATTTGGATACTGAAATCATCTCCGATAAACTGTAAGCAATGTCTTTGAGGAAGGTCTCCGACATCACTGACATAATTACTAAGATAGGTGGAGTAATCAACTGCATACAGGGGTCAATCGAGGTAGGCTCTCAAATTCACCGCACGGTCTATGGCGAACGGCAACACGAGACAAATCTAGCAAATGCATCCAGCTCGCCTATCAGAGTTACATTGACACATTCCGACGGTGAAAGTTCTGTAGACATTGGAAGCCGTGAGTCTCAGATATTTTACACAACACCCGGTTGTGTGAAAGTGCGAGTTATGAAGAAGGTTGATGGAAAGTTAGACGAAAGCTCTGAAGCCTACTTCGACATAAAGTCTAATTGCAATTACATTATCAAAGATGTGCCTTCAACAGGCGGTTTATGTTATGTCCAAGCAAAAGGAGGGGATATTTGGAAAGAAAAGAAGTAATGAGTCATCTGGATTCTGGATAGGTAGGCAATATTATATCATTTAGCGCAATTATGTTGTTAAATACTTTCCATTTATTATAGCTGCAGTGAAGAATTACTTAAATATGAGACTGAAGAAATCATTTTTATGCTTAAACGCATGACAGTAATATCAACTCATTTCAATTCGGGGGGGGGGGGGGTGGGGGTGGGGGGCGTTGAAACTATGAAGCTACTATTCCTTGTGTTTTTTGTTTTGTTTTGCTTATTTTTGTGTCTCTTTTCATTCTCAATGTACATCCATAATATGCTTTGATTACATACTGACAGTAGTTAACAAGGCTGTCACATCATACTCATTTGAAAATGCATACGGTACAAGGGTTGCCATGGCGCCTAGATCAAACATGCCACTGTTTATTCAATAGAGGAGCATGCGTCATTGAACCTTTAATCACATGAATCGCACAGAGGTAGTTGCCCTAAAAATGAAGAAAGAGGATGGGAAAAACACAACTTCAGTATTTTCCCTTTTGAAAAAATCAAAACTTTATTTTATGGTTTTGCCCAACAGGCCCACCCCAGCGGCCGAAAATCTGACGAAACTAACATCAATAATCACACCAAAAAATATATTGACTGATTGATACAAGTAAGTACATAATTATGCGATAAAATTGCACAACTTCAAACTCCGCCATTAACGAGGCTAACACCAAGCGACTTTCAGACAGGAATGTAAAGTTGCAACAGGGCTTTATTCAGGCCATGATCCAAAAGCATTCATAAGTGCGCCGATAGATGGCAGCAACACCATTATGCATAACAATACATAAACAACAATATATAACATATTGGCGTGACATCTTCTTTCCTTCATCCCTTACTGTTTTGAAGTAAAAAACTACGAAAACTGGAATAGAGGTGTTCAAGATCACAAAGAACAATCTACAAGTAAGACATGACAATCCTGACAAAACAATAGAGACAGCAAAAACATTGAAAGGTTAAAGCTAACAATAGTATTTCACACTGACTGACATTTGCATTCAGAGATCAATCAGAATAGCAACTGTCCTATGAAAAACAATATTCTTCTTACTTAACCTCTTTTCTTCTCTTTCCCTGGATAACATATATCCCTCAAACATAAATGTGTCGATTTCCAGTAAAAACCCTAATCAATTTAGGAAAAGCAAAGACAAAGGTAATCCTGACCAACAGTCAGAGGAAATAACACTCAAGAAAGAAAAATTAAAAACGTGGCTAGCATACCAAATTAACAAATCCTATCTGGACAAAAGGACTTATATAATCATGCACCATTAGGTTGACGGCAAAAAACTCAAAGGAACGCACTACATCAGACTTATGATGAGCAGTCCATAAAAACATAGTTTCAAATCATAAGAAGGCAAATGAGCTATCTAGGACAAATGCACTACCAAGCATATAGGTACGTAGCACACGAATCAAGATCCAATATTCACACTAACAGGTTAAATTAAGCAAAATGAGATCTATCGCTTTTGCCGTTGACTCAATAACAGACTTAACTAGAAAATAATTTAATATGAAATTAAATCACCAAAAATCTAAAGATCGGATTCACATAGAATAATAAAAGCAAACTGCATAAAGAATGATAGGCATGTTGAATGGCAATAAATACAGTTCCTATACACTTAGAGCTTCGATACATTATCAACTAAAGTTTCATGAGGAAATCATCACAAATCATGTATACAATTAGAAACCCTGTTATACCCCACACCAAATAGGTAGTTAATACAAAATTGTGTACACAGAAAAAAAATAAAGGAAATCTTTGTAAACTAGATAACGTCTACGCGTTACTATACAAAAGGATAGGAGGACTACCAAATCCCTAGTAGAGCTTGAGAGTAGAGAGCAATAAACATACATAATATAACATGCCGGTACATATTCCTATACAAATTAGGTTACTGGACATAAAACATAAAAACTAATGTACACTTGCTTATTTCATTGTTGCATAATCAAGAGATTACTTCCCCAACTTTCTTCAGACAGGCACATTCCAACTCCTTTCCTACCAATTTGCCACATTACTAATTGACACATCATTAACAATGTACTCTTTCAACTTTTTCTTTGTAAAGAATTTACATGCAAGTCTGTTTATCTCCTACTAGCTACTTTCTGTCACCACAAACAAATCAATAAAAGGATCAAAAACAAATTTACAGCACTGTATCTGATAACCAAAACATCCTTCCAAACACCAGATTCAGATAATAGGATGTTGGCATAATTCAAACATACTAGTAGACAGAAATAAATGATAAAAAAACTTTCAGGAATCACACAATCAAAACTAAAAAATAATACAAGAGCTTCTTTTATGCATGCAAATAAACCAATAACCACATTGATCAATGAGAGCATTGAACCTAAAATGAAAAAATCCAAGCTTCTCCTTCTGTTCGATTCTATTCTTCTCCATTTATAATACTAGTTACTAAATACTCTCTTTGACCTTTATCCTTGTAGATCATACCTTCTTCTTCTAGCGACTTTCAGACAGGAATGTAAAGTTGCAACAGGGCTTTATTCAGGCCATGATCCAAAAATATTCATAAGTGCGCCGATAGATGGCAGCAACACAGTTATGCATAACAATACATAAACAACAATATATAACATATTGGCGCTCGAGGGTTGTACGGCACCAAAATTACACTTTAAAATCAGTCAGGCGACTAAGAATCTAGCATGAAATTTCTTCCAATCTTGCTTTAACGTTTAAGTCTCATAATAGCATAAATATGCCTGTTTAGGTTTGGTTATCAATTATAACATCAATACTGCAGTTAAAGTTGTAACAACCAGTTGAAACTTACGTCATATTAAGTTCATGTACAACTTAATACTTGTATTCATCTTTACAGACAAAATGACGCAGGATACAGTACATAAATATAGCTACTGTAAGCTATAGGAGTCTCATTCAACCAAATTTAACGCAGTCGGCTTTATCTTCATAAATTCCTGCATAATATTAGCCCATCTTACTTCAAGAAGACAGCTGCATTCTTCGAATTTTATCACATTCATCTTCATCTGTTTGGTAAATCGTCATGATCATCATCATCACCTTAAATATCACCACCATTGGATGCAACTTGAGGTACGACTGGAGGAACAGATGCACCCTCCAATGGAGTAACAAAAGGGAAAAGAGAGACGAAGAGAAAATGGGAAAGGGGTAATTATAATACATGTACAAACAACCCTCGGTTTCCTTGTCCTCTTTCAGGGGTGTCGATCCGTGTTCATGATTGGGGGATGACCGGCGTGGGAGCGAAGCGACCGCGCGGGGGAGGGTGTGGGAGGGGAGTATCCCCCCTCCCACACCAGTGACTTTTTCAAAAATCTGTCTATAAAACTTGCATTTTAGAGCATCCCAAAATGGTTTTTAATGGAAAGAAGGAATGCACGGATCTACGCCAATGGACGGAACCCCTTAATTGAGAATAACAAATAAAGAATGTGATGGTATTTCAAGATCAAGCATAAGGAGTTTGGATAATTTTTAGTTTTAAGTTAATCATAATTCTTATTTATTTTATCCAAAAATATTGGGGGGGGGGGGGGGGTGATAATACAGGCCATCCCCCACCTCAAATTTTGGGGAGGATATATACATATATATACAACCCCCCCCCCCCCCTCTCCCCGGGATCAACACCCATGTCCCCTTTCATTGAATTCGTGCTGTAAGACATGTGCTTCCTCATAGGTTCGAACCATGCACCATCATCACCATCTCCCAAACCATCTCCACAACCATCACCATCATCAAGGTACCTATAATGTAGATGACGCGGGCAAATATGCGCTGGGTCGGCGATGTCAAAAATATATCTGTAAAATTGTTTTTCTCTTTTCAGGTATAATTCAATTGCATTTCGAAATATATTTATTCGTCAATCAGAGAGAGAGAATAATAATTTGATGACAGTTTTACATAAAAATTTTACCACGTACTGATATACACACACTGACATCGAGAAAAATCAAAATGTGTCATTACAAATGGAAGTGGGGATTTAAAAAAAATGAATGTTAGAGACAAATATTTTTGCATGAAATATTAATATTTAGTATTTTTGCCATCAAAGGAATAAACAAAACCAGCAAAAAATCTGTAAGTCTATAATAAAAAAAAATTATCTTCTGATACTTTTCTTTTTTTTTTCTTTTTATTAAAATATTAACTTAATGCTGGTGGGGGAGAGAGCGAAAAAATCCCTGACAGGTAAAAAGCAAATGTAATAATAGTGAAACAAAATATATATGTATATAATTAGGGTGCTTAGGTTACTCCTAGATTCTCTTACAAGCAATATATATATATATATATATATATATGTATATATATGTATATAATCCACGTGTTGGCATATAGAGACACAAAACATAAATAAAAGTAGTTCATAGTTTAATCCATTGTTTATTTGTTCCTATCACGAATTTTCTACACTTCCTAGTGCCTTCATCAAGAGAAAAAAGGGCACTAGGAAGTGTCGAAAATTCGTGACAGGCACAAATAAATGTTTGATTAAGGTATGAAATTATATACTTTTGTTTATTATATATATATATATATATATATATATATATATATATATATATATATATATATATATATATATCCCATTATATACTGATGGGATAATCCTTTGGCAGCTCACACAGGAAGCTGTAGCTTCCTGTGTGAGCTGCCAAATGATCAAGTATCAAGTACATGTATATATAGTAGATTAACTGATATAAATTACCATATTAGTATAATGTGCACTTGGGAGTTCTAAAAATGCTGTCAGGGATACAATTTTAAGAGGCACATACTGAATGTGTGCCCAACTGGGATTTGCCACTCGTCAGGAAAGGGATGGAACATTTTCCGCCTCATCTAAAATTATTATCTGGAAAATTTGTATATTACAATCGGCTATAGCCCACGAGACCGGCAGCCCAGTAGACCGACGGCCCACGAGACAGACAATGTCGCCATGTCGGTCTAGTGAACCTTCAGAAAAGTTGACAGATGTCTCACGAGACCGACATACTCGGCCGTCAGTCTCATTGGCTTTCGGTCTACTGCGATGACCTCATTATTTTATTCGTCGAATAAAATATTGTTTCAACAAGATGCAAAAAAAATACATTGTATTATTTACCATATCAGACATCTGAGCAATGCAATTTTTACATTTTATTGCCCGGCTTTGACAAGCCAACAAAATTGCGGGCCGATAAACTTGTTCATTGCCTAGTTTCGAAAGTCAATGGGATTTTGCGTGTTAAATAGCGGGCAATAAACTGTATTTTTTTTTTTCAATATTTTCGAGTTCGCTCTAGATGTCTGATTCTGTTAATAATAATGATATGGACTGGCTACTTTCGGGGGATACAACATTAATTGCCCTTACTATAAAATACGATTCTAGTTCAGGCAATAAAATGTTGTATCCCCTCAAGGTCAGTCCATATTATATTATTGGGCTATGTAATGCCGCATATCCAGTACTGCTGCAATGTTTGGGCCGATCGCTCGGAATATAATTACGATAAGTTGAATAAATTACATAAACGAGCTGCATATATGATATCACAAAGTTCTTGGCAGGTGCCATCTGAAGAGGTCTTTAGTCTTTACTAAACTAATTCATATATTCTTTAAAGCATCATGCTGTATGATGCACAAGTGTGTTTATAAGACTGCTCCTCAAGTATTATGTGATAAATTCCTATTTGCTGAGGTTGTATCGACTCGCACTGCAAGAAACACAAATAAAATGATGTTAAGGATACCAAAACGTGAAACTATATATTATCAAAAGTCATTAATGTATACAGGTCCAACCAACTGGAATCAACTATCCGAATCTGTGCGTTTCATGACTAACATAAAGGCCCTCAAATCCAATCTTTAAATCACACCGTATGTAAACATTTCTCATTGAAGTAATCATCTAACGTATGTAATCCAATATATGTCATCAATGTATGCCATTCTAATCATTTGACAATATTTAAATTTAAATTTAAATTTGATATTTTGCTCGTTATTTTTCTTTCTTTTTTCTTTTAATAATGTAAACAGAGCCCTGTGGAAGACCAGCTTTTTTATATGTGTTTCGTACATTTGTCATAAATCATTGTATTCTATGCCCGTTTAAATCATTTATGTGTAATTGTTTGCTAGTTGAAAAGGCTACTCTGTGTAAAGATGTGATTTAAATAAATAAATAAATAATTCTTACGTGGGAATCATTATTCTATCATAATTTCAAAATCATCCCCACTCTTTATCATGTTTTTAGGAGAAAGACGCCCTTGTGGAGGTATATTTAATGTTATTTATAATTTTTAGCTCGGGCTGTTTCCAAAATTACCTGTCTGATGACAAGAGAAGAAATATGATTTTTGTATATAATGTATCAGTTTGCGTTACAATACTGTGAACAATATTTGCATTAATAGGGTCTATTCGTGTAAGTTATTTTGATTTAATACACATTCAATGTGATTAACACAATCATTATGTGTCAAAACTTTATCTTTTGGGCTTTCGTTACAAAATTACAACCCGATTATTAGTACTGTGAATGAAAAGGATTCGTTTCAATATATTCTTTTAACTTTTGATGGTACAAATTTGAATATTTGCTCTGATAGCCATATAGGCGTATGGGGGGGGGGGGGAGAATTCGGCCTACCATGCATCCGCTAAAAAGGAAAGAGGTCATCTAAGGCTAAGGAACTTAGGGTCAAGACCTTCTTCAATTGATTTGATATATTTCATTTCGATTTATTTACTTCTCTTTGTGTTCTTTTTTCAAAAAAACTTTACAAACTGATTGCAACATATATAATAAACAAATATTATAATCGACACATTAAAAGAGTAAAGCAATTCCATTGTAACGTTAACGTAAATGAATCATAAAGAAGAATTATCACATAATCGGACCTTGGTGGCGTGACGATCCTTTATAGGACTTACTATTTACAAAAAAAGGGATATTAAAAAAATACTTTTCATTGTACTCAGAGTAACAGAAGTCTGTAAAGGATGGAGTGAAATGAGATGTATGAACAATTTATTTAATACATAAATATAAATATAAAACATTTCTTATATATTTCTTTATATTCATATTTTTAGTACAACTGTAAAAAGGACAGCTTTCTACTGTTTAATAACTTTTTAATCTTTTTCCCCCCATTTCTTTGCAAACAAAGGCTATTGTAAATTTATATGCTTTTAATGTTTTCAATTTTACTTATTCCTGTTGATTTATGTTGCCAGCTTCATGATAATTCTGTTCTGCTGTCTTTAGTTTTGTGAAGTTGCTTATTATTATTATTAATTGTTTCATTCTGCATTTTCTGTTTGATTTAGCAAATAAACCTGAAGAAGGCCAGGAGCCGAAAGCTTGTAAATACACCTAGGGACATGCTTCATTCTGTTCCATCATACCTGTTCACATATTTATATGCTTTTAGATATAGATTTGTATAAATAATATTCTACACTGATGTAAAAGTGCATTCAAAGCATTGTCGATATCACATAATTGAATATTCTTCTTGTAAAATTGCTTGCTATTGATGAATAGCTATAGGTTATGTCGCTGTTTTTGTATATAACCCTTTTTGGCAATTCTTGTAATTATTTCACATTTACCCGTCTATATTTTTTATCATGTTATTGTTGTTCCTAAACCAGTTAACATTTATAAACCGTTTAGCTACAATTTTGTTATCACAGGCATTTTCCTGCTAAATTAAGATTCTTATACCTGTATCATTAAACTGAATTGTCGTGATGAATTATCGATTAAAATAATTATTGTACAGTGTCCTTAAAATCATGTTTGCAAATCCTATTTGCATATTGTGTTTTGTTTTGTTTTGTTTTCATTATTGTTTGTTTGTTACACTTTGGTTATTGGTCTGTTGTGCTATAATATAATAATAGTATCATAACTGATACTATTGGAGTTGGACTGTATAGTTCACACATCTTTTGTCCCGGTGCTTCTTTGCATGAGTTACAGTTTTGTGGACACTTTAAATTTAGTTTTCCTTCTAGCTTGGTATATAAAAAAGCTAGCACAGACGGGATAATTTGCACCGGGCATGGTATACAAAATGGACGCTTTAAAGGTTGAAAGGAAAATAATGGTAGAGAGAGATGGGGAGTAAAGAAGATACAGATAACTGAAAGAGAGGGAAGCTGGGATAGAGAGAGAGATATATATATAGAGAAAGAGAGAGAGAGGGGGGGGGGTGGGGGTGAGAAGAAGAAGAAGAAGAAGAAGAAGAGAGTAAGAGAACATGAGAACGGAGAGAGATAATTGAGTAAAATGGCAGATTTAGAAAATTAAAGAGGAAAATGGAAAGAAAAGAAAAGGAGAGAAGAGAAAACAATAGATAAATAGATACCAAGTAATTAACGGATGAAAGAAAGAGAGAGAGAGGGGGGGGGGGTAGAGATAAGTGTAGATATTACGTGTAGAGACATGTTTTGATAATCTTAAAGCCGACACTGGTACCGAATGCTTAATTATGAATTAACTATAAAACATGACCTTTTTCTTTTCCTTTTATCATTCTCATTATTTCGATTAAGCTCAGTATAAGTTAACTGTTGTCACTAGCTTATTTAAAAAGGGGTAGTTTGTCCCCCCCCCCCCGACAAATTTCCTACCAAGAAAAAAAAAAAGATAATACGTGAATTTTCGGTACAGTGAGGAACATTATTGCAAGGTAAATATTCACCAAAGTGCGCGTAATTGCAGAATCTTTTCTAAAAATTGTTCAGCTCGATATCGTTAAGTTTTGCATACGGTACGTTATGAAGCCACAAAAAATTGGGTCCGCGCAAAATCAATCTAAATTATCATTAAACCATGCAATTCAAATGATTATGCATGCATTATAGATAATGCACCTGTCCAAAACCTAATTCTAAAAAAAAAAATTAAGCCCAAATTTTTGCTCGCTCGCTTCGCTTTCTCTCTCATTAAGAACTACTAATTAATTAACTGCTGATGTTACTTATGGCACTACAATATTGTGTAATAAACTAATATCATATTCAAATCAAAATTTTAAACCTCGAAAATTAAGAAGGGTTGTTTTATCAGGAGCCCCCACACCCTTAATGCAAATTGTGGCCAAGAAAAAGGATCTCTTTCGTGAAATCCAGGGATCACCACCGGCTCCCATGACTGCCCCCCCCCCCCCTCTGATCACAAGGTCCAGATTCGCCACTGTCCTGTCGTCCAGCAAGATTTTTAAAAAACCCAAACTTTTATTGAAAGTTAATTTCTCAATTCACGATTGTTTTCTACTGCAGATATTGAGTATTTAATTTGCATATATAAGGGAGAGGGCGATTAGCACCATTAAGAGTTACATTGCTGATATGATAATAACACTATCACGACCTTATTTAACAAGCCTCATCAGCATCAATAAGTGTTATCAAACCCAGCATAGTCAGATACCCATTTTATACACCTGGGTCGAGAGGGAAAAAATTAAATGTGGGAAAAACACATTGTCCGAGAGTGTAAGCAATAAGCGAGGACTGAACCCCTGCATGACATTTCATAAAACAGTTTGTCTTGTCAAACCAAATAATAATATACAGTGCGTCCCCTAAAAAAGTAAACAGTTGGGAAAAGTCTCCCCAAATAAATATTTCTGAATATTTTCAATATATTTTAATTCTTGTAGATAGCTGAGGGTCCCTCCTATACAATAACACAAAAAAAATCTGACTGGTTATTTACGCCTGAGTGATCTCAAACCACTTTTGTGAAGGGGGTGCAAATTCAGACTTGACAAGAATTGGTATTGTTCTGGAATGGTATCAACAAAGTTGAGAACCGTTTGAAATTGACAGTTGGAAAAAGTCTCCCCAATTAAATATTTCAAATTATTTTCAGGAAAATTTCATACCTATGGTTAGCTTATGATTTTTTTCTATCAAATGACACTAAAATATCTCACAATATTTTATGCCTGAGTGAGCAAGAGCCACTTTTGTGGAATGGTGCAGAATCCATTCTTGACAAATGTTTGTTGTTGTTCTGGCTGGTAGTTGATAGTCATGAAAAGACTTCGAAATTTTATATTCTGATCATTGAAAGACTATTTATGAAAGAACAGACTTTGTTCAATGTATTTCCTGATATATCCCATCAAAACTTTATGGTTGAGTAAGCAAGCCAGATGGAATTAAGAGACTCACCAAAAGTAACATATTGAAACACTCAGCAAAGTAGTTAATTACTAACTCAAGCATAAAATATTGGTGGGATGTGTAAGGATATACAGAGAACACAGCCTGTTATTTCATAAATTGTCTTTAATTGATCAGAATATGGAAATTTATAAGCCTTAATACATGACTCGCAGCTCGGCTCAGAGCCAATATCAATTCTTGTCAAGACTGGATTTTGCACCCTTTCTCATTATTAGCCTTTCCTCAATCAAGCGTAAAATATTGTGAGATATTTTGGTGTCATTTGATAGAAGAGACCCTAAGCTATCCACTGGTATAAAAATTTCCTTAAATTATTTTGAAACGTTTAGTTGGGGAGAACTTTCCCAACTGTGTACTTTTTTTCTGGAACGCACTGTAGAAGCAACCAACCAATGTGATTATTTTGTAGTATAGTCTAAATCGAAAATCATGTGTTTTATTTCGCCAAGATGATCACTCACTTGTCATTATGTCCGTTGCACATTAGCCTGACGTAGAACTGGCGCCGCCGACCAGTGCGGTCTTTCACGCGCTATATGCGAGGGTGACATCCATATAGGCGTAGCCAGGGGGCACAAGGGGCCATGGTCCCTCCTGTTCATCCGCTATTAAAAAAAAAAAAAAAAAAAACCCGGGAGTGTGTGTGTGTATGTGACTCTTTGACTTTGTGTGTCACCACTCCCCCCCCCCCAAAAAAAAGACAAACAAACAAACAAACAAAACAAAACAAAAAACAAAACAAAACAAAACAAAACAAACTACAAAATAAATAAGTGAACACATTTCGGTGAATTACTGGTGTATGGGTTATCTTTACAGGTTTGATTGGGGCAGCTAATAATGCAGTCGAGTTGACGCCTCCTGTAAAACGGGGATTATTGTCAAAAAATTACGCATTTCTGCATCAAGATGAGCATCGTTCCTCACATACCTTCTTTTGGACACAGTCAGGGGCGTCTCTAGAGGGGGGTGGTGTCACACCCCCCCCCCCCCCGAGGATTTTCAAAGTTCCGATATTCGGGCAACCACCACTTCATATTCGGGCAGCGAAGTGAGGTGCCAGAATATCCACATATTTGGGCAGCAAGGTTCCCATATAATTATATATGTAACTTTTGTACATTTTCTCTACGAAAAGTATTCGGGCAAAATGCGTCAGCCCCCTCCTTGCGGAAATTGACCTGTATGACCTCTACATTGGGGGGGGGGGGGGGAATTAGGGTGTAGCATTTTTGTCGGCAAATTTAGGTGTCACACCCCCCCCCCCCCCCCCATTCAAAATGTTCTAGCGAAGCCCCTGTGGACACTTGAGAATTAACAGCTAAGTAGAGTTGTAGAGTATCGCCCGTGAAGTAGCTACTGATGTGGTTCTGTAGTACCAGCGGCAAAAAGGTCATATACACGCCTGTAAAACCTAATGAAATTATTTACATCACAAAAAAAAAAAAACTGAATGACCATCATATAACCGACATGGACTACATGGTGTAGTCACGTATTGTAGCCTGTCCAAAATAGTGCTCGTCTGACCTTATAAATTTAGAATTGCATGCCTTCATGGGCATGGGCTCAAAGTTCATCTCTGGCTTCAAAACAATTATTTTCATTGTGCATTTGTTTGGATGTATTTTATACTTGTCGTTTATGGTATATATGGTACACAACGCATTATATACTTTGGTTATTACAGTGATATCTTGTTGATTTCAAGAGAGATATACATGTATATGTTTCTCGGCGTGTATAAGGTGGACAACGCTTTATACTTTGGTTATTACACCAATTTTTTTTTTTCCTTGATATTCTAGAGACATGTTTCTCTTGTCAGCTACATCTGTATTACTTGGAACTTTGGTGTTTCTATTTTGTTTCTGGTTTGTTAGACGTCCAAAAAATCTCCCACCCGGACCATGGTCGTTCCCAATCGTTGGATACCGATTCAAATCTGGTCTAATCCATGAAGCTTTCATGGACTTGGCTGAGAAGTACGGGCCGGTTTTCAGTCTACGGAGAGGCCCGTTTCTATTTGTTGTTTTGAATGACAGAGAGAGTATGAAACAAGCTCTGGTGAAGTCAGCAGAATTCTTCTCAGACAGATTTGTACCAGGACATATCAGATGGGGAATTCCAGACCGTAAAAAGAATGGTAAGTTAATTACCATTAAATCTGTTGTTAAGGACGGGTCGTCCACTTCAGGTTCAGTTTCAGTTTATGATTGTTTCATATTTCACATTTACAGTGCTATTACAGTACAAAATAATGGTACAAACCAAGGAGGTACTAGGCAAGCCTAGTTCCTCCTTGGTACAAACAATATAAATGGTACAAACAAGATAAATTGTACAAACGAATTATATTAACATGAAATATATTGTCAGAGAAAAAATAAAAGAAGGTGAGTACATGTACCTCATATCTATACGTTTGCATAAAGTATTAATTGAAAATACTGGGATGGAATAAAAGTGAAATAGGGAGGGAGGAGCCTAAGGAGAAAGCTATGATTGTGAGTTATAGGCTCCGAAGTGTAAAAGATTTATAATAGTCTTTTTTTTTTTAAATAGTGTGAACGAGCAATGCATGACACAGCAATACGAGTATGTAAGTAAAATTATTATCGAATTCGTTTTCAAAGAAATGGTATTTGATGATAGCGTCACTTTCATTGCAACAGTATTATAAAGATTCACATTATTTGGGTAAATAAGCATTTCCTGTACTCCCTGGCAATTTCCGATGCATACCGAAGTGCTGACATGATTTTGAATTTTTGTCAATAAATTTTACCGATGGCTTAGCGCAACACGCTACATTATAAGCAAGGCAGCCAAGTATCCACCGTTGTAACGGGATTATGATGTCAGCATTTCGGTATAAATAAATAGAACATTATCAATATGCAGAAAAAATCCATCTCCGAGCACCCAGCACTTCATAATAGATGTACAAAATGGAGAAAATGCAAAAGCCTAGTAACTGGTAAGATAGAGCGAGGAGGGTATGGAATAACCCTAACCCTAACCCTACTAACCCTAAGTTTCTCTACCGGATTGGGTGAAAGAAGGAGAGAAGTGGATGGCGGAGATGGACTCTTTCAAAATTGTTAATGCCTCCTTCAGGGAGATTAAAAATAGAGGCCCCTTTTTCAGGGTCCACCCCCCCCCCCCCACACACACACAACAGGAACTTTATGAGCATTGATAGCAACTTGGGGAAGGGTACCCGCTACCCCGATTTTGAATCTCACGGCTTTTTGGTTAACCGATCAATTTGTTTGGGGGCAGCGAGGTGGTGTCTTTGAAATAATTCATGTATTGCAATGGCAGCAATAAAATTTGATGAAAAATGGATGTATATACAGTATTGCGCCATCAGAGGATATCAGCATAAAAGAGATCTATCTTCTTTCTTTTTTGTGCGCTGGCGAGCTAGAAAGAGATATTCAGGAAAGGAATAACCCCACCCCCTGGCATTCGCCTATTATTCGGATGGGTGGTGAAATAACTACCCCCTTTCCCTTTTAATGAATTTTATTTGCTATATCTTAAATCCATCATATATTCCTTTGTCCAGCTTCTGTTGTCTTCAGTAACGGAAAACCATGGAATGACTTACGGAAATTCGCTCTTCCTGCTCTTCGATCATTCGGCTTTGGTAAGAAGAGCCTGGTACCTCAGATCAACCTTGAGGCTCGCTATCTGGCTGAGGAAATCCGGAATCTTAGAGGTGAACCCACCAATCTATCATTTCTGTTGAACCAAGCTACTGCCAACGTCATTGCTCAACTTATCTTTGGTCGCCGATATGAATACGACGATGCGGCGTTCGTTGGAATTCTAAGAGGATGGGCGGAACTTTTTTCACTCATACCTGAAACCGATCCTGTGAATCTCTTCGAATCACTCATCCATACTCCATGGTACAAATACTATCGTGATACCTGGACCAAAGTTATGAATTTTATCAAGTCTCAACTCTATATCCATCGGGAAACGTTTCAGAAGGACAACATCCGGGACTTCGTTGATGCATTCTTAGCAGACGACATTTCCAGAGAATACACGTTGGATGAATTTTATAGAATTGCGCTCGACTTGTTTGGCGCTGGCACAGAAACCACAGCGGTAACTATTTCATGGGCGATACTCTACCTAGCTGTTCACCCCGATGTCCAACGAAAGGTAGGTGAACAATCGTAGCCGTAGCCAGTCAGCTTTTCCTTCGTCATTTTGAACAATCATGCCAGGCCGCAAGAGCAGGATTGGGGATGATATTCTGATATTCAATTACCTACATTAATCGATGAAAACATAATCTCTATTTTCTTTAGTTCCTTGATCTACTTTCTCTTTTTTTTTCTTTGTGAGGGAGGGACAGGGGCGTAATTTGTGGGGATGTGATACGCCTAAGTCTGTAGATACGTCGTCAGAAGAGTAAAACGTCAATCATTAGAGGTCAAGCTATCCTGTTCAAATTCAATTCCATTCGGTTTTATTTGATCTCAGCCAAAAGTCCGAAGACTAACAATGCGAGTTTACAGACATGTTCACCAATGATAGAAAAAATAGAATCCATTATTTGAATTATTGTTTTTATTTTCGCAATAACAGCAGGTACATAGCGCCATTGAGAAATTAATATACACTTTGTGTTAATCTCCAACAGGTGCAAAATGAGTTGGATGCAGTTGTTGGGCGTGGCCGACAACCTACTACCAGTGACCGCCCAAATCTTCCATACTGCGACGCCACCCTCATGGAAGTTATGCGTATCCGTCCTGTCCTCCCGGTCTCTCTACCTCACATGACGTCTGCTGATGTCTCTTTGGGACGGTTTACCATCCCAAAGGGGACCATCGTTATTCCCAACTTGTATGCTGTTCATCATGACCCCGAGGAGTGGCGTGATCCACACGATTTCAACCCGGATCGATTTCTCAGTTCTGCTGGTCGAACAGCCAAGAAGAACGAGGCTTGGATGCCATTCAGCATTGGTAAGTGCAGACCGGAAGGACGATAGTGATTTTCCAAAAGTTGACGCTGGGCATTGTTGTTGATTTCGTGTACCCTGAAGCAGGGGCGGATCCAAGACTTTGTATAAGAGGGGGGGGAAACAAATGCAAGTTTGTCAACTTTGGGAAAAGGGAGACCAGTATTTTTTGGTCTCGCCAGCTCTCGAAAAGTCGCTCAGTGGGGGGGGGGGGGGGGGGGGTCCAGTTCCCCTCCATCGTCTCAAGACAAAAACTTCTATTTGTCCACTGCAACGATTTGCTTTCTTTTCAGGAAGAATTCACGGGGGTACTTCTTAGTCTTCGAAAACAAGGCTTTCCTAATCTCATCCCGAAAAAAAGGGAAGATAAATCTTGACAGTTTCTCTGTCCAAGATGTTTGAATGTCTGGTTTGATGAAAGTTTCTTCTCTTACCCTCGGTGCAAAGTTAAAGTTTTTCTTTACCGTTCCTGACAGGCCGTCGGGATTGTCTGGGTATCCAGCTGGCCAAGATGGAGTCATTTCTGCTCTTCACCAACCTCTTCCAGCAATTCGAATTCAAGCTTCCTCCGGATCAACCAACCCACAGCATGCGAGGTGAACCTGGGCTATCTATGCCTCCAGAATCCTACAAGATTTGCGCCATCGAACGCTGAGTTATGACCGATTCACACAGGGCGTCACTTCGATTGCGTTTTCACCTGGAATACTGACCTGGGCTAATCCAGCCTGTGAAGGAATCAGCCCATAAAACCAGTAATGCAACACAATATTGGAAGTGTTCATTTTACATTTACTTCGGTAATGATTTCACATGGCAGTTCGAACACAGCCCCTGTCACTGAAACAACGCCTCGTATTAGGCCGGGTCCAAGGAGCCCTGTATCGCACAAAATGGAGCATTTTTTCTTAAAATTTGTTTTAAAGCCCGACTCAGGCGTCATTTCGATTGCGTCAGTACCTGCGCTAATTGAGTCTGTGAAGGCAGTTAAAGGAAACCAAAACCCAAGGAGAGAATCAATGTTATTGGAAAGTGAGAATTCAGAGAAGCACTTTACAAAAAGTTTCATTAAAATTGGTTAAAAAATGAGAGAGTTATGGAAGTTTGAAAAGTCTCGTTTTACTTTCTATGGGGATCCTCAAATTGGCAAAATTGCTTCAAAATGGCTGATTTTGTGAACAACTCTCCATTTGTTTTGTACACAGATTTTCAGATTTTCCCCATTATCTCGCAGGGTGCTCCTTGTCTCCTCCTGAACTTGACTTATGTGGTGTAAAATACATTTTCCCATTATATATGTTGAGCTCAGAAGGAGATTAACTGCACCTTGAAAGATAATGGGGAAAATCTGAAAATCTGTGTACAAAACAAATGGAGAGTAATTGGTTGTTCACAAAATCAGCCATTTTGAAGCAATTTTGCCAATTTGAGGATCCCCATAGAAAGTAAAACGAGACTTTTCAAACTTCCATAACTCTCTCATTTTTTAACCAATTTTAATGAAACTTTTTGTAAAGTGCTTCTCTGAATTCTCACTTTCCAATAACATTGATTCTCTCCTTGGGTTTTGGTTTCCTTTAACCCATTCGCCAGTTATTAACCCTTTCGAGACAACTGGCCACATTTTGTGGTTTGGCTCAATAACTTTTGATTCAGAGCACTAAAAAAATATACCAAATGCACGGGTAGAAAGTGCAAAAATTTCTGCACACACTGTGTCCAGTTTTGTTGCACGACCATATTGCGTTTATTGCCAGGAAATTTAAAAACGAGAATAAACTTTAAAATCCTTAAATTGACAACACATTGAGAGGTTCAAAATCATTGTTTCCTGTTCAAATTGCCAATTTTCCAACTTCTCGACAAAATTTCTAACCATGTATATCGTTTGCAAAGACATTACACCTTATTAGAACCATGTAGCGCTAGAATACAAATATCATTGTTGCCAATTTGAAGAACAAAATATGAACAATTTAGCCATTAAATAATTCCTGTCATGAAAGGGTTAAAGGTATTGTGTGCACGGGGGGGGGGGGGGGGGTGTTTCATAAAGCTGTTCGTAAAGTTACGCATGACTTTACGAACGACTTGAATATGAAGTGCCAGATAGGATGCCCAAAGTTTTTTCTGATGTTTTAACAAAGTGTGACTGTATTTCCAATAACCTCAATTAAATTATGGCAAAAAATATACTTAGCAACAAATGTTTGTTATAATAAGAATGTTAATCTACATCTGCACAGTTCAACTTTAGTTGATGCAGTTAAAAATGATTGAGCATCCCATTTGGCTTGTCATATTTAAGTCATTCGTAAAGTCATGTGTAACTTAACGAACAGCTTTATGAAGCGCCCTCCTGGTCGTTTACTCGTTTTGCAATCACTAATTATAACACTGTTTCATGACGCGCAAAAGATCATATAGTCACCGAAGTGGTTTGAACGTCAGCAAGTGGCGCCTCGTGTGAGCTTAGACAAAGGGATTGGCGTTTCTCCAAATGTACATGTACAGTACTTTACTTTTTG
This sequence comes from Heliocidaris tuberculata, assembly GCA_025618425.1. NCBI lineage: Eukaryota > Metazoa > Echinodermata > Echinoidea > Camarodonta > Echinometridae > Heliocidaris > Heliocidaris tuberculata. Next base: position 19,740,480 of record CM046847.1, read on the forward strand.
ATGTTTTTAACAGTTGGTTCTTTTTCTAGCTGTATATAATATTTGGTGCTTAAAATTATCTTTCCCGACAATGGTTTTAATTATGGGATTCGTTAGTTTGGCTGTATATAAAATTTTGAGAGAAATATTTTGCAGTATATGTTCGTGTCAAATGCCTGCATATACATGAATATATTATCCCCTAGATATTCTCTGTTCTAAGTTGTAGCTCATGCAAAATAACATTATTTCATTTTTATTTTTTTTTAATTATTGGAATAATTGATGAACGTTGCTAATATAGTCTGATCCCCAAAATGACGATATAATGGGAACAGAAAATTCATTATAATTATGATGGTTGCCTGAGAAGTAATTTTATTCATTCTTTATGATTCTCCACAACCTTTGCAATCCATTCAAGAAAACAATTTATTCAGTTATGTATAGATTTGTTATCTAAATAAAGAATGCTATATATTTCAATTTAAAAATTACATAGAATAGTGATCAAAAGAATGTGGTATTTCCAGAAAACATGAATCTCCTTTAATTGGGAAAAATGGAATTCCTTTGAAATTACTCGAGTACACTGGGGGTCGTTTCATCAAATCAACCCCATGACAGTCATAACTTTGTCGGCGATCTACGGAAATGTCATGGACTTGACAAACTGTTTCACGAAGACATGATAAACGACAACTCAATAATATCGATACTCATCGGCTAAAAAACATAGTCTATATCACAGTCCATTGGATTTATCGTCAATTACCCAAACAGACTTTGAGGCTCAGTTTTCTCCAAACTGTTCCAAAATGTCAAAAAAGGCAGCGAAAATTAATACTGGTGATACAAACATCCTGTTTATATGAAAAGATGTGTTACTTATGGCATCTTAGAATTTATAAAATTGAGAAAACTTGAGGATGCATTTTACGATGTATGAATCTAGATTTGTAAATAAGAGGATACCGTAATTGACTAATTATGGAAAGAAGACCCAAATCGTGTACACTTTAGAGAAAATGATTAAATAAAGATATTTTATGACCCAATTCTTAATATTCAGTTATAAAAAATACATTTAATATTGTTTATATCAAAGGATTGCGTAAAAAGGGAAAAATAAAGGTAAAATATATACATGATAAATTGTCGTCGTTTAAATTGGTCTGTATATGCAGACTGTTCCGTTTTCGACGCTTTTTCTATGGTAGACCGATGTGGGTATTTTTAATATTAATCTCATATACTTGTTGGGGGTCAAGAAGTCATAAAAACATATTGTCCGTCTATAAAATATTATAATAAAAACATTAGTAAAACTATTTGATAAAAAGAATGATAAAGAAATGTGTTTGGAGATCAGGAAATAATTTTCTCTTAACTTACATTTTTCATTTTTTCGCAGCCCATAGACTAACTAAAAGCTGGCTTGTGATGGCGGTCTAAAAAGATATGACAGGTTTGGAGGACCGACAAGTCACTTGTCAGGGAAGTTGTCGCTGATCTTCCCAAATACGGCTTTGTGAAACGGTTAGCGGACAAGTTGAGCGACAGCGTCGAGATGTCGCTGATCTTGTCGTTATGACGGTTTGATGAAACGACCCCCTGATGATTAGGGTTAATCATACCACTGTTAGAATATAATTCTTATTATTCTCATTGAAAGGAAACATTAATTTTTCCCTTACTAAACGATGATCATTTAATAATAATGTAAAAAAAACTAAAATAATAATAATGGTCATAGTCATAATCATGATCAAAATAAACAAAAATAATAACGATAATCTTATTTACCCAGGACAGCCTCATCAGTCATCAGCATTACTACTTTTATTCCTGATGGCCCTGCAATTAATAAACCAAGCATTGCCAGGTACCCACTTAAAGTGCTTGGGTAACTACATGTATGTAGAGGCTTGATAAAATCTGAGCTGCCTGGCCTTACTTGCTATCAATGTATGTAATATGGTGTAAAAATGAAGCCCAGGAAAAAAAAAGCACTTCAAAATCATCATGTGCTTCACAAAAGTAAACATATGCAAGTGACCGGAAATGCCAGACTCATTTTCCCCCATAGACTCAGTGTTAGACTAGAGCTTATGGCCATACGCTTTCGTAAATGGGAGTATTCAGTCATAGATATCTTAATAATAGCATTATAAATATATTTGAAAACCTTTCTATGCCTGGCTATTTATTTATCCTTCTGAACATCATTATACAAGACAGATATCAAAATTCAACAAGATATTAAATCAAGCCTCCACAAAGTTCCCATATCACTTTAATATACCGGAGTCGAAAGTGGCAAACATGGGTAAAAGACCTTGCCAAAGGGCGTAAATGCTGAGGATAGAACCAGGGACCTCTAGTTTGAAAGTCATGAGCCTTCACCACGACACAACAGTGCTTCCTCAATGGATGTTTTCTTTCTTACATACTACATCAAATAAATAAACAACTAAAAGCCTCAGGTAGCATAGTAACTTTGAAGGAAAAAAATATTTCTTAATCTTGAACTCTTTTTCTTTCTTCTTTTTTTTCCTACCATTCTTATTCTGCATTTGCACAGTAAACTTCCAAAGACTGAATGATAACTGGGAAATATCGATCAATTGTTAATTTCTAAGCATATTTATTCAATATATTATAACTGGTCTCATATTGAAGTGAAGTGCATAGAAATGGTTTACTTTGGATCAAATCTGTTAGATATACATGTATTTTCAGTTTTAATGAAAAAACAACATCCTGCCCAAGTAGAAAGTTAAATAAAGTGGATTATAGATTTCTATTATCAACTTTATGATATATGGCACAGTTTTAATATTCATATGCATGTACACATAAATGTCAAGATAACTCAATTAAATCCAAGTCTTAATCAATACCAGCATACACGTATTTCAGCATAAAAAGTACAGAATTACCTTCTAGTTTTCAGAAAAAAAAGACAACTTGTTCTTGGAATCGATTAAATTGATGCAAAAGCTAAATAAAATCAAAAAATAAAACGAACAATAGTTTAAAGATTTTTTTTTTAAAATTAAACTGACTCTTCACTGAAATATGTAGCAAAAAATTCTACATGAATTAACATTTTATACAAAATGTGGTTTTGAGATGATAGGAATATATGTGGAAAATGTCATCGCGTGCCTAGAATAATAGGTAAGTTGCCTACACCACAGCAAAAAATTTTTATGAAAGCAGTCTGCATTTACAGTGCTGAAACTCTATACATGTTTGCTATTCAAAAGGTGAAAAGATTTGTCCAATTTCTGAGCAATACAAACGGCATGCAATAATGTCACTATTTAGTTTGGCACATATAATCTTTTGTACGGCTGCAATTCTACATACCAATGTAAGACAGCCTATACTCTGCTTATATCTGACATAATGGAACATCTGAATGAACATATTAATGAAAGGTTACACATCTTTCAAAGAAAGAATACAAGGTTACATGAAATTCAAGGTGTAAATAATGTGTGTTTGCACCGTCTGTGCAAAAAAAGAAAACCTGGGCGGTGTGATGTGCGCCTGTAATCCAGCTAACAGAGGAAGATATAAACTGATTCAGCGGACCCAGGTTCGAGATTGAGTCACGTCTTTCGGATGGTGACGTTAAAGGTCCGTCCCCAGACGTAAATAATTATATCTGATTGATACACGTCTGTAAAAACCCAATTACACACATAACACTTAAGCCAAGTTTGGAAATATTGTGAGTAAAAAATTGTAAAATTGCAGGAAAACACACCATATGACAATACTGACACCTTACCATTAGTTTTCCATCAACCTTGTTTGGTAACATACATACAGGATATTTCAGTCGTGGATGGCTGTTACTTCATTTCCCAAGTGTAAAAATGCTGCTGCCATGTAGCCATTAGGGTCAGGTGGGATAGTAATTGTCCAAAATTACCTCCCAAACAGCTTGAGCTGTGACTACAGGGAACAATTTGTAACGATGGTCATTTACGGAGTATACAAGCACAGACTCTATTAAGACTTGTAAAATTAATACAGTGAAGCCTGCCTAAGTGACCAGCTGTATAGAAAGACCACATTTCAAAGTTTCCCTTAAATAAAGTTTCTCACTGAAACATGTACTAAAGGAACCTGCATATAAAGACCAAATACCTATAAAGACCAAATACCTATAAAGACCAAATACCTATAAAGACCACATAATTATCCAGTCACCCTTGAGCGGTCTTTATGTACAGGTTTCACTGTAAACGTGTTCATCAAATACTGGTTTTACTGGTGCATCCAGATGGTCTAAGACTTAACCAAACAATGATTACTATTTCTCCAACAGTCTCGAAACTACAGTACATGGCATATAAAGTGATTGCCTAAAGTACAGCTAAGAAATTGTAAACCATGCACTGTCACCAATAAGGGTTATGCCTGCAAACTGTGAGGAATAAAATACTCTTGTTCCAACTCTGAAAAAGTTATGCAATCTAGGTACTGAACGATGTGTTTGACTCTCTGCACTTCCTGAAATGCCACACATTTCCAATGAATACACAAATTATTTCTTGGGCAAGTCCAAGCTATTTTTAAGCTTACTTTACTCACTGACCACATGTGAGATTTTAGTATATCTGATGACTGTATCAAGCTGATCAGCCCTCATAGAGCTTGGATCAGACGAAATATTAAATAACATGATATCTTTATGTCAATTCATGTTCACAGTTTTTTAATAGAATTCCAATATACTTGGTAAGGTATGGGGACATACCTTCCTTGGACTTACCCTCTAATAATTTTAAATAACAGGAACATACTCAACTACACGAAAACAAACAAAATACATAATGAAATACTGTTAAAATTGTACAATGAGTAGCACTGGACGGGATATCATAAATTTGCACATATTCATTATAATTCAGAAAATGATATTCTTATCTTGAACACAGATAAATAACAAAATTTAATATAAGAAAAAGATAGATGCAGAAATTTTCTGTGGTTCTGTGCTGTAAAAATAGTGACTGATACAAATCTTTGGAATACAATATTTTGATCATAGCGTAAAAATTGTCCAATTATTTTGAAAATACTGTCATGGTAGATATTATTCAACCCCCAAATTTAAAATATTTTGAGTTCGGACAAAAAAAAATGAATACATTCTCATTTATGATTGAATATAATAAATCACAAACAATGGCACAATTTCATGCAAAAGTTACTCATACTAAAAATTATGGATATTGAGTTGTAATGATTTGAAGATGTAAAAGTGAGAAATAAGAGATGTTTGTCGAGTAAAACAATTTGTTAGTACTGATTAAAGGCAATCTATTTTGCTTCCTTTGAGAGGCTTTGAATAGCAGGCATGATTGGCTAGTCAAATAAACTGAATAAGAAACCATTGAAAAATGGTTTATTATACATGAAATTCGTTTGCTTACATGGTACATATATATTTACCTTAAAGAATAATGGTTATGACACTTTTCATATTGCAACATTGTTCAGAATTTGTGAGATGCATAATCAATAGAGAGAAAAAAAAAAAACTGCATGAGTGGCAGACTGAAAACCATGAAAAATGCTTCAACTTGACAGCCAGCTAAAAGAACTGTATATTTGCCTTTTAAAAGAATGATAGTTACAAATGTATATGACAATTTACACATAGTCCTGAACATTGTGGGGAGTTAAGGAGATATTGGATTAATGAACAACATGAGATGCATGAAAAACTGGCCTAAATACAAGTCTCAGTACACCTGTCAATTATCATCCATTTCATTTCCATGATATTTTTTTTTTGACGCAACTATGTGAATACAAGAAAGTTTTTAGACTACTGTACAGTAATAAAAACAAAAGTAAAAGAAAAATTAATAACTTGAAGGTTCACTATCACGAAATCTTCAACTATCCGTCCTTTATTTATTTATTCATTTGCAGTTATATTAACAAAGGGTAGCATTGTCAGTTTCAAAACTGATTTCCACAACGACCCTGTCAGCCTTCATTTTGTACATAACCAATATCTTTTGAAGAATGAAATAACCAAGAAAAAAATAATCCATTGTTAATAGACTGATTCTGTAATGTATTCAAATTTATGCACATTTCTTCTCTGAGCACCTAGCGATGAGCTGTTCCATTAACCTGCTTTTTATAAACGAGCCTCAATGCTTGGAATCCAGTTCGCATATATTATTTGTTGCTATGTCCGGCAAGCCTCGGGCAAGCTTTCAGGTTGTCAAGAACAACCTTTGTTAGAAAGGTACGTATAAAATTTGAACACATTACCGAACCGGTGCTCTTCAGAAAATGAAAAATGATAAATTCTCAAAGTAATGTTGGGATTAGATGGATTAGTGAAATTAATTTGTAACTGAATAATTGGAGAATAGTACAGGGTTGATTTCTGGAAAAAAAGTCAGAAATCAAAGAACTGAGGATCAAGGCCCCATCTCTTAAAGAGTTGCAAGCTGATCCAAACTGATTGCAACTTATCTTGAGATTAATATCAGTTGCAACTTCGTACATAAAAGATAGGAGATTGTAAGTGTGCAATTGATTAGAGGACTTCCTATCAATTTAGTCCGATCGCAACTCTCTAAGACAGGTCTCTCATCAAAGAGTATAAACGTACATGTCCAATATCACGGTGATCCACCAAATGGAGAAGACCAAATTGCTCAACCCCAAAAAAGCACATTAGGAAGAAATATCTGCACACCACGGGTATATTTCATTTATTGCAGCACGTCAAAGCATTTGGACAAACGGAAAATCCACGTCCGGCCACTTCTCAGCACCAATTTCATCTAAGGCACCTAATGTAAACGATGTATCCTGCAACACCTGTTTGCAGGCTGACTAAAGCCCCGGGGGTGTTCATCACACTGTAAATAAAGACGATCTGACATTTGCTTCTGCATCATTTGCTCTGGACTTTAGTGTGTCAAAGATATACAGGGTTAGGGTTGTTATTGAGTTTTGGTTAGGTGTAGGGCAGGGGTGAGAGTTAGGTAACGTGTTTGGTTATTATTATTATTATTATTTATTCGACCATAAAAACGAATACAAGATATGCATACAGAGTAATAGATAAAATAGAATAAGATAAGACGGAATGGCATGTGGGTCAGGGTTCACAAAAGAGAAATTCTTCTCTGTTTGCCCGTAGGCATGTGAACCCGCACATCCGGGTTCAAGGTTGAATTTAAACAATTGCTTTTATAGTGCAGGATATTGATGTGCCATAACTTTTGCAGGAGCAGGTGTCATACAACTGTATATAATACGTGCAATACATGTCTGTTCCAGAAATTCAAAATTACCTCCTATTTTGATGAAAATGAGGATATTTTCGCGTCATTAACGCCCCTTTTTAATGTGAGAACAAGGAAAATGCAGATCGTAAAACACCTCTTTTTTCAGCATTTTCAAGGAGGCACATCAAGAAACCTTCTTGGTGCTTCCAGGAGGGGCACTGGAGGCTCAAGATCCACCTATTCAAAGCATCCTTAAATTTTTATATCGCAAATTTTGTGCATTCCAAAACAACCAAAAATTTTGGGATCTTGTCAGAAAAGTAGCTCTAATTCAAGCATGTTGCGGTCAGTGATATTGACATGGACAGTGCTGAACAAGGACCCCTTTTCCTCCGAATTCGGAACAGTTATGCATTCACAATTTTGTTGTTTGCCCGGAAGGAAGGCGCAAACAGACGGCATATATTGCTAGATATACACATTTCTAAGATTTCAGAATTCTGCAAATACATCCACATGATACATTTTAAGCCTGAATATTGCTTTTTTAAATGTTAACAGTGATAGTTCAAGCCAAAATGTTATTCCATCATCCCTTCATTACAAAATTAATGAGTTGAAAACTTGACAAATATTGGTGTTCCCACCCTTCTGCATGGCACACACTTTAACAGTGAATGAACACCCTGGGTACGACTGAAGCAACATCCTTACTGTTTCAAGTGCATTGGTCAAAATGCATCTTTACCAAGCCATCTTGGTGCATCTTAAGCATGGTGCTGAATTCCTCTGTGAAGCTGTGAACTGAGAGGGGTCCCTCAAGATCATCGTAGTAGTGGTATTTAATGGGACGCAGGTTCAAATCCCGAGAGAAAGGCCAGAAGCCATACAGGTTCGTCTCGTCACAGAGTGAGAGGGCCAGAGTAACCACGTAGAGACCTAGAAGACAGATATTGATACAAAACTTCAGACGTAATGAAATGAATGTGTTTATCAAGAAGCATTAAAATATTTCAATTGAATGTTCTGATATAATCGTGAGTCAGACCTTATGCGAAGTATAGATGAATATACTATACACAAAGAAAAAAAGGACAAATCGCAAGTGCTCTTTGCAAGGGAGTTTTATTATATATATAACGTCACTGTTTACCTGCCTCACAATGGATAGCACTGCAAAAGACACAAAAGTCTAACATTGTAAAGATGACCATCCTTACTGTTATAACCAACAAAACTCTTAAGAAAAGATCTTTCAAATGATCTATAATTGCTGCATCACATCATTTGCTAAAAGTATTATCATCATTATTATTTAACCTCTTTAATCTTACTCATTTAAACAGCCATACTTTATTTCAAACATAAATGTTCTGGATAGCCTTACCTTTTAGACTTCATGGTAATAAATGATCAGAAGATATATTGATATTAAGATCACAAACCTGTGCTTATTCTTGGACTAAGAAACCTTGTCCTCCAAAAGTCTTGGACGGCAGAAAAATGGTTTGGATTGCCAATAATCAGCTTTAGGTTGGGTATGTCTTTTGACTGGTGGACGAGTCTCGCTACTCTCAAACTGTATGAGAGTCCTGATTTGAGTCCAAATAAGGGCATCCACAGGTAACCTTGGAAACCCTGCAACTTTCTGATGAACTTCTTACTGTCGCTTATAGTCTGCATAAAATTGTATCTACAAAACAGTGAAGAAAAAAAAAATCATAGTAGATATGAGAAATGGGACATCATTTTTGTGCAACACTCAAAAGATCATCGAATACTGCCAAAAATAGTCTATCAGTTTTGATTTCTATTTATTGTGATTTGATTATTCAGCAATTAATCATGATGAAATCTATATATAACTGAAGTGCATCATTACAATTACCATCCTGGAATATTTACAAGATAGGAAGGAGTGCTATTGTGAAATTTTTACATGTAAATTAAACTGCAATCTTTAATCAATCTATATAAAAGATGACATTTTATGGATATATTTGTTTACCAATCTTTTTAAATGTTAAAAGCTTTGCCACCTTACACACTGAGAGAGCAGTGTAAATAATTTCTTTCTCACTTACCTTTTGGCAATTATTGAAACTGTGTTTATAGTAGTAAAGTTTGATTTTTTGCCAACATCCATCTCATATCCTTTAAGATCAGGCAGGTTACATCTGTCATTGGAAAATGAATACCAACAGGTGAATTATGGAATTCTATTACATAAAATAAATACAAACCTCAGGATTCCAGTCCCCATTTCCAATTTAAAATATGAAGATATGATTGTCTGATGTTTCCATTCAAGTTCTGGCAAATGATGTGTATTATTAAATGTGGATAAAATCATACAAATTAAAACTGACTGAAATGAGCAGACATAGTGTATAGAAATTGAATCCATTGATGAAACAACTCTGCCCTAAAGAAACTTTGTGCAATCTACTGCAATCAAAGTAGTGTATGACAAAATATTGCCAGCATTTATGTAGTTCTTTAATGATCCCGTACCTGAATATAAAGTCTGCATCATCTATCTGTTCACTGCATTTGCTGTCCACTAAGATCCCACTGGCACCAACAACTGAGCACTTTGGAAATTTGAACTTCGAGAACGGAGAGTCCTGAAAGTTTGGAAAAACAGATTTTCAACAGCTACGTTTAAAAATTGTAAAACAATGGTTTGTATGTGCAGAGTGTATGAAATAGAGATCTTGTGCTTATCCAGCACTTGTGCCTTTGGGTACAACACACTTCAGTTATCAAGTCCTTTGGAAAGGGTGTAAAGCTGACAAGCTGTGAGTCTCCTGAATATTAGCAGTCATTGTAAAATGAATATCAATATTATACTAAAAATTTATCAACTTTGAGAGAAATGCTGTTCCTTTTATCTACGATTTGTACATCCTTATCTGACCAACAGTCCTGGTAAAAAGTGGTTCTTTCCAAGAAAGCAGAGTCCTATTAAAGTGACCTCACACTGGTGGCTTAATATCTTGTTACGAAAACAATTCAAAATTAAGAGAAAATATGAAATAATCAGGGTGACATCACCATTGTTGTACTGTGGGAGTAGCCCAGGGTGGCATTTCATCAAATATCTTGTTGGTGATTTCTACCGACAAATTTGCTCTCAGCCAATCAGATGCAAGGATTACAGTAGCTTATAACAGTTGTCGGTAAAAATCACTGACAAAACGCTTGATGAAACGCTCCCCAGGAACCTAGTGGAAGACACAGAGGGCCTGACCAGTGCATACCTGCTTTCAACTTGTTTCAAGATAAAGCCTACCCTACCATTTAACATTTTAAAAGTATAACCATCAAGTTATAACCTTTCTTTCGTAACTTATTGTCAAAATACATGCAACAGAAAGCATTTTATTTGCTTATTTACCTTGGGCAGAAAGTTGAAGATTTCTGATGTGATATTGGCAAAGGCATCTCGATTGAGAGAGTATCTCACTTGATGTCCAGGTTTAGTGTTGTTCTGTGTCAAGATGGCATTCATCACACTTGCTTTATATTCCTCTAGCTGTTGTCTGTTATCGAAGTTTCATAGTTAAAAGATAATTTATCAAACAGAGAAGGTATTTCTTCTATTATATGATACTGTTAAAAACAAGGTGAATGGGTATATTCTTTTTTACCTAACATGGATGCAACTATTTTCATTTCTTTTACTTATGATAAACGACAAAATGAAAAGTGCCTGTATCAGTCTTGACTCTCGAGGCAGGGGGTGGGGTTGGAAATTATGTCAAAACACTTTTCCAAAGTGTGTTCCTATTCACATTGTTTTATATTATTGCAATATATACTTGTAAAGGCAATTCATCCACAACTGAACACTTCTCACTGTCTTTTCATAGATTTTATGATTTCATTAATATCACTTGGGTACAGAACCAATGGACTATACTTTAAAATTGTAATGATGATTTTAAAAAAGTAGGTGACTTGACTCATGGTAATCATCTCGAAGAAAACGTTTACCCATTGAATACAAAGACCAAGATAACTTGGGCTGGACTCTACAGAAAATGCATGTAAATACCTAAATCAAATTGCACTCAACAGGTTACTAGGCTCAGTGGCTGATCTACATAGGGGGAAAACCGGCCCGTGCCCCTCCCCCCCCCCCCCCCCTTGAAACCCAACTGGCATACCTTAAGTACACACACACAAAAATTTGCCCCTTTCATAGAGTACCTTTACGGTACTGTGGTGCCCCCTCTTTTAGAAAATCCTGGATCCCCCCCCCCCAGCTAGGCTAACATAACTTTAGAATAGACTTTAGAATAGAAATTTACACTGAATACAAGATCTAGTGCGTTCTTCATCATCATCATCATCATCCTCCTCCTCATGTAACCTCTGTTTTTCCCACATTGTGGAGTTGAACATTTCATTTCCTTGATGGCCTTTCTCCAAGCCTTCTGGTCTTCAGCATCCACCTGAGTGAGGCCAGATACTCTCATATCTTCTTCTAATACGTCCTTCCAAGTTTTGCAAGGTCTGCCAAGGGGTTTTGGACCGGCCACTGGGAAATTCCTGCTTTCTGTGGCCAACGGGGTTCCTCTCTCCTAACCATATGTCCATACCATCGTAATCTACCCATTCTTATCCCTGCATGCTGTTCTTACCTGAATTTTAAGACTCCATCCCGATTTGCTGTCCAGCGTTTGTAGGCTAGCTCCCTCATCTCTTCAATCTGTGGAGCAGAGTGGTTCGTTATCTCCATCCATATTGTAGCCTCCACCTCAGGGTCAATAACCTTTGGGTCAATGGGGTCAACAAACTTTCTAGACCTCCATGAATCTCGGATCAATTTGCTGCTGTTCGGGTGTTTGTCACTCAAAAGAGAATCCTTGTTGTCTAACTCTGTTGTGTAATTTGAGTCTGGAGGTATTCTCTTTTTGGCACCACTATGAAAAAAGGAAACAGTGAGAAAACAATTAATTTCACAACTAAAAGTTTGTTGATAATGATTATATTGTCTGCGAAAAGGCACAAGGGCATTATTAACTCTATGTAAAGTCATACAAGTTAATGCTCTAGCTCTCAGCCGACTAAATGTGGAAATGTGGGGCACTATGAGCACCTAGCCCATACTTCCATTACATTATCATTTAAACCACAAGGTTATTTTGAGTTTAACATGGTCAACAAAGTTCACTATAGGAAGCCCAGGAGAAATTAAATTTCATTTAGCTTTGATAGGCCATCACCTCATGAATAGATTTTTGAAATGTTTACAAGTAGGCCTACCATCTCCAGGACCCTCACTTGATTCCTACGTATTTAGTACAGCATGGTTTTCTGCAAGACGTGGACCTCTTGCTTGTACTCTATTTCTTTTGTATACTGTTTATGTAGTTTTATCATGGAATAATAATGTATTATATTGTCATGCCTTTTTATTCCTAATGTGTTAATATATTTTTGATACATGTGCATTAATATGTTTTTCTGTATTCATTCTTATCCATCATGTGCAATATTCTGATATGTATTTTTCATGCTTGGAATTTGGAAATCAGACTGTAACCCAATTTTTATGCTTGTTGCATGACAATAAATGAATCTATGAATCATTGAATCATTGAATTGAATCATTGAATCATCATTGAATTTGGCTTAACTATACAATACCCCACCAATAGGGTTTACGTGCATAAACGACCAACCCGTAGGGTTAGGGTTATGTTTAAGGTTAGCATTATGGTTAGAGTTAAGAAACTAAGTCTTTGGATTTACAGGCAGCTTCATTAGGGAAGCATTGGTCAACCAATGGACATGTGGTCAACTTTTATATTTGGGTATTCTATAGTTGCTCCGAGAATTTTCTGACCTTTGACGAAGGTGATATTCAAATATATATTTTTTTCAATTCCACACCAAATCATTTTTACATGCAGGGTGTATAAATGTACACAACTGTGCCATTCACAACTAAAAGTTAAACAAATCTACGACACGTTTCACTTCTCTGTTTATCTCGAAATATATCTTCACTCTTTCATTGGGATAATCAGATGGTTTTCATAGTTTGTGAAATCCAGAACAGAATAATTCCTTTTTATTTCATTTGATTCATCTGCACTTTTGTCCAGTAATTCCTTAAAAGTATATGGGAACTATAAAGTCGGCCAGTGTTTTTGATAGTGCACTCCATTCTTTGTTGTTAAACCGCTACGTTATTAGAAGAGGACTGTGATCACTTTCATACCTTCTCTCTCTGACAAGAGCAGCAAACTGAAAGTCCGACTCCAGACCTCTCTCTTCCTTCTTTGCTCTCATCCTTGTGCAGACTTTCACCAGGACCAAGACAACCACCACCATGAAGATAACCCGCATCCATTTTCGGGTGAGCATGGCTGCGTGGGTGCAGGGGTGAAGGGTGCAATTGCTCAAAATGCTGGAAGTTCCAGAATACAAGCTGAAATTTGAAAGGTGCAAAAATGAAGTTATATCATTATTTCAAATTTTATTTCAAATTTCTAATCACAGACGGTAAAAAACAAGTATAGCCTTTAGGTCTGTCTGGATCTATTCAAATTTGGGCATGTACAATTTGGTGCTTGTCCAGTAGTCAGTATCCACTTTCTTTCATCAGTATGTATCACAAACACAAGGTGTTGATTCTATCTGATCGAAAATGCAAGAACAAAAACAGATAATTCTTCATTTCTTACATTATAATCATTTCATGGCAGCGGCATGATTTGCTTCACTCATGGGACCAAGCCTAGTTGGGACTGTGTCGCGAATTCACTGCTCCACTCGAGCAAAACAAACACTAAAATCACTCTAAGCAAAATTGTGGACTAAAAGTAGTTCGAACAAGAGAATTAATTGACAAAGAACTTCAGAGATATTGCGAACTCAAAATCCGATGTGATGCCGGATTGCAATGCGCTGGAACTGAAAAAAAAGGGCATAAAAGCATGAGACCTAATTTGAGTTTACATCAAAGGTATGATAATTGTATCATTTGCAAGACAAAATATCATACAATCATGTGGTATTGTGTTTTTATTTACAAGTTTGATGACATCTTCTCTCAAAACGAGGATTTCTAGACCTTTGTCGGTAGCTTCATATTTTTCAGAATCCAGCTCAAAATGTAGAAAAATTTTGCCAATCTTGTCAGTATCTTTATAATTTCTCACCCAATTCATAAGAAAATATTGTCTCTAGGTAAGTTCACCTTCCTCTATCTAACGGAGGTATCAGATTTTCAAAAAAAAATTCTAGTTTTTGAGATCTCTAGGTAATTTTACATTCCTCAATCTAACGGAGGTATCAGATTTTCAAAAGAAATTCTAGTTTTTGAGATATTGTCATGCACAAAATATGGTCACACCACCATAAAGGCTTATCTGGATAAGCTTGTACTCCAACTGTCCAACATAGCTTTAAGGGAATAGCTTGAATAGGTTTCAATAGGTTTTGTGTGCATCAGCGGGGATTTGTCCAGTCTAGATCATTTATACATGAGAGGAAAATTATTATTTAAAATTTCACTTTCAATTCTGAATCCCCAAATTTGTGTCACAGTAAGAGTTGAAGAGTCCCTGAATTAGGTAATCTACCAAATTTAAGAAAATCAAATCTTGCTTAGAGCAATTTTGTTGTCTGTTTTTGACTGCTGCAACAGTAAATGTTGGACACAGTCCCACATAGGCAAGGGCCTGGCCAACTTATACATGTACAAGCTTATCTGAAGATAACCTTCTACTCTAGAGTAGCTTTTGCAGGTGAATAGGCTTCAATAGCTTTAGTGTGTATCAGTGGGCCTTTTTCCAGTCTAGACAGTTCATACATGAGAGGAAAATAATTATTCAAAATTTCATTTTCAATTCTGAATCCCCAAATTTGTGGCACAGTAAGAGTTGAAGAGTCCCTGAAACAGGTAATCTAGCAAATTTAAGAAAATTAAATCTTGAGTAAAGGCTCTGGTGTGCGGCCGCTTAAAGGGAATTTGCTGATTTATCAATCAAAGACTCGCACATAATTCAATACAATCAATTCATAGTCCAAATACTTGCTTACTAAAGTAAATAGAAGGCAAAATTAAAATTATTGACCAATAACGTGGTCAGTAGTGTCCATTTTTCAAAACGGTGCTAGGGGTCCTGTGTGCGGCCGCCTCTACCCCTGTGAGCAGCCGCCCATGATATGTCGGGCATTCAGCATCATATTTGTGACTAAGTGAAAGAAAATTAATATCACATTTCATACATTACATTCCAATACTTTATAAAAATTAATATTCTGTTGAAACCCATAAAATCTGTCAAACATGATGATCTATCAAACGCCATGACCAAAAAATGAAAGCAGACTACAATTTCCTACAAAAACCTGCATTTTGTACACGTTTTACACAGGGTGGCTGCTCACCAGACCCACTCAGAAAAATGGCACTGGTGAGCGGCCACCCCCATGCAGCTTTCCCTGTGGTAGTGTAAATAAAAATTTCTGAAGCAAAACATGGACCATCAACTTCATTCTCTTAAATAAACATCAAATTACACATCAAATTGAACAAATAAAGTTTAAGTATTGGTTTAAGTATGTCATAGTCTCTTAACTTAAAAGTTAAGAAACTGCAATTTTTTTGTCGATGACTGGTGGCGTACATTTCTCATAATGTTGAGCGAGATTCAGGATACTTACTGCTTTGGCCGAGTATGTTTTTTGGTGCAATAGAACCTACCTGAGACTGTCCAGGGTAATTTTTGAAGGGATATCAACATTTTTTTTTTTTTTTTTCATTTTTTATTCACCGCCGGCTGCTCACAGGGGACCGGCCGCCCACAGGAGCACATACTCTAGAGCAACTTTGTTGTCTGTTTCTGACTGCTACAACAGTGAATGTTGGACACAGTCCCACATAGGCAAGGGCCTATGATGAGTGGGCCTGGCCACTTGTCCAATGAACAAGGCCTGGCCACTTATACATGTACAAGCTTATCTGAAGATAACCAAAGTTGTACTCCAGACTAGCTTTTACGGGTGAATAGGCTTCAATAGCTTTTGTGTGTATCAGCGGGCCTTTTTCCAGTCTAGACAATTCATACATGAGAGGAAAATAATTATTTAAAATTTCACTTTCAATTCTGAATATATTTGTGGCACAGTAAGAGTTGAAGAGTCCCTGAATCATTCTTATCTTCACTTCACTTCAGATAAGCTTGTACATGTATAAGAGTACTTAATGTAATCTAGAAAATGTAAAAAAGAATATTAAATCTTGCTTAGAGCAATTTTGTTGTCTGTTTGTGACTGCTGCAACAGTGAATGTTGGACACAGTCCCACATAGGCAAGGGCCTATGAGTGATGTCTATGAGTGCTCAGACTAGTCAGAGTCACACTCATGCACACTCCGCCGATACAATGCCACGCCATACAAAAATAACAATGCGTGGGACCGAATAACACATTTACAGGCCACTTTTAATACAGAAATAAGAGATATCGTCGACGTACGTGACCAGGTTACTAGGTATTACTCTATTTATAGTCTACTCTAATTTGTAACCAAATCACATCGTGATAGTTATACTCACGTTCAAGTACGATACCTTCTTGCTTCAAAGCAAAATAGCCCCGCCCCTCTTTAGAACTGATTGTTTACATTTTTCGTATATATAAACGGCCATGCGTGCGCGTGCCGCGCCGCCCATATCCATGCCATGGCCCAGGCCCAATGAATACAAATGGCAATGGATGATGACATGATGTCCGTCGGACACATTTTGGCTGCCCGTCATGTGTTGTCCGTGGGATATTTCTCTCTCTCTCTCTCTCTCTCTCTCTCTCTCTCTCTCTCTCTCTCTCTCTCTCTCTCTCTCTCTCTCTCTCTCTCTCTCTCTCTCTCTCTCTCTCTCCCTCCCTCCCTCCCTCCCTCTCTCTCTCTCTCTCTCTCTCTCCCTCCCTCCCTCTCTCTCTGTCTCTCTGTCTTTCTGTCTCTCTCTCTCTCTGGAGCGGAGATCGAGAGATGATTCCAAGGCCAATGCGCGATGTCTAATTTTTAAAAATCGGATCGGATCAAACAGAGCATTAGCCTTAATCTTCTCTTTTTTAAAGACATAAGCAAGGCCTAGCCTTAGAGAATCTCTCTACAACAGGGGCGGCGGAGCATCTTTCAGAGTGGAGGGGGGGGGGGGGGGGGGAGGAGGCCGGGCACCTACAAGGGATGGAAATAAAGTGAAAAAAAGAACCATTTTGTGACATTGGTATTACCCTACAGTCTAATTAATATAATTATTATAAAGCATCACCTTCTTCCTTTTTATCGTGGTTCTGGACACTACTTCAGCTTCCCCAATTAGCAATAATTGTGTGTAATGGTCTAACGATTCACGTGGAAGCGAGTGAAGCGAGAGAGGAAAAGTTTCTGACTTTTTTCTAATGCTGAACTCCTTGAGTTGTGCATTATTTACAACGATACAGGGAATGTCGAATAATCTATTAATTTGTACATTAACCCTGTCGTTTTCTTTAGCATTACACCGATATATAACATACTTTATGTGATTCTGGGGGGGGGGGGGGGTGGGCATTGTGCCCCTCTTGCCTGCAGCTCCGCTGCCTTACATCGTAGTTCTAGTAATATGGGTTCCTGTTATTACATAAAGTCGCACTTATCAGAAGGAGAAAAAGATTACAGTATTAGAGAGATAAGGTGGCAATTATCAGATTTGAAAAGTTGCAATTTTCAGAAGGCGAAAAGGGCACTTATTAGAGAGATAAGGTGGCGATTATCTGATTAGAAAAGGGGCATTTTTCAGAAGGAGAAAAAAAAAAGGCACTTATCAGAAGGGGAGAGGGCATTTGTTAGAAAGAAAAAGGGGCTCATTTAGTTGTAGAAAAGGGCACTTATCAGAGAGAAAGGGGGCATTTTTCAGAAATAAAAAGGGCACTTTTGGGGTAATTGAAAAAGTGGAGGCACTGTACCCCCAGACGCGCAGCCCCTGCCATACAAGTCATGGGAAATCGGGGAGGGGTGGGGGGGGGGGGGGCAAGACATCCTAACGTAATTGCACTCAATTTGAGCATTGATAGATGATGACAATAATGATGAAAGTGATGACAATAATGATGATGATGGTGATGATGATAATAATGTTAATAGTAATGATGATAATGATAACGATATCAATAAGAACAATAATAAGCCATTATCATTATTATTATTATTATTATTATTATTATTATTATTATTATTATTATTATTATTATTATTATTATTATTATTATTATTATTATTATTAATAATAATAATAATAATGTCATTATTAATGTTGCTACTGTTCTTATGCGAGCGCAGCGAGCAAGCACCTCAGGACTATACGTTTCAATTCTCAGAAATAATATTGCTAGGATGATTGCAGTTACATGATTATATATTTAATGAAAATTACAAATATGTCAAATTTTTAATTTGAATCATTTTATTCAACATTTTCTATTTTTATTAAGAGTGCATTCGTGCGACAAAAATGTTTTGCTTTGATGTACAGTGCGTCCCAGAAAAAACGAAACCCTAAAACAAAGGGTTATTGTGACCACACTATGTGCTGTATGACAATGATTATTCATTTTCCATAAACTAAAAGTATTATGCTTTTAAATGATACCTTGATGGCATCCATCCGTACATTCTTTACGGAGCAGCGGCATTTTGAAAATGACTTGTAAAAACTCAGTTGTGCCAGATTTGGGTAAAACCGTGAAAACGTTAGGATCACATGCGAACATAACCCAAATGTAACATGATTATTAAAACCCTGCGAGAAGACTGTTTTCATGTGTTTCTTTCAATAACGATGGTAAGGATAATGCCCGCATCATGAAATAAAAGAGGGTCAATGTTTTGTTGATGTTGGGGGTAAAGAAAGGGCATGTTTTATATTGAAATGGTACCTGCAATCGAAATGAAAAGTGATTTTTTTTGAATTTTGAAGAAGTGCAATTTCTTTTAAGAACAAAGCGGACAGAAAGATGATATTTTTCATAAAAGTAAAGTTAGTGGCACTTTTCATTGTCATCAAAAGGAAATACAAGGTTGAAAGGGCACATAAGGCCGAAAAAATATCAAGATTATGGCAATTTCCCACCTCAGGAGGGGCACATTTTCTATCACAGGAGGGACACCTTTTCATCTTTTGAGGGATATTTACTGATTTAGGAAATTTTGGGGGCGTACACTCCTGCCACCACTGGAAATTGGTATTGACCCGTGTTTTATGAATTTCTGATTGAATGCATGTCATCACACGAAGGAATTTCACGTATCATATCTCTTAAAGCTGATATTTCCCTTGTGTCATGTTCGCATGTGATCCTAACGTTTTCTCGGTTTTATCCAAATCTGGCACAACTGAGTTTTTACATGTCATTTTCAAAATGCTGCTGCTCGGTAAAGCATGTACAGATTGATGCCATCAAGGTATCATTTAAAAACATAATACTTCTAGTTTTAGGAAAATAGATAATTATTGTCACATAGCGCATAGTGTGGTCACAATAACCCTTTGTTTTAGGGTTTCGTTTTTTCTGGGACACACTGTATAGTCATACCGGCTGAAGAAGGCTCAAGAGTGTATGTTCAGAGTTGCAGACATCGATTATACGTCAGGCGTACCGGTGTGCCTGGATTTACCAAGCCAAATTCTTGCTGTTACGCGCATGATGCATGAGGTGCCATGCATGGTGACCACCCAGCGGACGATTGGCTACCACCGATGTACTTACGTAACTTGAACTTGAGTAAAGTATACATATCGATATCATGAACAGAAAATGGAATTAAAGATCACATGGAAAACGACAAAATGATGGGAAAATATATCTTACATAACAGCAAATTGAGGGGAGAAGATACTAAAATAAAAACATTAATAAAAGATGAAAAAAGGAGACCCCCCCCCCCAAAAAAAAAGGAATCATTTTTGAAAATTCGAACTTTGCATTGAATTATATATGTTCAGAACGTTTTTTAATGGTATAATTTCAAATGACGGTATATAGTACCCTTCATGATCAGATATTTTAACGCTTCTTAATTACCAGCTTCTCCACGGTTACATGAAGCAGGAAAATTAGAGAATTTGAGCGCGGAGCGCGCGGCGAAATTGAAGTCTGACCGTGCAGTACCTTTTGTATTTTATTGTTCGGAAGGTTTCATTTCCTGAGTTTTGCATCATTTTTCCTTATTTAATTTACACCTCTGGATTTATTGGAGGCGCAAAAACGATATGTTTGCCCCCCTACTTTCTTTTGGGGCAACTGCCCCACCCCTCCCCAGGATCGACGCCCCTGGGGGAGGGGCTGTGACTTTGGACGAGAGCGACTGTAAAGTGAAAGTCATAAATTTTGGGGCGGTGATCAACAAGTACTCAGGAGTACCGGTACTATAATTATGTATAGCAAATAATTACGCTAGAAAGCGCACTCTGAAATATAAAGTTTCACAAGTAAAAAAATGAAGTAAATTTTCTCTCTCATGCTCAGTCGCTAAATATATTTCTCATACAGGCTATATTAGCTATGCCTCACATTCATGAATTACACAGGCAGACATTCAACTTTGTGTTTACAAGGGCTTATGCATGCAAATTATCCAGTCGAGCTTAATGCAGTACTTCGAAATAATGTAGACGGCGATTCAAGGTGATCAGGGGACGCTTTGATCCCAGGAAAATTTCGAGGGATTGCCCCCCCCCCCCCCCGAAATTTAGAAAATCGTCACAAAACTTGATGATTTAACGCTGCCTATCCCCATTCAGATAAAGACAACGGTGGATATTATAACATCATCGACTGGATTTCGATTTGCCTCAGCTGTGATAAAAAGCAGGTTGATATAAGTAAAATTATTTTCAGACTGAAGAGTGTTTTACCTTTTTTTTTTAGGAGGGGGGGGGGGTGGTGAGGCTTAAATGTTACGCTGGCTAGGATGTGTGCCCAAATCCTCGTGTTTTGAAACTGGATGATAGTGCTCATGTCCGATTCCCACCGATAGTCTTAACACGGCCGCGGCAGCCCTCATCCCCTCAAGAATTGTGAAAGTACTTCTATTCGGGAAAGCGAGGTGATCTCATCGTAATATTCAGAACACTTATCGAGTATATTTTTACCAGATACACAATGCACCAATAAAGGGTTGAAATTTTTGCTCCAAAGTAGTTCCAAAATTTAAAGAATGGATTAAAATTATTATGGCAAGAGGTGTCAGCATGGGGTGCGCGCGCGTGCGTGCATGTGTGTGTGTGTGGGTGGGGGATGTGTGAGAGAGGGGGAGGGACAGCGCCGAGAGAGGGGGAGGGACAGCGCCGAGAGAGAGAGAGAGAGAGAGAGCGAGAGAGAGAGAGAGAGAGAGAGAGAGAGAGAGAGAGCGAGAGAGCGAGAGAGAGAGAGAGAGAATGAGATAGTTTTAAAAGTGAAAAATGTACTTAATCCTATAAGAACATTTCGTAAGAGTTACTTATTTGTAAAATATCTATATCAATTTTAATATGATGATTTATAAATAGGAGCCTACTCGTTTAATTGTTTAATTAATACAGTTCAGCATCTACCTATTCTAACTCCTAAAATACTCACAAAATAACCCACTTTTTTACATAGTGCAAACATAGTGAAACGCAGACAATTGACTAGTTTATTATTTAATGCAGGCTTATACGAAATGATCGTCGTAATATACTACGGTATATACATGAATACAATCCCTTTACGAATATGAGAAAACACAATTACCGTTCATTTATTTAAATTACTAAAAAGACAAAAGTACAAAATCTATGTTAACAAGGTAATATATCATTTTGTGTTTACTCAGATAATTAGGAAAAAATTAAAGCTTAAAACGGAAATATTGAGAAAATACGTTCAGTTCAAACATTTCAAAACTACTCTGTCTTGTGAAACTACTCTCGAGAAATCAAATTAGTTTCAGAGATACTTGAATTTTTGTTCATTGTTCCAGAATAAATTCTGTCAATGACATTAAAAACAGTAACACACGAAAGACATGTCATAGAACCAAATCATACAAATTGCAATTCATTATTCCATGAGAGTACTGTTCATAATTTACATAAACTGTGATTTTCAATCATTCCGAGTTATAATCATTAGATCCAGATCATTGGATCAATCATCTATTACGAAAGATTAACCTTATTTGCGATGCTAATGTATATAATCCATAACATTTTTATTAACGCCTTATTATTCAATTGCCTAGTTCCCTTTGATATCGTTGGATTTCGTTTGTTCTGCTGTACACTGTTTGATATCGGCTGTCTTGTTATGATTGTGTTTTACACTGATGAGTGCTATAATAGAGCTTTATTCTGTTTCTGTTCAAAACAGTTATTGAAATTAGTAATAGTCGAGTGGTTTAAACACTTGACATGAAATTTAAAGGTGATGGGTTCGAGCCACAACACGACACCAACAGGGGCCGCGGAGCGTTTTTGAAAGTGGGGGTGCTGATCTGATTTCACTCATTAATGACAATTTTCGAGCCTTTTTTCCTATATTTTTTTTAACGTGTCTACTCAAAAAAGTGCCGGGGGGGGGGGGGGGGGAGGGCTGCAGCCCCCCAGCCCCCAGCCCCCCCCCCGGCTCCGCGGCCCATGACTAATATCCTTTGGCAAAAAGTAAAATAATCTCCACCGTTGCCACTTTCCACCCAGGTGCAGTAGACAGGAGGAAAGGAGGAAACTCCTTTAATTCCGTGGGCACGCACCAAAATCGGTAGCCTATAGCTGCATGAAGTCGGGGTAATATCAGAGTGCCTTGAGCACCTTGCGTGGTGTTTGAGCACTATACAAGAAGCTATTATGTATTAATGTTATAATCATTGTACCATCATACCTCGCCAATACTCGACTCTCTGTTACTGAATAAATTATAAGCTTCATTATTGACTATTGTTTCTACATTTCTTGTTATCATCTACAATAATTTCATAAGAGATTATTTTTAGCAATCTCCCTTGATTGAAAGTCTGGGCTCAGGAAACTAAGCTCGAATAAAATCGTTAACAGTTTAGCTCAACTACACCATGGGCGCAAATCCAGGGGGATAGGGGGACATGCCCCCATGATTTTTTTGAAGATAGGCCAATTCCCCCCCCCCCCCCCCCCAAAATGTGATAACCTTTTTTTTTTTTTTTTTTTGCTTGTGAGGAAAATTTTCAGACATTTCGGACAGGTACAAAAGTTAAATCATGTGGTGACCCCCTCGTATTTCAAAATGGGTTTGCGCCACTGAACTACACAGAGTCTTGTGGCAGTTTCCTTTCTAAGCAGTTTCCTATCCTGTGTCTATGGAAGTGCTTGTTTACAGCATATCCATACAGTCCTTTTGTCCAAGGCAGAAAACGCGCTTCGAATGTTCTTCAAACGAAATACCCATTCTCCATACTCCATGCTTGTGAAGGTCAGTCGGAACGTGGTAGAGAGAAACTTTTCTCACTCCTTGCAAACGTCTGAAAAAGAAGATACACAAAAAGGAAGAAGAGAAGGAAAGAGAAAGATAGCAATAATGTTATACTATTAATCATATTAATCATGGTGGGTTTTAGCGTCACTATCATCATGCAGCCCCACCCCACCATCCCATCCTCTATACTTAATCTATCCGCATCTGATTTTTTAAAAATCAACAAAAGTGAGATTGATTGGTAACATATTATGTAACTTCACGTTAGTGATATTGATTTACGATTTTGAATTGGAGAATATTCAGCCGTTTCATATTCATATTTTATTTTTCCATTTCCAACAATATACAAATACAAAATACGATTTTCATAATAAAAGAAAGAAAAAATGGGGGGGGGGGGCATTAACTTCACGCGGTAGATGTTCTTGGTCATGTTTTTCATAGAAAGCACACTATTTGCCAAAGTACCAAATTTGACCAAGGAGTTACAAGGCACCTCCTTGATTTATTTCCAATATAATGCTTTGTATGCATACCAGTGTCACAACTATATTGTTCTGTAGTGTAAGGGGGGGGGGGGGTAGGATAATGTAAAGTAAATATATTTAGTAATCATTTCCATATATTCAGAGCATTCCTCCACTTATGTTTCTTTACCATGCCTAATTTTACCAAAACTATGATAGTATAATCTTTTATTATACAGGTATGTAATTA
Source organism: Heliocidaris tuberculata (assembly GCA_025618425.1). Lineage (NCBI taxonomy): Eukaryota > Metazoa > Echinodermata > Echinoidea > Camarodonta > Echinometridae > Heliocidaris > Heliocidaris tuberculata. Next base: position 19,764,936 of record CM046847.1, read on the forward strand.
CTGTACTTACAATTTTTTTAGTTCTTCCATTTATGTAAACATTTTTTTTTTTTTTTTTAATTTTGTTTGATATTATGTTACATCAATTTGTATATGTGACCCGGCACCACAAAACCACCAAAAAGTCGCAAAAAATAATTTGTCTGATTTTATCATATTTGGACAGAACAAAGTCTCAGCTTCAAAATGATACATGACTCATTATAATTGAAACTTTCTAACCCTTTAAATTCAGCGAATGAATGGAGCTGTAAGAGAGGTTTGCTGGTATTAAATAGGGAGGAAATGAGCTGTAAAGTCGAGGCCTATTCAAGCGTGCGGAGTAAGAAAACAAGAGACAAAATCAATAGAGAACGAGTCAAAAGGCCATAGCACCCACCATGAATGAATTGTCGGATTAGGTTGATATTTGGTAGGAGTGTTAAACATAGTTTATTCATTCTATTGCCAAGACTTCAAATTGTGAACTTTAGTCATTCGAAAGTTATTATGATACAAATGCGAGTGTTCTAATGGGAGATTAAGCGCACCTCGGTGGCCTGACACCTGCACTAGACAATGCCTATTCACTCCATTTGGGTGTCTTTCTTTGTTCCCTGTTACGTAATACTGGTTTGTTACCTTGTTGTCCTTCTGATATCATACACTGAACTTGTCATTTAGCCTATAATTAACTTTAATAGGACCTACTCTTTTTCCTTTTCACAATGTAACCTATGTAATTTCAATTGTTTTACATAGAACTTACATACTCTTTCCTTGCTCAATAAACTTGATCGTTCGTTAGCAACGAAATCATCTTTCAGACTCTGTTTCGTCATCGAAATGGAACTTAAAACTGCTCTGTAATTTGCTTTCGCGACTATTGATGAACTGTAATATCAGTATGATGAGATTGCTGAGAGTTTATTCTTTCTAACAGTATAAAAATCATTAGAGAAAAGGTAATTTAAGGCCCGTGAGATTGCAGTGATTTTACGTGGGTGAGCGGTACCGAGTAAAAAAAAAAAATCATAAGGGAAGGCGAAGAATTAGGAAGAAACCGAAGCTGTGCGAAAAAAAACTGGTCTAGAAAAACTGTTAAAACTCATCTTCTACTACGTTTTAAGCTTCCAGATTATGATATAAGGTACAGAACAGAGCGATCTTTCAGAAAAAACAAAAATCCCAAAATCTAATTTTCCAACCCAAATTTCCATTTCAGCTGTTCACACAAAATCACGGCTTGCGACTTTTTGGTGGTTTTGTGGTGCCGGGTAAAACACTGAAAGACATCATGTGGAAAATAAAAGAAACCTTGAAACCCATTGCAAACGAGAACTGGGTGGCTCCTGTATCAAACCTATAAGAATAAGCGAATTCAGTGGTCAAAGGGTGATTATAAAAAAAAAAAAAAAAAAACAACAAAACCATTCGTAATTGGGGTCGTTCTCAACATATTTAAATGTGGATAGAAGAGGTGGTATAAGAACACACTTTTATTCCATCTTTTCAATATTTTTTAAATTAAAAAAAAAGTGTCACTAAGGTACAACTGACGGATGATTCATAGTTTTCAATTGTGATGGAGGGTAAATGGGTCCCTACCTTAAGGTAATAATTCAGTAATCTTGAAAACTTTATGCGTGCATCCATTTGGAATTAATTGGCACTATAGGGGAGGAGGAGGAGAGGGAAGTTTCAATTCTGATACCGACAGATATGTGATGCTTCTGGCAACACAAAGGCTAAATCGTTAAGGATTATTGTACTAAAATTATATATTTTAATATATATACCTCTGGGTCCCAGAAGAATAAAGTGAGTTTCAATGATCTGCTTTGTCCGCTCTTCATGTTGATATCACGATTTCCCTGTGTGTGTTGGTTATGTTGGATTGCGTAGTGAGAGAGCTCGCCTTCAGGATCGATGCTACAGTCTAGCCTAATGATGGTCAGGAAAACAAAATTGTTTGTGAATATATAAACTATCTATGTCCAATAGCTTGGAGGCCGTTGGGTCGACTATGTGATGGATATTGAGACACAGGTTCTCCATAACTTTCTGTCTTCAGCTGTTCTAGATTAATTCAACATAAAAACAGACGCTATTGTGTAAGCCTACATTTATAAGACAGGCCTATATATATATATATATATATATATATAGGCCTATCAAAGTAATAATTAGGAAAGTATACAGGTGAAAATGAAATTAACCAAGTAAGTACTGTTATGACATGTGAGAAACTGTATGGATCAATAAGAATGTGTGCGCAGAAGGTATTTTTAGGTGATCTGTCATAATCGACAGATCACCTTTTAATTTCGTCAGAATTTTCTTTATTCATATTATTAATATTTTTATTCCTTCAGTCCACTTTTTTGTGGACACGATTGCGCAAAATCAACAAGGTCAATTTTCATGAAATTTTCGTCAGTCATCAGGCCCTGTGATATCAAGTTCCCGCAACTTTCTCAAGGTCATCAGGTCATCATGACGTCATCTACGCGCCATTTTGTAAAGATTTTTGAGATTTTTGTAATTGTCATATCTCAAGAACAGAAAATCAATTCTTCTTCATACTTAGCATGACAATAGCTTATTTCATTCTTAACATTTTCCTGCACAAAAACGCGCGCGTACGCGTACGTCCGCGCGTCAGTGCGTGCGCAAAGGTATAAAAATGCTCAAAATCGTCTCAAATTTGTTTTGCACATGTTTCAGGCCATTTTGAACATTTCAAAATTTTCCGCGCGTATGCGTCCGCGCGCGCGTTTTGCGCGTTCGCACCATGTACGGAAGGTAGAAATGCCGTTTTTTTTGCATGGTATCGATTTCTGATAAAATTTTTGACAATTTCCAATTAGTTTCAGTCATTCTCGACATCTAATAATGCCACACGCGCGCGTCAAACTTTAAAATCCGCGCTTGCGTCAATGGGCAATATAATGTAAAAAGTGGTAAAAACATGCCTTTCTAAAATCAGCCATAGCTCGTCAGAAAGCGTGGTTACCCCCATTTTTTTTTACATATTCTGAAAGCCTATGAAATGTAGATTTGAATTCATGCATAATTTTGGCCGATCGGACATTCTGACGTCATCATATCAGCAAGTGAACTCAAAATTATGATTTTGAAAAAATGACGTCGTAATTTTTCTACTGATTTGACAGTACTTCAGTCATATTTGGTCGATTTTCTCCCAGCTTTTGATATGTTGTAGCTGAGACAATTCTCTACAAGCTCAGTCAACACCATTTTTCATTTTGATGACGTCATCATAGTCAAAAATTCGATTAAACGCGACATGTCAGAATTTTCCCTATTTACGTGTTATGTCTATGGAAGATGAATTTTTCTCATATCATCAAACTACATGGCTTTGTTCTTTGAGCAATATCTCGGTTATTTTTGCTCCGTTTTCTCCAAGATTTTAGTATGTTATAGCTGAGACTATGGGCTATCGTAAATGTGCCCTCCGTTTTTTGATCAGATGCCGGGATCATGCTAAAATAGTCAAGTGAAAGTTAAATTGCCTGCTGTACTTCTGCCCCTTTTCTGCTTTACGTGTGCAATCTCCCCCCCCCCCCCATTTCTCTCTCTTTCTCTCTCACTCTCCTATCTCTGTGTCTGTCTCGTTCTTTCTCTCTGTCTTCTCTCCTTTTTCCTTTACTCCTCTATCACTCTCCTATTTGTCTCTGTCTCCTTCTCTCTCTCTCTGTGTGTCTCTTCGCTCCCTTTCCTTTACTCATCACTCTCTCTCTCTCTCTCTATCTTCTCTCCTTTTTCCTTCACTCCTCTATCACTTTCCTATCTGTCTCTGTCTCCTACTTTGTCTCTGTCTCTTCTCTCCCTTTCCTTTATTCCTCTCTCTCTCTCTCTCTCTCTTTCTCTTTCACCTCCCCTTTTTGTCTTTGTTTCATCCTTATCTTTCGACGAATCATCCAAAATTCATTTTTCACACGCTTTATGCCTTATTGAAACCAAAGGGGCGCTATTTCACTAAAATAGGTAGTAGAGCCTAGGAATTGAAAATGCTAGGAAAAAGCTGAAATCATAAAAATCATTATCACCATTTCAACCATTATCATCACTATCATGACCATTTCAACCATCATCGTCATCATCATCATTATCACCATTTTAACCATCATTATCATCATCGTCATCATCATCACAATCATTTTCATCATTTCTACTATCATCATCACTGCCATCTCTCTCTTTCTCTTTCACCTCCCCTTTTTGTCTTGGTTTCATCCTTATCTTTCGACGAATCATCCAAAATTCATTTTTCACACGCTTTATGCCTTATTGAAAGCAAAGGGGCGCTATTTCACTAAAATAGGTAGTAGAGCCTAGGAATTGAAAATGCTAGGAAAAAGCTGAAATCATAAAAATCATTATCACCATTTCAACCATTATCATCACTATCATGACCATTTCAACCATCATCGTCATCATCATCATTATCACCATTTTAACCATCATTATCATCATCGTCATCATCATCACAATCATTTTCATCATTTCTACTATCATCATCACTGCCATCTCTCTCTTTCTCTTTCACCTCCCCTTTTTGTCTTGGTTTCATCCTTATCTTTCGACGAATCATCCAAAATTCATTTTTCACACGCTTTATGCCTTATTGAAAACAAAGGGGCGCTATTTCACTAAAATAGGTAGTAGAGCCTAGGAATTGAAAATGCTAGGAAAAAGCTGAAATCATAAAAATCATTATCACCATTTCAACCATTATCATCACTATCATTACCATTTCAACCATCATCGTCATCATCATCATCACCATTTTAACCATCATTATCATCATCGTCATCATCATCACAATCATTTTTTGATCATTTCTACTATCATCATCACTGCCATCTCTCTCTTTCTCTTTCACCTCCCCTTTTTGTCTTTGTTTCATCCTTATCTTTCGACGAATCATCCAAAATTCATTTTTCACACGCTTTATGCCTTATTGAAACCAAAGGGGGCTATTTCACTAAAATAGGTAGTAGAGCCTAGGAATTGGAAATGCTGAGAAAAGGCTGAAATCATAACAATCATGAATAGATTCATTATAAATGTTATCGTCATATGAGGGTCATCTTTCACATAATCATTTTGTCATTCATCTTCGTCAACATAATCATAATCATGATAGAAAATGAATTTGTAATCTGTGTGCAATCACCCCCCCCCCCAATTTCTCTCTCTTTTTCTCTCTGTCTCTCTTATCCTATCTCACTTTCCTATCTGTCTCTGTCTCCTTCTATCTCTTTGTGTCTTCTCTCCCTTTCCCTTACTCCTCTCTCTCTCTCTCCCTTTCTCTTTCATCTCCCCTCTTTGTTTTTGTTTCATCCCTATCTTTCTACGAATCATCCCAAATTCATTTTTCACACGCTTTATGCCCTATTGAAACCGAAGGGGCGCTATTCCACTTAAATAGGTAGTAGAGCCTAGGAATTGAAAATGCTAGGAAAAGGCTGAAATCGTAACAATCATCAATAGATTCATTATTATCAATGTAATCGTAATATGAGGGTTATCTATCACATTATCATTTTGTCATTCGTCTTCGTCAAAAATATAATCATAATCGAAAATTAAGACAGATCACCTAATTCGTCTTCAGTGACGAATTAAATTCTAGTTCATATTGGTTTTTCAAACTTACCTCAGAAGAATAATAGATGTAAGAGCTCTAATGGCTGTGACGATTTCAACTAAATCTGATTCGTTGAATACACAGTAGTTGAAACTGATGATATTGAGTTGCTTCATTCTATCACTCGATTTTAGCAGTTGGATGAAGTCGTGGACAGTGTCATGTGACACAGTGTTGCTTGCATTCCTTCGTGGGTCAAAGGTCATATTGAGAACTTCAATTCGGATATCGTTCACTACCAATCCGTCAACGATGACGGATACGACTCTATTGTAATATATATTCTCGGCCATCTTCCTGTGATAATTATTCGAAGCAAAAATGTCAAGTTCCATAACATTTGGCAACCGGGAAAGCAGTATCGGGAAGACCTCCATTTGAGATTTTATTTTGGTCTGGAAGGTTTTTACAGAATGAAGTGGTTCCAGAAGTAATGCAGGAACTGAATTCGGGACATTCATTTTCAAATGTCGTAGTTGGTGGAGATCATGGAGGACTTTCCAAAAGTTGTTGAAAAACCTGTGTGAGCTTCTGACGTCCATTTCTGGATATCCAGGCATCTGATGATAGAAAAATCGTTTCTTTCATAGTTATAGACCTACTTATGACGGCGATATCATATCCACGACCCTTTTTTTACATTTGCAGAGTTAGGGCGCTTGTCTTAATGATAGAAAACTCGAATGTCTTTTTCCTAATTTATATATAAACTTAACAGTTTTCATAATTATTTATTAGAACATTCTTCATATCACTATACATAAGTTTATGGATTCATAATACACTGTAGTGTTTAATAAAAAAAATTAAGTAAGGAATACCTGGTAACCATGGTATGTATTCTCTGTAAATATACTTACATCTGAGTCTAAAATGAGCTTTTGTATACTGGGCAGGTTTCTCAAGATGTAGGGGAATTCGGCAGAGGATGATTTTGTTTCCAGTACCTGAACCGACCAAAGTGGTTCTAAGTTACACGGGATGAATGCTGGAATTGGAAGAAGAAGCCTGTTGAGGTCTGGTGACGTATGGAGATTCTTCCACAGCTCGCAGAAAGAAGCAGTGTTATAGTTCATTTCAGGAAGTTCCTATACAAATAACAACAGGGTCGGAAAACGTTTAGACTTATCTGGGTGATAGTTTTGTCCCATTATATTCTGACGTCACAGTGTTTCAAGAAAAACATAATTATTCCAACTCTCATATAATAAGGGGCACAACCAACCTGTGCCCCCCTTGAAACCAAATTGCCATAACCCAAGTACAAAACAAAAATATGAACCCCTTTATTTGTGAAATTTATCTGCATTGTGCCCCCCCCCCTTAAAATCCTGGATACGCCCATGATATGAGACATATGAACATATCGTCGACAGTATTAATAAGTGATCCAGGATTCTTTGGGGCACGGGTCTTGAACGTCTCTACAAGCAATCAAAAATGGTTTACATTTTCTGCACCTGCCCATGGATCATCTACTGCTGAACAGAGACATTGAAATCCTGGGGAAAAATAAATTTTAATGAAAAGAGAGGATAGAGAGAAGCAATTTTTTAAAAAGTTCCATCAAAATCGGTTACGAAAGTTATGAAAGTTTGAAAAGTCTCAATTTACTTTCTATGGCGATCCTGAAATTGGCAATGTTGCTTCAACATGTTTAAAGTGACAAGTTTTAGTAGTACAACTCTCCATATATGTTTTGTACATAAAATGTCATATTTTCCCCATTATCTATCAGGGTGCAGCTTGTCTCCTTCTTAGTTCAAGATATATCATGGGAAAATGTATTTGACACAACATATGTTGAGTTCACAAAAAGACAAGCAGCATCTTTAGAGATAATGGAGAAAGTATGAAATTTTGTGTACAAAACTTATTGAGAGTTGTACTACTAAACCTGCCATTTTGAAGCAACGTTGCCAATTTGAGGATCGCCATAGAAAGTAAATTGAGACTTCAAACTTTCATAACTTTTTCATTTCGTAACCGATTTTGATGGAACTTTTCTCTAAATTGCTTTTCTCTATCCTCCCTTTTCATTAAAATGGATATTTCCCCAGGGTTTCATTCTCCTTTAAGTATACTGTATGACTTACCTTTTCTTGAACAAGCAGCTCCCTGATCTTTGGCAGGAAGGTTAAGACATGAGCGAAGCTCCTCAGTGATATCACATTGTCAGTCTCAAAAATACGGATCGATATGAGCTGCTTCAGATTGGATGTAATATTGGTAGGGATAGGGAGAACTAATCGGCTGAGAAGTGACTGAGAAGAATTAAGCTGATTCCATAGTTGTCTAAACACATCAGGAGTAAGGGCAAATTCTGATTCATCCCCAAAGTCCTGAAAAGATCGAATTATTGAAGTAAAAACAAATATGAATGATAAAAGTTATTTCAGAGAGAATTTTTTTATCAACAGGTTACAACATAATCACTTTATTCAACATAATTGCTAGAATTTTTATTCACTACGTGTATGTGTAATCTACATTTTTAGGGTGATGTGTTTTGTTGTTTGTTTTGTTTTGTTTTTACATTAATTTTTTTCAAATCGAATATGGTACATAGGCCTAGTGGTATTAAAGCATTTCGTGTTTTTAATATTTCTAAAAGATAGAAAGATAGACATACGGAATCCTGCATACCGTATATATGTATACTTTCTTGTATAATTCGTTATAGCTTTCACGAAGTGACGGATGAGTGCGCAACTAAAAGAAAGTTAGCTTTGAATAAATCGCTTTCAAAGTTTTTAAGCATAATCTCAACCTCTTTAATGTGTGAAGGGTGAATAAATTTTATATCCTGGGATAGATCATATTTCAGTGTTTAGTTCTATGTTTAATCTTTTGTCTATTTGTTTATATTTTGGGGGAAATGAGCTGTAAACATAACCGTCATTTCGTGAAAACACAAAATTCCAAGGACGCGTAGTGACGGATTTTCACGAAGTGACGGATCTCAGCCGCGCGCGTATAAAACATATGGGACTTGATCACCGCGCTTTTAACCGTCACTTCGTGAAAACCATAGACAAATTAAAACTTATAGACGGAAAGGTAGCACGCGCGGATTTGCCTCATTTGCATATAAGCTGCAGCGTCACCATCATGGTGAAAACACAAAGTCAATTCAAGGACTCGCTCTTCTTTGTTTTCACGAAGTGACGGATCTCAGCCGCACACGTAAAACACACGGGACGGTTGTAAGCCGTCAATTCGTGAAAACAGAAAATCCCTTTACTAGGTATTTTCTTTTTCACGTTATCGCCATACTTACATAATTATACATTATTATGATCTGAAACTTTGTGAGGTTCAAGATGTTAGTGAATGATGTCCAAAAATGCAAAAAACTCAAAATTGAAAAAATGTGCGTTTTTCCTCATTACCGTCACTTCGTGAAAACAGGGACGAATTATGTGTGATGTTTTATAATAAAGGAACCCTGCGTAAGGGTTTAAACATTATATGACCCAGTCATACATCGCAATATATGATGAGTTCCCGGATGTTGGGCAGGTAAGCCATAATGTGCACGTAGTCATCAGCAGGTGGCTGGATAGAAGTGGTAAAGCTGTTAACGGAGTCAAGTTTCTCCAATTCTGGTGAGATAGTCGGTGGAACATGACGATACATCTCCATGTGTGTTAGACTGATATAAGTGTGCATGTTGTTCCATAGTCGTACAAATAACCCAGGTGAACTGTCTGTTCCAGAAATGTCGATAGTGGTGATCTAGAGGAAATAAAAATGAACTAGAAATTTAATTCGTCACTGAAGACGAATTAGGTGGTCTGTCTTTCACTGTGGCAAATTGCTTTGTCAGGTGTGATAATATTTCTGCAAGATTATAATCATAATGTTGACGACAATGATGATAAGATATGGTCATATAAGTGATGACAATGACGATAATGATATATTGATAATGATGATCATAATGACAATAATGATGACAATAACCACGATAACCTAAGTGGCATAGCGCCCCTACAGGTTCAATTTTATGGGCGATTTTTCGAAAAGTGCTTGAAATGGCATGAAACGTTTGCAAAATGAATTTGGGACGATTTGGATCATTTCTAAATTTTGCGCGCGCACGGACGCGCGGACGTACGCGTACGCACGCGTTTAACGAAATGACCTTGACTGGAATGACAGTGACCTTAACCATGCCAAATATGAAAGAGAAATGACATTTCGTTATGAACATATGACCATAAGTTGATTTTCACAAAATGGCGCCTGGATGACGTCACAATAACCTGATGACCTTGAAAAAGATGTGGGAACTTGACCTTATTAGGAATGATGACTGACGAAAATATGAAGAAAATTGACTGAGCCGATTTGGAGAAATCGGGATAACGAACTGGACGATTTGATATTGCAGGACATGTGGAAGATTATCCCCTTAGCTTTAATACACGACAGGGAATGAGATTCTACACAAACTACTGCACACTACTTTCAATAGACATAACACGCAAAATTAGGCAGTTTTTTACATTGTTTGTGATGGTATCTATATATTAATACTCAAAACCGTAAAAGGCCGTTTTTTGTGGAAGCAAAAACTCTTTCCCCCCGCCGTGTCCGCCCTCGCCGTGGCGCGGGATCGGTGGCATAATTCCACAGGTCGTGTAACCCGTAGTCCGCGTGTCACGTCGACCCCGTCGTCGCCGTCGACGTCCATAAACGTGATTTGGGGGATTGGGGAGGACGGGCAGGCCGAAGGAACGGCTGCTTTCCGTGTGGATACCTCGCACGACGGCGGTGTCGTCAGCCGTGCAACCTCCCTTACGGCCCATCACAGGCACGGCATGGCAAGTGACGAACAACGTTGTGCACGAGGAGTATCAACTTGCATTGTGCGACCGTGTTAAACGACTCGCGTTAGCCATCTTGCTAAACTTGCTCTTACCGGGGGGAACCCCCGTGAGAAAATAACGATGGCATGAGGGTTGTCCCACAGTGTCCCAGGCTCGGGAGAGCTCCGTGGTATGTACGTATGTATTTCATTGTTTCATAGTACACTTTGTGATAAGTACACCATAGGAGTAGCACCCACGTACTGCGATGCAATTTCAATGCAATGCATGCGATCGACGCGACAATGCATATTATGCATGCAATTTGTATGTACTGTACACACATGCGCTCAACATGAGTTGACTACGGTTTCCCGAGCTTACAAATACATTCTAAGGTTGATTTTGGACGTGAGTGACATTCTTTAAATCTAACAAATTGTTGGAAACTGTATTTATGGACTTCCTTTGTCCTATTTTATCTGCATGAAATTCTTCTCTTTGTCGTTTGTCGTGTTCGGTCACGGCAGCGCCCGCTCTCTGACTGAGGCTGGGATGGCTGCATGGCTGAATTCGAGGGGAGGAGTCCGGCAGTAAATACTGAGCTGCTTATTCCAAGATTGGAAGCAGTTGACTAAAGTTCTTTTTTTAATGCTACAGTTAGAATTTGATGATAAATTCACCGTATATCTGAGTAGATTCTACATCAATTTGAATTCTAAAACGGCAGTAAATTCCTCACTGGGTTGCTTATTTCAAGACTGGAAACAGTTTAGGTCGAATATCGTCATTTTTTTTTAATTTGATGATATTTAATTCATCATAGTTCATACCGTATATTAGAGTAGATTCTACATCCATTTTATTACTCTAAAAAAATAATTCCGGAATCTGCTCAGTGAGAGCAGAGTCTATTTTGAAAATATGTGTGTTTTGAAACCAGACGGATTTTTCTGTCTATGTACGTAGATCTGTAGACTATCATGACTATAGACCTAAATGGGCTTTCACACCAGGCTTGCATAGAGTTGCATAGTGCGGCGTATCGCCTACACTGAGCTTATGCTGGCCTACGTGGCAATACGCCGAGGGACGAAAAGGGGTACGCGAGATGGACCCCAAAAATTAACATGTCTAATTTTTTCGCGTACTTTTGTCGTAGACCACTGCATTGAGAAAGTACGCAGTTTTTACGCAAGTATAAAACACTACGCTACTGTACGCCATGCCTACGCTATAGTACGCTATCCTACACCAGTCCGACGAAAAATCCTTTGAGGCTGGCGTAGTCCCGGGCGTAGTGTTGCGTACTTTTGCTTATTGTGGGTTCAGCATAAGCAAACTTACGTACCCTATACGCCAGACCTACGTATACGTACGCAACCCTACGCGTAGGTACGCCAATTGCATATGTTGTAGGTACGCGGTACCTATGCACAGGGTACGCAACAATACCCCAGCCTACGCCGATCCTGCGCGTAATAAAGGGGCTTTCACACCAGCCCTGCGTAGAGTTGTGTAGTGTGGCGTACCGACGATGCCGAGCTTACTCTGCCCCAAGCAGTGCCTCTGTTAGCCTACATGGAAATACGCCGAGGGACGCAAAGGGGTACGCGAGATAGAGGCAAAAAATTAAACATGTTTAAAGAGCACTGGACGCGTCACGCAGAAAGTACGCAGTTTTACGCAAGTCTACGCAACACTACCGTAGAGTTACGTAAGGAAGGGCGTAGTGTTGCGTACTTTTGCTTAGTGTGGGTTCAGCATAAGCAAACCTACGTACCCTTTACGCCAGACCTATACGTATTCAAACGCAACCATACGCATGTTATACGTAGTCCTACGCGGAGGTACACCAATTGCATATGCCATAGGTACGTGGTGCCTATGTACAGGGTATGCAACCATACGCCATCGTACGGCAGCCTATGCAAAACATACGCAGGGACTACGCCGGTCCTGCACGTAATTTTGGCGTACTCGGTACGCCGCACAACGCAACTCTACGCAGGCCCGGTGTGAAAGAGGCTCAAGACTATACATCAAGCTTAATTCGTTAATAATAGTGCTGATGAAAGTTGACCACAATATTCACTCTTTCAGTTTCAGGGGCAAACATGTGCTAGGGGCGTTAACGGTTAATCCTTTGAAGAATTAATAGAGTATGCTGGAGTCATGGCATAGATAGCGGGGTGGGGGTGGGGGGGGGTGTGCAGTGGTTGATGGGGGATATGATTAACTTCATTGTAGAAAAATTTGAATGAAATCACTGGAGTCATGTTCATAGATAGCTGGGGGGGGGGGGGGGGATGGGGGTAAGTGAAAAAAAAAAAGATTGGCCAGCCCTCCATGAATTTTTTTTTCGCCAGCCCTCCAAAAGTCCCTCAGCGGGGTGGGGGGTGGGGGGGGGGGGGGGGGGAGGGGGGTGTAAGTGAAAAAAAAAAATTTGCCAGCCCTCCAAGAATTTTTTTTGTTTCTCCAGCCCTCCAAAAGTCGCTCATGGGGGGGGGGGGGGTTACCAGATTTTATGGGTTCCAGTTTTCCCTCATTATTCTCACAAGCAACAAAAAAAAAAAAATCAGCATTTTGGGCTGTCTTTTTTTCCCATAGGGGAGGGGGCCAGGCCCCCCCCCCCTGGATCCGCCACTGATGGGGCATATGTGAGTGCATCAATTTTATTTTATTGTACAAAAAATGTAATCACTGGATTCATGGGCGTAAAAAGCGGAGGGGGGGGGGGTGAGCATTAATTAACAGTTTATGTTCATTGTAGAAAAAATGAAATCACCCCCAAAGAAAGTGGAACCTTTCTATACGCCACTGGCTGGAGTGAAGGGAGGGGAGGGGGCATGATAAGGGGATAGAGCCTGCACTCACCATCCATAATTGTCCACAGATTATTATTAAGTGGTGGATTCACAATTTTATCTGGGGTTTCAAATATTGCAGGGGTACGTGAGTAAATTGGATTATGACTTTTGCAAATCATGTTTCATTACAAAAAAATGTAATGGATGGCACGGTAGAATTTCATATGTTTAGGCATCAGGCACCTTCGCTCACGTTTCTCCTTAGGTGATATTGTGAGAACGGGGTGGGAAAGGACAGGTAAAAAATTTGCTTCAATAAACACACAAACATAAAACAATCTTCATGGAAGTTAAAAGGCATTAGCTCAAATAAAATAAGATTAATTTCACAGTATTATATGACCAGTGATTTTCACGTGGAAACAAGTTTTGAAATAATTATATTGTTATTTCCTACATAAAGACAGTAGATATGCAATCTCTCTCATCAGCAAAAGTGTATTATACATAATCACCACTATAAGACAAAAAAATGATTAATTATTTTAGCCCAAAACCAAATAAAAAACAAACAAACAGACTTTTACCTTTCAAAAAAAGCATGTGACATATTCTATAGTAAGAATGACATGTTGTAATCTTAAACTTATTTTTCTCTTAATATTTCATGTATTATTCACTTGAGCTAATAAAACAATACTAAAAGAATCTAAGATAAATACAAGAGAAACTAAAAATTAACTTAGATGAAAAACAAAAATTACAAAATATTTCTTTTAGAAACCATTACCCATAGAACCATAATTATTAAGCATTTGACTTATTAATTACAAAAATACATGATATTCATGTACACATATTAACCTATCATTTGAAAACATATAGTTTGAATATGATTATTTGGTAACAAAAACATTGTAATATGTTTATCCCATTCAATATAATTTTAATAAGCCACAATTTAAAACAGTAATAATTTCAACATTGTTCCAAAGAAGATGTGTTCGCAAAAATCAATCCATACTTCCCTGGCTAGCACCCGTGGAATTTTTCCACGGGTACTGCTGCTAGTATGTTATAATAGTCGAAGAAGATGGTAGAATGAAAGGCAAAAAAAAAAAAAAAAAAAAAAAAAAAAATGGACCCACCGGGAGTCGAACCTGGGTCGCCGGAATGGGAGGCAAGTGCTTTACCAATGGACCAAAATATTTCCAATAGAGATAACACGTAGACGAAAAACGGGATTCTCAAATGACATTTTGTAGTTTAAAAAAGGGCATGATCCCGACATCTGATCAAAAATTGGAGGGCACATTTATGAAAGCTTATAGTCTCAGCTATAACATACCAAAATTTGGAAGAAAATCGAGCAGAAATAACAGAGATACTGCTCAAAGAAGACGGGAATGTAGAATCAAGATTTGAGAAAAAGTCATCTCCCATAGAGAATGCACGCAAAATGTGAAAAATTGACATGCCTCCTTTAATCGCAAAAAAAAACGCCATGATCCCTTTGTCAAAATGAAAAATCGTGACAACTGATCTTGTAGAGAATTGTCTCAGCTACATCATATCCAAATTTGGGCGAAAAATGACCAATATTAAAGGAGTTATAGTCAAATTTGCATAACTTTGATGACGTCATTTTTAAAAAAATGAAATTTTGAGTTTAGACGCCATTTTGATAACTTTGCAATATAATTGAGGCTCAAATTACCCATGAAATTATATCTATGATTCCTCCTCTACCCAAATATGAAAAAAAATTAGGGGGTCAACGGACTATTTAAAGGGCTAGAGTTATTTTTGTAGAGGCATGTTTTTACCACTTTTTACATTATATTGCCCATTGACGCGCGCACGAATTTGAAAGTTTGACGCGCGCGTGTGGCATTATGGAATGTCGAGAATGACTGAAAATAGTTTGAAATTGTCAAGAATAGTGTCAGGAATACAAACCATGCAAAAAAACGACGTTTTTACGTTCTGTACGCGCTGCGCGCGCGCATAACGTGCGCGCAGACGCGCACGGACTGAAAATTTTGAAATGCTTAAAATGTCCTGAACTGTACTCTCCTTTGATTAAAAATTGATTTTGAGCATTTTTAAATTTTGACGCGCGCGTACGTGCGCGTCATGACGTGCCCGCGGATTTTGCTGACATTTTACATTGACCCTTGACCTGAAGTTTATGTGTTGTAAATATGGTTGATTTTTGATGATCCGTTGTGAAGATATGATCGATAACGTGATTTCACAAAATGGCGCCTGGATGACGTCACGATGACCTGATGACCTTGAAATATTTCGTGGCACTTGACCATGATAGGCCTGATCATTCACTGAAATTTGATGAAAATTGATTGAGCCGAATTTGAGTAATCACGGTCACAAGAAAGTGGGAGAAAAATAAAAGACAAACTAGAAATTTAATTCGTCACTGAAGACGAATTAGGTGGTCTGTCTTTCACTGTGGCAAAGTGCTTTGTCAGGTGTGATAATATTTCTGCAAGATTATAATCATAATGTTGACAATGATCATAAGATATGGTCATATAAGTGATGACAATGACGATAATGATATATTGATAATGATGATCATAATGACAATAATGATGACAATAACCACGATAACCTAAGTGGCATAGCGCCCCTACAGGTTCAGTTTTATGGGCGATTTTTCGAAAAGTGCTTGAAATGGCATGAAACGTTTGCAAAATGAATTTGGGACGATTTGGATCATTTCTAAATTTTGCGCGTGCACGGACGCGCGGACGTACGCGTACGCGCGCGTTTAACGAAATGACCTTGACTGGAATGACAGTGACCTTAACCATGCCAATTATGAACATATGACCATAAGTTGATTTTCACAAAATGGCGCCTGGATGACGTCACAATAACCTGATGACCTTGAAAAAGATGTGGGAACTTGACCTTATTACGACTGATGACTGACGAAAATATGAAGAAAATTGACTGAGCCGATTTGGAGAAATCGGGATAACGAACTGGACGATTTGATATTGCAGGACATGTGGAAGATTATCCCCTTAGCTTTAATACACGACAGGGAATGAGATTCTACACAAACTACTGCACACTACTTTCAATAGACATAACACGCAAAATTAGGCAGTTTTTTACATTGTTTGTGATGGTATATGTTATAATAGTCGAAGAAGATGGTAGAATGAAAGGCAAAAAAAAAAAAAAAAAAAAAAAAAAAAAAAATGGACCCACCGGGAGTCGAACCTGGGTCGCCGGAATGGGAGGCAAGTGCTTTACCAATGGACCAAAATATTTCCAATAGAGATAACACGTAGACGAAAAACGGGATTCTCAAATGACATTTTGTAGTTTAAAAAAGGGCATGATCCCGACATCTGATCAAAAATTGAAGGGCACACTTATGAAAGCTTATAGTCTCAGCTATAACATACCAAAATTTGGGAGAAAATCGAGCAGAAATAACAGAGATACTGCTCAAAGAAGACGGGAATGTAGAATCAAGATTTGAGAAAAAGTCATGTCCCATAGAGAATGCACGCAAAATGAGAAAAATTGACATACCTCCTTTAATCGCAAAAATACGCCATGATCCCTTTGTCAAAATGAAAAATCGTGACAACTGATCTTGTAGAGAATTGTCTCAGCTACAACATATCAAAATTTGGAAGAAAATCGACAACCTATTACTGAAATATTGTCAAATGAATACAAAAATTACGACGTCATTTTTTCAAAATCGAATTTTTGAGTTCATAGGCAAATATGATGACGTCACAACATTTGAGTGGCCAAAATTATACATGAATTCAGATCTACAACTTACTGGCTTTCGAAATATGTAATAAAATTTGGGGGTCAACGGACTTTCTGATGAGCTATGGCGGATTATAGATAGGCATGTTTTTACCACTTTTTACATTATATTGCCCATTGACGCGCGCACGAATTTGAAAGTTTGACGCGCGCGTGTGGGATTATGGAATGTCGAGAATGACTGTAAATAGTTGGAAATTGTCAAGAATAGTATCAGGAAGACAGACCATGCGAAAAAAACGGAGTTTCTACGTTTTATACGCGCTGAGCGCGCGCATAACGCGCGCGCGGACGCGCACGGACGGAAAATTTTGAAATGCTTAAAATGTCCTGAACCGTACTCTAATTTGATCAAAAAGTGATTTTGAGCATTTCTAAATTTTGACGCGCGCGTACGTGCGCGTCATGACGTGCACACAAAATTTGCTGACATTTTACATTGACCCTTGACCTGAAGTTTATGTGTGTTTAATATGGTTCATTTTTGATGACTCGTTATGAAGATATTATCGATAATGTGATTTCACAAAATGGCGCCTGGATGACGTCACGATGACCTGATGACCTTGAAAAAATTTCTGGCACTTGACCATTATATGCCTGATAATTGACTGAAATTTGATGAAAATTGAGTGAGCCGAATTTGAGTGATCACGGTCACAAAAATGGGGGGGAAAAAATAATAAATAATAAATAAAGAAAGAAAATTCGTACGAAATTAAAAGGTGATCTGTCTACGACAGACCACCTAATAAAGAAAATTCTGACGAAATTAAGAGGTGATCTGTCTACGACAGACCACCTAATAAATAAAGAAAGAAAATTCTGACGAAATTAAGAGGTGATCTGTCTACGACAGACCACCTAAAAAGGTCTTACGTCGATTCCCTTTAGCCTGTATTATACCCAACTCGTTACCCGACACTTCGGTTTAAATTTCGGTCTACAGTCCTATCTAACAGAAGAGGTTAGACCAATGTCTAAGTTTTCCCATTGTTGAACTTGACTTAAGCCAGGATCGGGTTTAACTGAATTAATAAAATACATACCTTTGAGTTTGAGTTTAATGAAGTCTAATACTGAGACTTCCAATGATGAAAAATATATTCTCTCTTACAGGATTTCAATTGTCGATGTAATGGTGGTAGGCCTGTTTATACGCGTTTGAAAAAGAGTCGTTTCCAGACAATTTTTTCATCAAATATACTTTATTAAATGGTATTTCCAAAGAGGAAAATGTGCCTAGATAAGATGAATAGTTGTCTGACAAATATCAATGTTTTGCACTATATCGATGCTGCCCGACATAAGAGTGCAGAAATAAAGTGCCTTCAGAGAAATGATACCAACTATTTCCAAAGAATGTAAATATTTTGGTACTGCCGAACATTTAGTATAGGAATAGTGCTTTTTCTTGTAATTAGTTATTGATGTTTTAATAACAGTTTGATATCTAATAAATTTCGTTCAGTCTGGAGACGAGAACAACGTCGGACAAGCAGTGTTGTACTTGAAAATTCTCCCCCCCCCCCCCCTCTCTCTCTCCCTTTCTCTCTCCCGCCCCTTCCCCCTCTCTCTTTAATTACCTTCTCCTTAACGGATCCTGGTAGTTTCTCAAATCCAACCACGGTTGATGCTGTAACTTGTCGAAGCTGAAGTTTTCCATCTTTCAAAAAGTGTGTTAAGTATGTGTTTGATTGTTCTGCACATGTTCCTGTCTCGCTAATAAAGTCCAGTATGAGGGGATGGTACAAGTAATCTCTATTGGAGACATCAACTTGGGAACCGCGATCAAGAATTGATGCTAATATTTTATGGCAAGCCGAATCCGATGTCCCTGACGCAAACTGAAGGACCTCTTTCATGTCAAAGGCTACTTCTGAAAATCCAGTCGTGATGACGGTTCCGTCATCCAGACTACCTGCAAGGTATCTTCCTGCTGAATACTCCTGCGCTAATTTGTGGAAGAATTCAATATAGGTGTTGTCACTATCTGTTTTCATGTTCTTTGTTAACAGCCCAAGTGAGAAACTGATGTTGACTTTCTCGTCATGAATTTCATTAAAATCATCCTCACTTAAAAGCAGCTGCTTTTGGTCATCTTTATCGCTTAATTTCATGAAGGCAACTTGTCCAACGGAAACAAGTGTGTCGTTTAGCAGGGGTCGTCCGATGTTTTTCTCTCGCTCATCCTTGGCATTCAAATGTGTCCTCAAGAAATCCATAATGTCATCGAACAACTTCGTTCGAGTGAAGTTTCCATGAATATAGCCTTCGTTCCACAAATAGCAAACCATCGTACAAAACAGAGGCGTGGCAATCATTTCATTGGTAACGATGTCTTCCTCCAGATATTTCTTCAGTTCTGTCCCCTTTGTTTTATTAGAAAGAAAGAATTTATCGATGAAATCACTAGCCTGCTGTTGAGAATACCCTTCTATTACCATCTTAGAGTAGAGGAAATTCCTCGAATTGAAGTCTTTCATTCTTAGAGGGCGGGACGTTACCAAGACTCTACATTGCCTACATCTCTCCTGACGCAATATGTCTATGACGCCACCTGTATTACCCCAGGCGTTGATCTCTCCACTAAATTCATCATAACCATCAAAGAGTATGACGATGTCTTTTTCATGAGAATTGATATACTCTTCCAGCTTAGTTTCATACTTCTTATGTTTTTTCCCCAACAATCGGACAACAGCTTCTGATATTTCCGTGTTTTTATCCATGTTTCTCATTTTAAGGACAAAGAGTAACTTGAATTTTTTCAAAGGGGAATCTTTCTTTTTAGTGGCCCAATCATAAGCCATTTTCGCTACAGCTGTAGTTTTACCACGGCCAGCCTCCCCAAACAAAACGATTCTTTTTGGCAAGGATCTACCAATTTTAGTCTGGAATATATCATTCACAGATCCGTTTAAAATCATTTTCTGTAATGGCTTATCCGGAAAATTATTCTTGTCTTTTTTGTATAGGCTGACGGTAGTAAAGTAGTTCTCTAGGTCCACGTAATCATCCGAATCCCAAGGCTTGATGTGAATTTTAAACAGGTGATCTTCATAGTATTCGCGAAGTAGCTCTTGGCACTCGTGAAGGGTGAGTGTTTCTGTGATATATTCTGAAATAAGGAATACATAAAAGGCACTGATAATAACTTACATTGCAGATTCCTTGCTACAGTCCACTGTAAAGTTCCTTTCTTTTCCTCAGCCTACTAAAATCAATATAGAATTCTATGAATGTTTTTCGTAGAAATGCATTAATTTGCCCTCAACATAATACTTCTTCATAATTCATGATTTTAGTTTCTCTATGGCAGATAAGTTCTTCAGAATGGTGGAAGAGATGGTGTCACCAAGGAGTATAACCTATATAGGTTTGTGGGTTGCATATATATATATATATATATATATACACACACACACACGTATATATTATTCTAACATTGCACGTAGGACTACTGTGAAGTGAACAAAGCACGTACCTATTTCACAGCTGTCTCCTCCAAAGCCAGTATTACATGTGCACGAGTAAGTCCTATCACGCATGTTACAGGTACCTCCATTTTGACAGGGTGGTACACACTCTTTAGATTCTATCAAAAGAAAAACACGTGATTTAACAGCTAGAAAAAAAATCGGTATTTTAAAGTTAAAATTTATAAATAATAATAATAATAATAATAATAATAATAATAATAATAATAATAATAATAATAATGATCCGTTCTTGTATCACATTATGATATAACGTCTTTAAGCACTACCAAAGGACTTTGGATATCATTACCCCGGCTTTAGCTGAGGCAACCGCGTAGCGGTCAGTGCATTCAAGGAATAAATCCTACAAGGAACCCATTTACTACACCTGGGTCGAGTGTGGCTAATGTAGGTTAATGTCTTGCCAAAGGACGTTAGTGCTTCGGCAGGGTTTCGAACCCCGTAAAAATTGTGGTTCACAGTCCGGAGACTTATCCACTATAGACCACAACACCTCTAAATGATGCACGGACATTAGACAATTGAGATCACTAAAAATTGCCTGGCCATAGCGATGTTAATTTATACAGTGCTGGAGCCGGAACTTAATGAACCCGGAACAAAACGTAGGTTACCACAATTTCCAAAAGGCAGACCCGAGTGCCTACGTATACCTTCACAGTTCACACCAGTATGATCGGGTGAGGCTGGTGATATAAACATGAATAATACACGTACTAACGTGGTCTTATTTACCCATGGTAGCCTCAAGGGTTCTGCTATTAGTATACCCTGGCATTGCTATGTACCCATTTGATGTGGGTAAAACACCTTGTCCAAGGACTGAAGGATCGAATCGAGGACCGGTCGTATGAGAGTCGAAAACCTTCACTCATAATGTCACAATGTTCCCATTTTGCTGTCAAAGAAGATTTTGAAATATTTAGGTCCCTTTTCTGTCATACCACAGACACCCATTATTATACTACACTCTACCAAAAAAGTAAGTTCCCACTGACACGTTTTAATATAACTCGATAAATATAAAATTTATTGATGCAAGGAGTAAAGTTTGCAGAATTTTCCTACCCATTGCTTTACTTGTTAATGATTGATTTTTATTAATGAAATTACGGTTTTTATTGCAATCTGTAAAAGCAAAACGAGTTGCACTTTTCGCTTTATAATGCAATGCAGGATTTACATGTGTATACTCATATAAAGACGAATAATTTGCCATTCAAGTTCATAAAACTTCACTAAAAAAATCTCGATTTTTCAATGCAGTTTCACGAATTTGAATGGCAAGCTATGCGCCTGTACATGAACAAAAGAAGTAAAAAAAAAAAAGAACAACAACAACACAATGCACACACTGTATTGCATGAGGAAACGCAAAGTGCAACTTTTTTTCTTGTACAGACTGCAATGCAAACCATAATTTCATTATGAGAACATAATCAATTGTTCACAAATAACCAATCAAATTGTGGGTAAGAAAATTCTGCATACTCTGCTTTTTTAATGAACAAACTTCAACTAATATTTCTTGAGTTTAGTGTAAGGGGGAACTTACTTTTTTGGTTGAGTATATTTTTTAAAATAGAAAATTCGTTTTCTTTTATGTGATCCTGCAAATGCGAAGGGGTGTGCGCCAGCTCTTTCTAAGGTTGATACGCCACTAATATTCTTGAAATTCTGCTACTTTTGCAAGGGCTATCCAGATTCCATACACACTATTAGTTTGCCTCTTCACTGATCCACTGACCCTCAACAAATGGAATATTATTCTAAACAAACCCTATAAAAATAATGCTCTGTAATAATTGTCAACTCACCAGACAAGTTAGTGTAGCTTACGAACAAGGCTCCGAACACGACCAGAACTGTGATACAAATTGCATAAATTAAGCAAACAGATTGTGAAAAGTATCAATGAAACAAAAAACAAATTATAAACAGAAAAGAGAATGTGACACAAAAGTAACTCTAAACGGTATTATCATGGAGAGCAATTTCCATATTTAAGTGTATTTTTTGTGTTTTGTTTCTTGTTGTTTTTTTGCGGGGGGTTAAAAAAGCCTCAGTTTAATTAATGTTATCATTTTTATTATTATTATTATCATTATTTTTCATTAACAGTACTATTGTACTGGTACACAGATGAGGTGATCGCCGCCCGACGTGCCCGTCGACGTGCTGAGAGACGCTAGTGCAAGACGAAGTCAGAGGTCGATCGCAAGCTATACATTGAATGTCAACGGAATGTCTGTGATATCATTGCATCTGCTAAGAAAGACTATTATGGTAGCAGATTTTCATCATGCAATACTAGAGACATGTATAAGACTGTTAATGAATTACTCAATGTCAGTGGTAATGTTCTTCCTGAATGCAAAGTTTCTTGTCTTGCAGAAGATTTCTTTAGGCATTTCGTCAATAAGGTAGTTAAGATAAGGGACGATATTGAGAGTACCATTCCAATTGGATCTAGGGTGTCAAGTGTAACTGCAGGTGACCCTGATTGTTCATTCATTCAGTTTGATCCTATTAGGGAAAGTGTCTTAAAAAGTATGATTTCAAAATGTTCCTCAAACTCTTGTTCCTTGGATCCCATGCTTACTTGGCTGGTTAAGAGACATTTGATAGTTCTTCTTCCTGTACTGTTACGCTTTGTAAATCTATCTTTATCAACTGGAATGTTTCCAGAAGCACTTAGATCTTCTGTTATTACACCGGTACTGAAGAAGTCTTCTCTGAACAGAGATGATTTCAACAGTTATAGACCTGTTTCTAATATACCTTTCCTAGGTAAGCTAATCGAAAAGACAGTTTCTAAGCAGGTATCTGATTTTGTGAACTGGAATGACTTACTTGATCCCATGCAGTCAGCGTATAGAGAGTCACACAGTACCGAAACTACACTCCTTTCTCTGCAGAATAATGTGCTTTATAATTTGTGCTATCGATAACAGGCAAGCTGTATTCTTGGATTCTAGGACAACTACCCCCTAGACAACTACCCCCCGGACAACTACCCCCCGGAAAACCACCCCCTGGACGACTACCTCCCTAGGACATCTACCCCCCAGGACATCTACCCCCCAGGACAACTACCCCCCAGGACAATTACCCCCCAGGACAACTACCTCCCAGGACAATTACCCCCCAGGACAACTACCCCCCAGGACAATTACCCCCAGGACAATTTTTCCGGGGGTAGCTGTCCAGGGGGTAGTTGTCCTGGGGGTAGTTGTCCTGGGGGGTAATTGTCCTGGGGGGTAGTTGTCCTGGGGGGTAATTGTCCTGGGGGGTAGTTGTCCTGGGGGGTAGTTGTCCTAGGGGGTAGTTGTCCTGGGGGGTAGTTGTCCTAGGGGGTAGTCGTCCAGGGGGTGGTTTTCCAGGGGGTGGTTGTCCGGGGGGTAATTGTCCAGGGGGTAGTTGTCCGGATACGGTATTCTTGTTAATGCTTGACCTTTCATCTGCCTTTGATACAGTGGACCATACCATTCTTTCACTTAGGTTAGCTGAGGACTTTGGTCTAGGCGATAAAGTCCTATCCTGGTTTCGATCGTATCTTAGCAACAGGTCTAGTAGGGTTCAAGTCAAGGGATCATTCTGAAGTGATCAATATATGAAATTTGGGATACCACAAGGGTCCATTATTGGACCGCAGTTGTTTACTTACTACATTCGTTGTATAGGAAACATCATAACTCAGCATTCAATTCAATATCATGTATACGCGGATGATATTCAGATGTTTACCATATTTGATCCTACCAAGCCAGGGGATGCAGCATGTGCATATTTCCGTCTCTCCAAGTGCCTACAAGATTTACAATCGTTGCTTATCATGAATAAGTTGAAGTTAAATTCTGCCAAAACAGAGTTTTTCATTGCGGCGCACAGTGGGCCAGGTGTGAGCAAAAGTGCGCCAAAATAGGGATTTGGTCAATGAAACAGAATTAAATTTTTTCACGTTCTAAGCAAAGATTACGGTACAATGTGTAGAACACCTCTGAGCAGTATTTCTTCTTGAATATCATTACCCCGGCTTTAGCTGAGGCAACCGCTTGAAATTAATTTCAAGTGGGTCATTTTTATTCAAAAAGACCAGAAAACTATGATTATTTGTTATGCATTGTGTAAAATGCAATAAACAGTGCGTTTTATTAAAGGTTTTTGCCAAACGGGTTGTTTGTAGCACTTCAAATTGAATATGCTTATTCCAGAATAGTTATTTTAAATAATGCTAGAGTTTACAGGCAAACTCTTATTCCTCTCGAAAGTAATTTTGGATGAAACACAAAATATTGGGGTCAAAATAGCATATATTTTTTTCATGAGCAAAGATGGTCAACATTTCCGCCGATTTCCGCGCTGAAAATATCATGATCGCCTTTCTTATAGTTCATGCTTTACACTGCTACCAAATTTGGCTGCTACTTTTTTGCAACTTTTCGAGTAAGAGCCCATTTTCCACCCGCATGTTCGCCTCTTTTTTCATGTTTTTTCGCCTAAATCTTCCATGCGATAGAAGCGCGCCCTGTGTTCATAAAAATGCGCAGGCAAAGCACACACAGCAAAGAATAAAAGTTCAATATGCTTTTTGACATGAGTACCGAAAGACGCTTTAATAGTCTTCTGGCCCTTTTTAGATGATGGGACATGTCAGAAAACAACTAATATCCAAACATATGGATTGTATTTTAATATTTAGTCCAGTCTTTAGTGGTAGAACATTCGTTGGTCAAGAAGAGATTCCCAAGTTTCTTCAACGAAGTTCGGAAACAAAAAAGTGGAGGGAAACAAAACAGAAAACGAAAACTGAGATAGGAAAAGAAAATATAGAGAGAGATGGAGAAGGAGAGAGAGAAAAAAAAATATCAAAGAAAGAAAGAAAGAGAGAGAGAGAGAGAGAGAGAGAATGACAAGCGAAGAGGCGAATGGGGCGTCATGTTCATCACAATCTGTGGATAGGATTTAAATGTTTACATCAAGCGGGTGAAATGACTAGCACTATTACCTAAATTGCCCTGGTTTCTTTATTTCAAACATTGCAGTTACATTTTGATGCCAAAGATTTTCAGTGCATGGCGTTCAGTATTCTAAGAGATGCTCAACTGTTTGCAATTTTTGTATTCCGAGGAAATTGTTCTATTTTGTTATATTCTTCTTTTAATGTAAGACTTATCCTGTTATCATTAACAACCTTTAAGTGTAGATGTAGTTCATGTTTGTGCAACTGCTCATTTGCTATATAAATAGAATAGTCTTCTGTTATATGATGCAGGGTAAGATGAAGATCTGATATTAGTTTCCAATGTCCGTAAATGCTCCTATTTTGTATAAATAAACAATTGCTTGCTTCCAAGCCAGAATTCTTTTGAAGACCCACACTTGTCAAACAATGTGAAGTTTCTCTTCTTTGAAAAGTGCGCTGCTTGGCTGTAGAGAAATTTTTCTTTCCTTAAATAAATGAAGTCCAAAAGGCAAGATTTAGCTCGCCTTTTGAGTGCATTATTTATTTCTATCAGTCTACACGTATATCCCATCCATCTATTTATCTATCTATAAAAATTATATCCATCTCTCTATTCATACACGCATCCCTCTATCCCTCTGTCTATCTATTTATCTATCTACCTGTATTCCTCTACCTGTATATTTTTATAAAAATATATTTTTATATAAGCATGTTTCTTATTTGTAATTAGTTTTTAATTTCTTTTTAATTAGTGTATAGACCTACATATACATTTTCCCGCTGCTATTCGATTATTTTTTCAAGGCATTGGAACTGTTTAGTTAGGACATAATTATAGACCCATTGTTGAGAGGGTGCGATTAATGACTGTCATGTAGTTTAAAATTCATACCGGTTGTTTATAATTTATATAATTTTGAAACCTTTGGAGAAAGTATGATTTGTATCATAATTTGTCCAACACCAAAACCAAGCTCTCAAAATGTTCTTTATCTTTTTTTTACAGACCCAACATTCTGAGTAATTCACAAGGGCTTCAGTGAATATTTCAAGGCGAAGCTTTTCGAAATAATTCACTCTTCTGACAGTATAAACAATAGGGCAAAAGGATTTAAAATATGCATGGACTCTATCAGTCAGTCTTATGATTTGGATAACTCGATAGTACCTACAGAATTACTTTTCAGTGATACAGGTACGTTTCTCTTTCGCAAAGTTATCAAGGCTACAGAGGGCGCTCTTTCATTTTTTTAAAACTCAATTTAATAACTCATTTTTTTCAGTTAGCTGAATATTATTAGTTTATAAGTATATGCATTATCAAAGTTTACTTTCAAGTAATGACATCATGCATTGCAATACCTTGCAAATTTCTCATTATTATAAATATTTTCCAGTTGGGCATCCCCCACCCCATAATTAAGTCACTCTTACGTACTATATGCCTGAGCTTTAAGTTAACACCGTTTTCACTTTTTGATATATAAGCGTAGAGAATCGCATCATCAATTTTCTAAAGTAGGAAAATCATTGTAATACGGGAAATATGTTATTTTCCATTGGATTTTGGCAGCCAATCAGAAATCGGTATTCTAATGACGTCATATGTATTTGAAAATGTTTTCATTGGATTCTACGGGTCTGAATACCCATAAACCCATCATCTAAGTTTAAATTTTAAGTAAAACTCAGTGAATATGAATTTTGGCGCACTTTGGAGCCATTCTGGCCCACTGTGCGGCGTCACAAAGCCATTTGACTCGTCTCAATAACCTTTCCTTTTCAATTGGTGATCAGAACATCCCAATTTCCTCCACGATTAGAAACCTTGGTGTTGTGTTTTGATGGGGAAATGAAAATGTCTTACCATGTCACCCATTTATGTCGCTCCCTAAACTGGCAAGTATATAACTTAAAGGGACCGAAAAGTCGCCAATTGTGGTGTTTTGGAGCTTGGCCCGGCTCGGGTAATGTTCAGGAATCTCCGTACATCTTCGGTAAACGAGCACGCAATTACAGTGATACGCATTCGACCGAAGAAAGACGAACTGAACAACCCAACTGACAAACTACCCCACCCTCGACGGCAATTTTGTTCGCTGCTCCAAGATTGTTGTTATGCACGGCCTTGCAATAGGGGCAAGCAAATGAAACTGAACGTACATGGATATCGAATGGTGGCTCCCTTTAAATCGCATCAGAAGGTACTTGGATCAAGAGACGTGTCACAATTGTTAGAGCACTTGTGCTCTCCAGGCTTGACTATGGTGGGTGTTTGCTTGGGGGTATTAGTATAAGCAGGACCTGGACAGACTTCAACGTCTCCAAAACAAATGCGCTCGTCTTATCTGTCAAAAACCGAAATGGTCCCCGGGATGGTCCCATGCTACTCCATTGTTGCACGAATTGCACTGGCTCCCAGTTGCTGATAGAATACAATACAGAATACTTGTTCAAACACTCAAATCCATGGTAACTACACTTCCTGTATACATCTCCTCACTCTTTCAGCAACATAGAACGTCATATTCTGATCTGCATCAGCTCCTTCTTTTGTCATTCCCAAATCCCATAAACAAGCTGGCTTTAAATCCTTTCAGTCCCTAGCCTCACGTCTCTGAAGCAATCTCCTATCATTTCTAAGAAACAGTGCTTCACTAGACATCTTCAAAAAACACATGAAAACTTATCTGTACAACTCTGTTAAATAGACTAATTGACAAGCGCCTTGTATCCTATGGAAAATGCGCTATATAAATCCAAGTATTATTGTTATTATTATTATTGTTACTGTCATTATATATTCATTTCATCATTATCATCATCGCCGTCATATTTTTAACATTACTTGTCAAATGCAGATACCATTTGGGTTTTCAGTTTTATTCTTTACGAATCAGGATTTTCTCAATATTCAAATAAAATAAAAGAAACCAAGACAACTATGAAACTGAATTTTGGATTCATTTTTAAAAGAAGAATTCACCTGCAGCTATCAAAGGTAATATCTTCATTAAAGAGTATCCATCAGTAGGCTGGTATTCTGGAGATGGAGTTGTGTCGGTGGACAGGTCTGAGGGCTGGTCGCTTTGTGGTTGTGGGGCTAATCGATCAGCGGCGGCTACTGTCTTGATAACTGCAGGCATTCCTACACGAAATAGCATTTACATTTTGCTAAAATTAATTATGTCACTGATTATCATTGATGGACCCATATTAGCATAAACTGCATAATAGAATAAGAACTATTCAAAATGCAGAATACCGGAGCTTTAAAGTGTGATGGGGTGCGTCACTGATAGATGAAAGAATCAAAGGTTGAAATACTTTCCAAAAAGTAACTAAATTTACATTGCATTTTCGCTCAGTAACTCGCTCTCCCTCTTTTTCTCTCGGTCTCTCATGCTCCCTTGAATGATTTAACCCCAGGGCCCGTTGCATAAAACTTACCATTAACGGTAACTTTGCCATCAAAAACATGGTAACTCCCATGGAAACCTTGATTTTGATTGGCTGTTGAGTGATGTTACCATGGTAGTTACCATTGATAGCAGAGTTACCATTAATGGTAAGTTTTATGCAACGGGGCCCAGGTAAGCAATAAATATCATTTCGTTCAAAATATAAATTATGACTGTTCACTCCTATATCACGAGAAATGAATGATACACTACTCAAAAGAGGATTGAAATACACTGTATGCTATATCATTAGACATGATAACAAACGGTTGGATGAACAGATAATAATTTTGAGGGGGTTATTTCAGACGCACGTTTCTCAATAAATTTGGCAAAGCGCTGTTTCTTATTTCTCTCAAAGATATCGATGAGCTTCCGAGCACTGTCCTCTCCCCGATCGTTCTCGTCAACAAAGCTCTGTAGGAGATGAAGATATGCCCCCTGAGGATTCATCCGCACATTTGCCTGCATTTGAGCATTGCTGCTAGTAGCGGCACTTAATCCTAGGTGGATGCTAAGGTGGTCAGTTGGATACAGGGCAATATTAAATTCCTTGGAAAGTTCAAGCAAAAGGGATTCACTCAAAACTTCTTCCGCCATCTCTACCTGTAATTAAAAAAAAGCATAGATTATAACTACTACAGTACAGGCATGACACGGAGGGGGAGAGAGATAAACAGAGCGGGAAGATATACACCAATTCGGAGAGCTGAACATGAACATGAAAGTGTTCAGCTGCCATTACTGGGTACCATAAAATATGCTATATAATAGTTAAAATATTCCCACTTTAGTTCATGGATGGCCCCCGGGGGGCATGTCTCATTGAGGCCTGTACATCATCCTCGTACACGAAAACGAGAGGGCGAGCCTGGGTGAAACAAATCGAAAGAGAGAAAGGCTGAGGGGTGGACTAAAGGGGGCACAGATATGTGGAGTGAAAGCGAAATAGAAAAAAAAAACGACGAAATGAGAGATTAAAAGAGGAGAGAGAGATCGAGAGGGAGAGAGAGATACATTCAGGATCGGAACGAAGAATATAGAGAGCGAGAGATAACCAGGGAGGGTAGAAAATGGTGAGGGGCAGGAGAAGAGGAACATAAACAGAGACAAATAGAAAATTGAAAGATGAAGGGGGAGAGAGAGAGAGAGAGAGAGAGAGAAGGAGCAAGAGAGGGAACAAAGAAGAATGAGATGACTGGCACGGATTACACTGATTTTCAACTAAGGGGTCTTGACAAAAGACTATGAGACACGGAAATCCCCGATATTAATTTTGTACACAAAATAATTATATACACTGTTGTAATAATAATATTATTTAATCATACATCGTAGCCTCTGGTCCTACTGTGCTACCGCTCAAAGATGAAGTTTGCACGCATTGATGATATACTAGGGCGACAAAAAGATCGACAAATGGACCTTGCCCTTGTCATTAACGCAAAACGTACATGTATATTTCTTACTAAAATAAGATTATTCTTATTCAAACTATATGCCCAGGGGAAAAAGAAACATGTTTAAACATGAGTGTAATAATTTTATGGCGACTATCATCTCGATATAATCTCGCACTGTCTCTATCACCATTCTTTATCTGCCTCTCCCTTCCGATTTTTCTCTCCTGTCCCCTACTTCTCTTTCATTATTTTAATCTTAGATAATTATCAGCAGCCCTATAGTCTCTCTCTGTATCCCACCTCTCTCTCTCTCTCTCTCTCTCTCTCTCTCTCTCACACACACACACACACACACACACACACACACGCACTTTTCTCGCTCCTTCCCTTTTCCTTCTTGCACCCTGGGAATGATTAAGCATGTCTTACCTTAATTAGTTAAACGTTCCAAAAATACATGTCAGAGAAAACAAAGAGGCAGTTAATAATCTTCGTAGCATAGCTTGACTGTTAGCCGTTGCAAATCCAAAAGCTATTATGAATTACATTCTGGCGGTAACTGCACTGTGGCCACGCACGTCTGGCGTGTACAATGCATGGAAACCTCAAAATGCAGCTAAATTTTGTGCGAGATGGCGACGACAGAGATTTGATCGGGGAATTCCCCATCTCATAATCCTTTGTCAATGCCCTATACATGACTTTGTATAGTGCAGTATGGCCTAACAATGGAGGGGACTCTGGTATATCGGGGGGGGGGGGCACATCTGTCTTATTAGGTGGATGAAATGAGAATTAACAAGGCCGCTGATTAGGGGAAAGGTGTGCATGGGAGGGGTCCTATCATTTACATTCTTTTTTCCTCTCATCTCCCCCCCCCCCCCCTCTCTCTCTCTCTTTTATTTATTCTCAGCCTTTTTCGCTATTCGATTGTGCCCCTAGCAACCTCCTCCGTATCTATGCCATTCAAAGGCCCATAATAATCGGTGAAATTCATGGATTTATATATTCGGAAAGTCAAGCGACTTTTTAGAACTGCAATTTGCATGCAATTGATAATGTGGAAAATACATGCAGAAAAATCAGTCAAAAGTATGATGGTAAAGCAAGACTATATTCATTTATGATGACAGTGTGTAGAATTTCCTAGTAAAACCTGTCTTTTTAGAACTTTTATATAGTGCATAATTATCACAAAAGCTTTATGTACTGTATTATGACAACACTTCCATTCGCCCCTGCAAATAACATGATTTAAAAAGTCCCTTTTCTAAATTCTGTTGCCGACATGGCCGAACATATATTTCATTTCATTACTGGAAGACACATAACAATTAATCCAATTATATATTTGAGTAACAGCCTTCATGTCATTAACTGAGCTTCTCATACCTTCAGCGATCTTAACTTTCAGACACTGAAAAAGTGTCCTGGCAATCACTGTTAAAGAGTATAATCATATGTATTGGTATTGCCAAACACAGGAATATAGTACTTTTTAAATAAGAATTTGGTATCTAATTGTATTTCGTTCCAGGCGATTCGTTTAGCGTTCCCAATAGGACATTGGATACCTTGGGGAAAAAGGTCCAATGAACAATGAATGCTATTATAACACAGCCAACATGTGTTGCCCAGCATCCCAATGCCATTGGGCATTAATTTATATGCACTAAAATGAGCGAAGTAATTGCCAATTTGACATGTAGTAAGTTGTTTTTTGCGGAATATGGTTTGAATTAAAGTAGAACAACCTTCTGCTATCAATGTGAATTGTTCATAAATTTTTTATAAATATATATATTGTTATTGAACATTTTATTGAAATAGATCTACCTCAAATAAATTGATAGAAGATTATCCTTCAAGATATTTTGAAAAATACAATTATCAAAGTTACATTTTATGGACAATGAATCATTGATCGCATGTTAGACTCATCAAAATAGCCAATTTACCAAAATCAATTTACAAAATCCAAAACAAATACACATACTGTAGACATGATACCTAACTACATTACTTAATTATAGGATATATCCACTTATATTTATTAAATTCCTGATCATATTTATTGATATGATTTTACTTTTATGAGATTGTTGACAGCAATATATAATTGACATTAATTATTTTCAGTAATAGTCTTATAAAAGAGACCCTTTTCTCAAGTCCCCCCCCCCTCCCCCGGCGCCTAGTATAGCCGGCAATTTCCTGCTGCAGTCGCCAAGTCAATCCATCACACACAAGTTGAAAGTACTATAGTGATGACCCTGCACACACTCTTCCTTCTGCCACCTTATCAAGTTTTTAAAAAGTTTCAATAGAAAAAAAAAAATAATTCTTTTATATTAGTCTTACTTTTCGGACTTCTTAATAAGTGTGTTGTGTTTATTTGGTTGTACGACATTAGCTCTGTCGATTTTTGTACACTAACAGAATTTTGGCAAGTTGTGCACGTGCTAGGGTTGGAGGGGGGCCTACCGGTAGGCCTATCGTCCGCTGATTTCAATGGTCAGGGCCATTAGCCGCCCCCCCCCCCCATTCAAATTCATTTCACGACGCCCGAGAGCCGCTTTCTAATGATCATGCATTTTGACCACAGACCAATGAAATATTCCCTTTCTCTATAAAGAGAAATGTACATGTATACGCATTACATGTAGGCTATCTTGTCACTTTTATTTTTCCAAATCTTTATTATAAATAGATTTTTTTTTTTTTTTTAATTTTTAATCAATTCAAATTTTAAATTACCTTTTAAAAATGTATTCATTTTAGAACTAATATTTTGGTAAAAACGTTATTTAAAGTTTAAATAGACCCTAACATTTTTACCCAAATGAGATTCAAGTGAGGGTGGGGTATAGCCCTACTTTTAATTTTTGTGACGAATATCGATGACTAAAAAAAGGGGCAATCAATACCGCAGATCGAGACTAGACGTTTGATCGTGACGACGTCGTGCTGCATGCTGCTGCTGATAAATTCCACATTTTGGCTCATTAGTTGCCAAATACTCCCAGGATAAACCTGGATAAACCTGGGAGGCCAGCAACCGTATTCAGCATATGTGCATAAGGCTGCTCCCACGCAGCCATGGGCCCATACCATGTGAATGCCAATGAGGCCTGCGAAATAAAGGCTTACAGCGCTAAATCGCATGCTCCATGATCCAGCCCACGCTCGGTCCGCCCGCGCCGCGCCGGCCGGCCGCCGGTGGATGCGATGGCCAGCTACTAACTGTGCATGCAGTGTCTGTATAGCGGGCGGCGGTACGGTGGCAATTAGCACGGCCGGCCGCCTGGCGATGAATCTTTAGACTTTGGGCCTGGTGCATGGTACGGTGCGAAGAACAGTGGACATCATTAAGATAAGCTCTTGTTATGAGGTGAGTTTATTTGTGTAATCAATGTTTTAAATGTGCACCTAGATTTGACAATCAGACATGTACCGTACGGGGTAATCCTGGGTTTTATTTTACATGGGACCAAACGGACCAAACCTGTGTGTGGATATGTCATGTATGTGGGACTGTGTGATAAATTCACTTCTGCACTAGCGTAAACCAGACACCAAAATTACTCTAGCTTTAAGTTTAAGAGTCTAAGCAAGATTCAGTTTAAGCCCTTCTATTTTCTTGATTACCTGCTTCAGGGACTCTTCAATCCTCATGCCCACTTTTCTACACATTTGGGGTTTCAAAGTTCAAAGTGAAATTTTAAATAATTATTTTCTTCTCCTGAGACTGTCCTCATGGTCCTGTATTTATCTGTTTATTATTTAATATTAATAATGATCTTTCCTGCCTATCCTGGACCAATCCCCGCTAGTAATTTTTTAGTATGTAGTCAGGTAGTAGATCTACTTCTGCACACAATAGCTATTGAAGGCTGCCTATTCAGCCATGAAAGCTATGTTAGAGTAGGCCTGGGATCCTAAACTAACTAGAGTAAAGTTACACATCGTGGTTGAGGAAACCACCGTTCACTCTGCACAGAAGCGCTTCATTGACATTGCGTTACACGCATTAGCTTTCTCTTTCCCTGTCCATAGACTCTGACTTGTCTTTATTTTTGTGTGCCAACAAACGAGTGGTTTCCTCAACCATGATTACATACATATAGCCATACCATTTATCAGGGGCGGCGGAGCGTCTTTCAAAGTGGGGGGGGGGGGCACCAACAAAAAGGGGCACTTTTGGGGAAAAAAGGGGCACCTATAAAGGGTGAAAACAAGGCGGAAAAAGCCTCTTTGAAACATTACATGTAGTATACCGCTACATTGT
This sequence comes from Heliocidaris tuberculata, assembly GCA_025618425.1. Taxonomy (NCBI): domain Eukaryota; kingdom Metazoa; phylum Echinodermata; class Echinoidea; order Camarodonta; family Echinometridae; genus Heliocidaris; species Heliocidaris tuberculata. Next base: position 19,799,668 of record CM046847.1, read on the forward strand.
GATTAATACACTATCGAGGATCATTTTCGACACATTATTGTTTATGTCTTAACATGGTTATACAGTGTAGATAAAAAAACTACTTTGCAGTTGAGTAATGGTTATTCATTTGCGAGCGAGCGAAGTGAGCGAGCAAAATATTGAAGATATTTTGAATAGCAGCGATTTTCCTAATATGATAAGGCAATGGTAAATGCGAGCGAGCTTTGGAAAATTTTTAGAAAAAATGTCCTTCCTGTTATGATTTAGGGGCACTGCTCATTCTTGTATACTTTAGGGAATTGTGCCCCTCCTGCCCCCTGCTCCACTGCCTCTCATTGTGCTGAGATCAGTAGGGGAATCTATTATTATGAAGCCTCTCTGATTTGGAGCTAGGTATATGGCTCTTTTGTGGACTTTAGGGCACAGTTTGTAAGCGACATCGGAGCATATAGGTACAATATATTGAATATATATAGGTAGGGCACTTATCAAAAGGGAAAATAATACTATTAGAAAGAACAGGGGCACTGATCAAAAGTAAAAGGGGCACTTAAAAAGGGGCATTTATTAGAGGTGGAAAGGGCACTTATCAGAAAAAATTGCACTATTAGAACGGAAAATGGGCACCAATCAGAGGAAAATGGACACTTGTCGGATTTCAAAGGGGACACTTATCTTAGCTTAAAAGGGCCACTTATCAGTAGGTGAAAAGGGCACTTAGTAGAAAGAAGAAGGGGCAGTCATACGAAGAAAAATGGTCACTTATCAGAGGTGAAAAGGGGCACTTATAAAAAGGGAAAATTTTACTATTAGAACGGAAAATGGGCACTAATCAGACGAAAAACAAAGGCACAGATTTCAAAAGGGGCAATAATGTCTGAAGTTAAAGGGGGCACTTATCAAAAGGTAAAAAGGGCATTTATCAGAAAGAAGAAGGGGCGCAGTTATACGAAGGAAAAGGGGCACTTATCAGAAGTGAAAAAGGCACTTATCAGAAGGAAAAATTGCACTATTAGAACGGGAAATGGGCTTTAATTAGACGAAAAAAGGGGCAATTATTAGATTTCATAAGGGGCAGTAATGTCTGAGGTTAAAGGGGCACTTATCAGAAGGTAAAAACAGCACTTATTGTAAAGAAAAAGGGGCACTATGCGAAGATAAAGGGGGCACTTTTCATGGGTAAAAAGGGGCACAATTGGGGTACTTGAAAAAGTGGGGGGGCACTGGCACTGGCCTCTGTGTTTTTTGCTTTCTTTTTAGTCCAAAATTCTTGGACAAGCAAAAAAAAAAAATGGTCATCAGTGTTTTCAGGTGTCTTTTTACTCCAATTTTACACGTTTGGTGGGAGGAAGGGCATCGTGGCAGGAGTCTCCTGCCACGATGCTGGTGGGACGGTGGGAGAATGAGCGTGGTGGCGTGAGACTCCCGCCAAAAGCGGGAGGGTTGACAGCCCTGTTATAGTGAGATATACAGTTGGGTTTTTTTTAATCAAATCAATTAAACTTCTAACACATTCCCTTCATGAAGAATGTTGAAATGCAATGGCATTCAAATAATTAACATGTCAAGTGTTAAAAGCCTGGCATTATTAAAGAGGTATATTTGAACTTAACCTTATTACCTTTCAGTATGTGATTTATCTATCATTATTGTCTATATCTTGTAAGCACTCACATTTCATCAAACAGAAATCAAATTGAATCAATTATGTCTAATTCAGTTTAAAAGATCACCTATTACCTGACCAATCAAGAGATTTAAGTGGGCCATTGTAGGTAGAACATATGAATGTGAAGATAAACTCACACCAATTCCATTCTATGCAACACTACTCCAAGAGGGCACTTCTGTAGTTCTTAGGCATCAGTCCTATATATATACTATTATGTCCTATTAGAACAGTGGGTCACATGACCCACTGTTTGCAGCCTCAATTTATCCTGTGTCCCATTGGGGTTAGGATCCATTTTCATTAAACGAATAGGTATAGGACCAGTGGGATGTGGTACTATGAGGGTCCCTAACCCCATATACAGTGCGTGCTTGCTTGCTTGTCAATGATGGGCATTCAATTTTTCAACTTTTAAAAATTCATGAGGCATACTTTGGATGGTGCCTGTATGAAAAGTAGCTTGACTCTATGACTCACACTGTTGTACATTACCGTAATTCATATTTTATCTGTTGATTTAGAACATTTAAAAACAACAGACAATTCAAAATAATGTGCACCCGGTACTTCACCCTCATATGCACTACCAGCATATTGTCAACCTACGGGTAGTCAACAGAAGAAAGTGGTGCGATGTGTCTTGAATTTTGTGTCTTTAAAATGTGAATAAAACAGCACTGTTTTACATACAACAACCAATGTACATGTACATGTACATGTATGTTCTAAGAAACCAATGAGTAATTGAAAACCATCAACTTCGAACATTTGAAGTCCAATCAAAAGATGGAATTTTAGTCACATGAAAGCTTTGAATGATTGTTAATACATCTGCTGGTACACTTTCAGGTATTGCCCAGGTATTGCGCAGGTATTTCCCAGTATTTCCCGGTATTTCCCGGTATTTCCCAGTATTTCCCGGAAAATTGCCAACCCTGTTACGTGTACATTGACGACTGTTTCATTGAGACTGCATGTAGGTCTGGGCAGCATTTCATCAAACCGTCATAGGTACAAGTTCGCTGACATCCCATTAAATTGAACTGTATTAAGATTAACAATATACGTTTCAATGGGATGTCGGCAAACCTGTACTTACGACGGTTTGATGAAATGATGCCCTGGCTCTACTGACTACATCTACGCAGTTGAGGGTTGATAAACAACTTTTTTTTTTCATCCTGCACAGGGAACCATCCTTATGTGGAGCTGTGTCAATATCTGCGGTGATCAACTTGAAGAGGTAATGTAAACTCACCATAATAATCAGCAAAATTCTGGGAAAATGGTTGCTTTTTGCATTGCAGGGTGATAAAATATCTGGCAAGCTATGGCTTAATGTTTAAGGAGTATGAAGAAAATAAAGGATAACATAAAAATGTGAACTTGGAACCCAACTCTGACAAGTTTGCCCCGGGCGGCACTTGAAGGGGTGCAAAAACTGCTAAAAGTTAGAAAGAAAAAGAGAAGGAAATGAAGAAAAATCATGATCATTAAGAATTATGCGCCCCTAATCTGCAGGGTAAATGCATTAGAAACACATTTTTTTAGGTATTAAAATGCAAAATTTTCTAAAACTCGGTTGCTTTCCTCCCTCGCATATGATGCTCCAGGATCTCGTAATTTCACGCCCCAGTGAAGGATATCATTTTAAAATAGGGTTTTTAAATGGTTCAGAAATTTAAAAATAAAATGTAATTCTTGTTGCTTTGCTCTCTATTATGTAAGTTTAATCAGCCTCTTGTTAATATTGCGGCCCCAATACAGGATAAAGTGTATAGCATGAATTTTGCAAAAGTTGAAATCTCAACTATCCATTAATGTCTTGCTGAATTCCTTGTCTATTTCTGAAGGGGTTTTGTTAATTTTGCTCCCCATTTGAGACGAAAGGGAATAGAAAACCGTTTATCAATGTTCAAAATTCGAAATTCTGCCCCTCGAATGCAGTGCTCAATTTTGAATTTTGCTGGGTAAAATGCATCAGAAATTTCATTTTGAGGGGTTAAAAATGCAAGAAAAAAAAAATATATCGCTCGTTCGCTTTGCTCCCTCGCTTTTACAAGAACTTAGATCAGTGGGGAGTTGGAGGGGGGGGGGGGGTGCAACTTCGTTGTTTGCCCCGGGTGCCATAATCCCTAGATACACCACTGGATTAGTTTTAAACGGTGCTTATCATTTCACTAGTCTACTCACAAGTCAGAGCAGATGTAATTATGACAGAAATGATAGTCTGTAAAATTCCGGGGGAAAAAAACTTGTGTTCAACAGTAACCCTTTCAGGCCAGGAATTTATTAGCTGGTAAGCACTAAACTAATACCTACATTATTCTCCCTCAATTTATTACACTATGACTGTCATTTTATCCCTACTTTTTTCTTAGACATTGTTGTGTATCTGAAAACAATAAACATGTAAATTGATCATGCTAAAAGTTAAAAAGTTGCTGATAATTGTAATGAAATGGTCATTCTGAATCTCTCTATAAGGATTTTAAAAATAATTTTTTTTTCTCTTAAAGTTCCGGGCATCAAACCAACATGACAAAGCAACCAAAATGGACACAGTGTGTGTAGAAACTTTTACTGTTTTCACTCATGTAGGGTATTTTTGTAAGGCTCTAAATCGAAAGTTATTGAGCCAAACCACAAAATTTTGGAATTGTAGCACAGGGATAAAAGGATGATCCAAAAGTCATTATGTTTCCTCCAATATCACCTTAATGAAAGCAAATTTCAGGCTGTTTTTTGTACTATTGTAACCAGCGATTAGTGCTCCCCAAATCTCATTAAATGTATAGCAATCTGCTCTATGAGAAGAAGAAAGACAAAAACTCATTTTCATTTCAAGAAGTCATTCTTCTCGTCTGTGCCAAGTCGGTGACAGTTGCAGATTCTGACAGACCTTCGAGTTACTTTGAGACCTAGTTTGCTGAAAATCAGACCATCCATTGTGAGGTCCTGCAATAGACCGCTTCGGTAATGTATGCAAATTTTATACATACCTTTCAAACAAAGGTAGTTCTTGACAACCTGAAAGCTTGCCGGAGGCTTGCCGGACATAGCAACAAATAATGTATGCAAACTGTATTCCAAGCATTGAGGCTCATTTATAAAAAGCAGGTTAATGGAATAGCTCGTCACTAGGTGCTCAGAGAATTTATGTGCATAAATTTAATAATAATAATAATCTTTTAAAGTCCACTCCAAATTTTATTAAGTTAAACCGAAATGGAAATTCTTTTTGCCCAATCGATCGTGAGCCCGGCAGCCACTGAGCAGCGCCAGATCGACGTTGCTCTATCCCTTATTGTTGAACGCCAAACAAGGTAGCAGCAACTCCCATCTTTTAACGTCTTTTGGTATGACGCGGCCGGGTTCGAACCCACGACCTCCCGGTTGTGAGGCGGACGCTCTACTGACTGAGCCAACACACCGGTATAAATTTGTATACATTACAGAAGCGGTCTATTCCTGCATGTCAATCCAAAATCAAATAGCACATCATCATCGTAATTGCACTAAAACACAATTTGTGTGTGTGAAACTGTTGTTATCTTTTGCATATCTTTGTAAATTGTTGATTTTTTTTGTTGAATTTTTTTATTTGAATATTTTTATTTGAATATTCATGCTAACACAGTATTGCATGATAAATATGATTAAACACAATGCATCGAAAAAAGATTTAGAAATGGAAAAAGTTCAATTCAATTCATTTCAATGTTTTATTGTCCATAATATATTAATAAACAATGGAAATTTGCTTTGTTTACATGCACATACATGTACACAGAAGAGTTGATACATAATAAAACAATCAAAATACTTGAAAAGTCACAGAAACAATTACTGATATAAAAAGACAAAGAAAATGACAAAGTGTTGGTACAGTATGAGGCCTGTGGTATTGAATTCCACTTATTTTGTGTAAAATGAGTATCAAACTGAGTTACGACTTACGAGTACACGAGTTGTGTATGTAATCGTATGACTTACAAGGCAGAAACAAAATAACTCTCGGTGTATTCAGTATGATAATGTGGTATGAGAGATATTGATAGTTTGTGTAAAAATACATAGTAAATTAAAGAAAAAATGCAATTCAAAAGAATTGACTTGCGGTTTGATGAAAGTGGCCCAAGAAGATTGAAACAATGTGCATTGGGTAAGGTTAATGCAGGTTCTCTTCAGGTAGCTGAGCTAATTTCTTTGTTGGTCACTTACACATTTTATTACATGTAGTAGGCCTATACCAAGGGTCTCTTACATAAATCTCGTAATAAATCAACCCGCTCCAAGATTATCATTGCTAAAAGGGAAAGTCCACCCTGATTACAAGTTGGTTTTAAAGGAAGCAGAAACATTAAAGAAACGGATCAGTGAAGGTTGAGCAAAATACGATAAGAAATAAGAAAGTTATGAATTTTTGAAGTTGTAATCAATCAAACACAAATTGGCAACTCTGTGACGTACCTTGCGAGCTCCTCTCCCATTTGCCCTGTACCCATAAGTCATTAATTTCCGTTTTCTCTAAAGAAAATATTCAAACATACATGCACCTTAGATATAATCATTGCTCATATGTTTTTACACAGAACCTGTATGAAACAAATCTATTCCTTAATCAGAAACTAAGAAAATGAAAATTTATGACATTTTCTGTACTGAGCAAATTGGAGAGGAGCTCGCAAGATACGTCACGGAGTTGCCAATTTGTGTTTGATTGATTACAACTTCAAAAATTCATAACTTTCTTATTTCTTATCAGATTTGTCTCAAACTTTCACTATTCTGTTTCTCTCCTTTCCTGCTTTTATTCAAATCAACGAAATACCAGGGTGGACTTTCCCTTTAAAAGTTTGTCTATGATTATTTCAATGAAGTGTACACTTGGGGGAAAAGTAAAGTCATTTTATTTTGTTTCTTGATATGTTCATTCATGTACTTCATTGTAATTATGTTTTTCTTGCTCCTTTGTATTAATTACAGTCTACTTTGGAGTGATGTAATATAAAACTGGGGAAAGAGGTTTGCTGTCAACTAGTTAAAGACTTCCAAGCTTATTTCTCAGCAAACAGGACTGATCCCATGCAACAGTATCAGGTACATGTAGTTATGTTTTGTTTTATTTTTGTTGACATGACTCATATGTATTTCCTTTGTTTGTTGTTTGTTTTAATTGGTGTCTCCTTTTCATATACAAGCTCTATGTTTTTTTTCATTAAATCTTGAAGTGAAAGTTTTGTTATGATTTCCTATACTGGAGCCAGCCCCTGGACCTATGCCCAGATGATCATAATTGAAAATGGAAATTTTGCTCTCTTTCATCATTATGAACGTAAGATATAATACACATCACGGAAGAAAGAGGGCGTCCATGTCTGGCCTTGATATTAAGAGAGTCCTAATAACTCTCAAATATTTTGTGATTTATACTGTAGGAAGCCAAATGAAATTTACCCTCAGATGGAACTTGTTTTCTTTTGTCTGACAGGTCTACAATGATACATGTAAATGTACTGAGTGACATGTGAAAACTTAATTCAGACCTTGCTCATTTATTGATCCTCAGTCAAAATGAGCTTGTAACTTTTAAGGAATTTTATTCCATTCCATTTGTGTTCTGTGCTTGTTTGAGGAAAAAAATGTGATAATGTCTACAAGTATTAACTATCACATTTCGTCACCATGGGTAGCGAATTCTCGAACTCTGAAATAATTACAATTTTCCACAATATTAAAACATAAAGGTTTGCTGCAATGCATTGATAAGCCATCTTTGCAAATATGCATGTATATTGGCATATTTTCATTATTAACAATTTTTTTATGTACAGTTATATGCCAACTCCAAATATTTTTAAAAACAATTTCATACCTATATACTTTTAATGTACACTCATTGTTAGTTTATAATGTGAATGATAACCTGCTAAACTCTGATCATGAGTCTGCTAACTCCCATTGCCTAAGGGTTTTGTCTGTTTTGAGATTTTACCAAAATACAAACAATGCTTACTTTTCAACTCATGCTACATGTACATGTATTTTGTAAACTGATTCAATTGCTCATGTACATATGGCTAGTAAGCAGCTTTGCATAGTGCAGAATTCTTTAGTAGGGTTTGTTGCATAAACCCTAATGTGCCTTGATGTACTGAGCAAATGTGCATTAGACAAAATTCTGGTGTCACAAGTCTCTTTATAAAGCCCAAGAAGGCAATCTCTGAAATCACTATTGTAGGTTATGATGCCAGTATAATTTTCATTTATTGGAAGGGCAGATTTAAGTAACTTCTATAAAAAGTGGTGGGTGACCCGTCTTAGCAAAGACAATGATGAGCTTTTAGCTTCAGGTATTTTCCAAAATACTAAATGTCATCTTCGAATGTTTTGATTTGAATTTATTTCTATTTTTACCATCCATTCTGCCATTTCTTATTTCTCTTTGCAGGTCTGGACAGACATGAGGTACCCAAGTGGCATCAGTTTCATCAAGTAATTTGTATGCTGCAGTTCTATAAAGCTGTTGGATGTGGCGCTACTTTGTCGCATTCAAGTTTGTATTGAAGATGTGATAACTTCTGATTTTAATTGAAATGTCAAAGTGAATATAATAAAATAAGGCAAAAAGTGTATTACCTGATTCAGAATGAATAATCTGCCCCATATTCCTTGTCATAGCCCTGTATCCAACATATTTGAATAGAAAACGTATCAAACATTTTGAAATGAAGACTTTAATGACCAGTAGAGGACCTTCTGCATTTACAGCTTTAATTGAGATGTAATTTTATGATTTTTTTTCCCATCCAGGTGTTCACATTTTACATATATCCATCAATGTCTGTTATAAGAGTTAAAGGCCAAGTCCACACTAATATCAAGTTGATTTGAATAAATAGAGTAAAATTAAACAAGCATTACAGTGAAAATTTTATTGAAATCGGATGTAAAATAAGAAAGTTACGGCATTTTGAAGTTTTGCATTATTTCTTGAAACAGTGATATGCATAACATGGGCGGTATGCAAATGAGTGAACTGATGATGTCACACACTCACTTTTCCTTATGTATTTTATTATATGAAATATCATATATTTCAATTTTTTGCTTCAATAAAGTAAAACATGGTTTGACTCCTTATGGAACATGTAAAATCATCATTATTGTAACTTATTTTGATACAAGGGAGAGATTCTTTATTATCACATCCATAAAAATTGAAATATTTGAAATTTCATATAATAAAATACATAAGGAAAAGTGAGTGTGTGACATCATCGGTTCACTCATTTGCATACCGCCCATGTTATGCATATCACCGTTTCATGAAATAATGCAAAACTTCAAAATGCTGTAACTTTCTTATTTTATATCCGATTTCAGTGAAATTTTCACTGTTATGCTTGTTTAATTTTACTCTATCTATTCAAATCAACTTGATATTAGTGTGGACTTGGCCTTTAAGCCATATGAATGTATAACCATTGCATAATAAGTAATGACTTATTCAAAGAAATTGGGACTGGGAGTTTGAGTAACATTTAAAAGAATTATTATCTCAAGCATTGTGAAGGCAAAGTGTGATGAAAATTACGTCATATGTTCAGAATTTAAAATGGTCTACAATCTACAAGTTTTTCACAAAATGAGTGCCAGTGTTTCTGTACTCATGCACCAATATTGTATCATAATCTTGTGTTTTTCTAATGGAATTCTGTTTTGATAGGAACTGGTGCAAAGAAATTTGAATTGCTCATCATGCATTGATTAGGTTGTTTCTACCAGGAAAATATTTAAGAGTTAACAAAAATATGCTGTAAAGTACATGCTGTATATCATGTACATGCTGTAGAGCACAACTCAAATTTGCACAGGATGTTATATCTATGTGGGTTTGGACAATCAGTTTGATGTCTTATCATTTGATCTTTAGTATTTTATATTTTTGTTGTAACATTGGTTTTGTACACATTTATATTATTTATTTGTAGGCCTGGTGTTGAACATTCAGTGAAAAATGTCAAAATTACTTTTCAGTAGATCATCAAATGAAAAATCATTCCACTTCAGTCCCATTGTTGTTTATGTGCTTTATTACAGGGTGATTACATCCCCACAAGCTCCTATCAGTGGAAGCAGAGTAATCATTTTGTTGAAAATTGGAAAAACATGAGATAACTATATGAGAGTTATAAATTTGCAAAGTGGTAATTTGACAACTCTCTTTATATTGCTTTACAATATACTATCAAAGTTTTTATTAATTTCCTAAGTATGAATTGTCACAGTTAATTAAAGCAGTGTAGTGTCAAAAAGTCATTGTTTTAGCTAAAGTACTGTACTAATGGCATCACTGTTAGCTAGGAAAATAATGTCAGGTTTCCATTTTTGATAAACAGATTAAGGAATTTACAACCATAGGATTTTCATACACATTTTAGTGATGGTGGATTTACATTGATGACCTCAGTGATTATGACAGATGAATTTGTTTTCCCCCAAAAGGACTACATTTCTTCTAAGTGTCTGTTAGCATCCTCACTATTATTCTTATTAGTTCTTCATTCCATGGATTTTTTTTTACTGCGCAGTATACTTACTGGTATACATACCAAGTCTGCACAAATTTGAGATTGTATTTTTTCCTTTAATCTATTGTTTCCTGCATTTTAGCTTCATAGATCACTCAGCACTTTATGCACACACTCTATTGACTTTGTGCAATTGACTTTTTGGTGGGGGGGGGGGGTACTATTATTCTGTCATACATGTAGATGTATATGTGGAAATTCTTGTCAAATCCACATTAATTGGAAATTCAGATTTAATGTTAAGTTTCCTTACAAACTAAGCTCCAAATGAAATATAAGCCACGTACATGGAGCCGTATGTCGGGTCTTACAAAGTGTTTGATAGGGTACAGTCTCGACATCATTGTAAGAAATGTAGGGAGGACACCCTTTCAGTCAAAATTTATGAAACATGAAATCAAATTGAAATTATTATCACTATCCAGTTGTCTAATGCTATGCATCGAGATGTAACATTTACACCTTGGTTTTAATTCACATGTGCAAAGTGTGTTCAAGTATGTTCACTTGTCCGCAATCATATTGATGTGCTTAGCATTTTACTACTTTAATTGATGAGAAAACATCAACTAATATCTAGCTCAAGTTATCATCTTTTCAAGTGGTAGCTCGTAACTTTCCTAGGAGTAATTCTTCCAGCAATCCTCCATATAGCATGCAGGATTCTCTGATAATAACTCACTGTTGTCTTTATAATTCATGTTATTTTTATATTATGGTTATAATTACTGTTGTTTTCTTGTTATTTTTGTCATACATGTAAACTTCTAATGTCCAATTATTACATGCTTTATGTACAAATGTTACAATGTATTTAAAGCTGTATCCATACTTTTTTGGGTTTTTTGTATTCATAAAATACAGTCAAGTGTTGAAATGTATATTTCTTGTGAATTTCTTTTTCATCCTGGTTTTATTGGCAGTGATACAGTGCATGCATTATAATTACTAGTTTGTTGTGTTAAGAACTATTGAACAAAGAAGGTAATTCGTACTTATTTGGATATTCTGTATCCATTTAAGTTTTTACATTTTTTAGTGGGGGGGGGGGGGGGGGGGGAGGGTTCATAGCACGTCATCAATGATCTGAATCTATATGTGTGTGAGTCATTCACTGAATCAAAACGTTGAATTTAGTAAATTGCATTATATTTATTTTTAAAGTACCATTTTGCATGACATTGACTATTCCTTTGAATATCTACAGAAAGTACTAGACACGACTAGAAGGAATCATTTACAGTTTGATAGGGGCATTGATAAAATGTTAGAACATTGTGGAGTGTGGTTGTGTATGATTATATTTAGTATAATTAACTTTGTATTGACCCAGTTTCAACTCCCCCCCCCCCCCCCCCCCAATTTTAGGGTATACATAATTGTATATTCATTTGAAATTAAATATTTGTTAAGGGAAAATTGATGGCAACAGTAAAGATGCTTGGTGAATATAGATTTTCATCTTGACATGATCTGATAAGGTTTTAAAGATTAGAATATACATTTACCAACTAAAAAGTATGTGACCAAATAAAGTAATTGCTCACAAATGCGATATGAAATGCATTAAAAAGTCAAAAGCTTATCTATAAATGTGTATAAATGTATGCCAAATCTTGTAGTTTCTATGGTATAAATAGTTTGAAGAACTTAGAGGTACTTGTATGAGAGAAAGTGTTGATTAATCCTCTAATATGCATGTTAAAAAATTGTTCTTATTGGTTAGCAAGACAATATTAGTTGACACAACAAAGACTTGTTCCAAAGCAATGACGTATCTCCTTTATCATCTCATCTCTCTCTTTGTAACAAGTTGAATTGTAGGAAACAGAAAAATGTTGGTTAACAAGTAATGAATGTTGGAAAGTTGATACTGTTACTTACAGATCAATCTTAGATGGGCAAATACTCACTTATCCAGATGAGATGTCATCAATTTTCATTTTGCACATATTTATCCCTGCGGGTAGTATTCATATATAGTATTGCTAGCATGTTATATAAATATGTCTTCTTGCATGGAAAACCCAGCTCATCCATGAATTTGGAAAAAATTATACATGTATCTCAGTCATTTTATGTGTAGTTGACTACATCACGTCACAATGACATTAATAGTTCAAACTGAAATACACTACCACTGTTTTTGTAATCTCAAATATCAAAATTCCTTCTTTTCTCTTTTTTAAATTGTGATGTGATCCAATTTCATTCTATTTTTTACCTATTTGTAGCTTCAATACTTCTAATTAAAGTTCTACTTGTCTTCAGAACAACTTGCGGTGATGGTTGGACTTCCCTTTTTAGTATCATGATGTTACGTCAGTGCATGAGTAATTCAGTGTCCTGTTGTTGGACACAACCAAAAAAGTTGATGATGTTGCTTTAACATGTACTTGTCACCCGTTCCAATTTTGATTTTTAATCTCTTTTTCATACCTTTACAATAGCAGTGGTGAACATCCCCGTCTCCACACACACTCTGATCTGGCAGTGGCGTAGTGTGGATCCAGCCTTTTTTATTGAGGGGAAATGGTGTTGGGGGGGGGGGGGCACCAGCATTATTCTCCACTTGATCAAAGATGGGCTATAGAAAATTCATTTTTAGTGATGGTTCTGCTTCCTTTGAAATTGCTGCATAGTTACAAGAACACATAAATTTAATTATTACAAGACTCGACATGATATCGACATCTCATGCAACCACATAAAAACTGCTGCACTGTCATTTAATGTTGACTAAAATGTAAACGCTCAGTCTGTAGTGATTTTGAGATAGCATCTGTTCAGAGCAAATTTGATAGAAAAGTATAACTAGAGACAAATTTACAACCGTTTTCATTCCATGGAAACTATAAAACTATGAATATGGCATATTGAAACACTATCACTGAGAGGAATGAATATTCTGCCATGACAATCTAAATATGCATTTGGCATAATGCAGTTGGGGAAGTTCAACTGTCACTGATAACTCATTGTAATGAGCATGATCAATTTAATTAATTCAGGAAACATTTGAATCATAATTATTCGGGACTGTACATGTATTCACATTCTCTTTATGCATTTTTCCAATGTTATTTGTGAAATTAGTGCGCATCACTTGTCTTAAATTAGAAATTGTGCTTCAAAGTAACATAATCTTTCTTAACTGCTTCAAATGTTTATAGAAATGTTCATGACACACTACAGCATACCAAGATTTGCCAGGATGAATAACACATGTTCCTGTAGCAAAATTGTGAAAATAGTCATCGTACAAGAAAATCCTCTTTATATTGCTAACCATCATATATGAAAATAGACTGGAATTTTATGATAACCGACTGTGGGTTTTAGGTCTTATGGTGATTAGAAATTGAATCAACACAATCATAATAGGTGAAATAAACCATACAAATAGGCCTACATGTACATGCAGGGGCAGCCTAGGACTAAAATTTTGATTAAAAATTTTGATGTGAACGCCCACTTAACTTATTTTGACCGGCCCTCAGACCACAAATCAACCGGCTCTCAAGCCAAAATATCGTGCGGCCCGTTGGGAACACTCCCCAAAATCCTCGTTGCCAGTTCGCCCCTGCATATGCTCTTTGTAAAATTGGCCAGTTCTCAGTCATCGATGATAATATTTCGAGGGCAACCAATCAAATTAAAGAAGAGATTATCACTTACAATTTTCCTTTGCTTTGAGGAAATTAGGGCTTGAATATGGGTTTCCTTTTTATTGACATACATGCACACACACTGTATGTCATCCCCTTTGCTTCTTCTGATAACAATTCTGTAACCCCATTTATATTTCAAGTGTATGCCAGCTGATAATGCTCAAGCTCATCTTCAGGTTTATCCACTTCATTGAACATGCAGTAACATCATCAAAAATTGTCAAGTGCTTCAAAGTAGGCCTATAAACCACAACATTAAGAGGGATTAATGAAAGAAACAAGCTTGCTCATTCGGTCTGTCTTTATATGTTGTCCTCACATAAACAGAATATCAAGCATGGCTATCAAAGCCAAATTCATATATTTCAAACTTTACTTCAAATTCGAATACTTTATGTTAAAAACTATGTCCTTTATCTTGTACCGGCATATCATCAAAACAAAAAGTTATTGATTCCATTATCTTCTTTGACTTTATTTATTTATTCATTTTATTTTTTTTTTCATTTATTTCATTTCCAGGCAAGATGATAACAAAGATGTGTACATAGAGAACATCACAAAGATAGCAGAACAGAACCACAGTATAAAGATTTACATGATTTAGCACCAGCCAATGCCTGGGGATCACCTAAAAGAATGTTAAAATTCTGTTGAGAGGCTCTCCACATTGGTTGGTGCACACATAAAACAAAATAATGAGGTAAGGTAAACATATATATGTACTTGTAACTAAAATTAAAAATTAAACATTAAAAATTAAAAAGATACACAATAGTAGTACTCTCCGCCGTTAACATTTCTGAGTAATCTACAACAGAATACATCTGATTAATTGAGATATATGATATGACAAAGGCAGTAAAATTTCTGTGTATTACGGTACTATGGAATAATTACAGAGAATCAGGTTATCAGAAAGAAGATTTGGAAAATTCAAAAGAAAATTACGGAATATTATTATTGATTCGTAGGAAAATTACAAAAATAGGAATCAAAGTATGAAGGAAAAACCATAGGCAATAGCAGCAGCTATTAAATAATACCTAAATTAAACTCAAGAAAAGAGAGAAAGTATGAGAGACTTTTGACTAATAAGAAAAATTAAGTCATATTTCCTACAAATTAGGCAAATTGACCAGACATCGGAAACATATACCTATGTGTACGTGCAGGGGCGGATCCAGGATTTTGTACAAATGCAGGTTTATAAATTTTGCTTTGAGGGAGACCAGTATTTTTTTGGTCTCGCCAGCTCTCGAAAATTCGCTCAATGGGAGGGGGGGGGGGGGGTTATGGGGGTCTACTTTCCCTCCATAAATCTGTGACAAGCAAAAAAAAAAAAAAAAGGAGACCCGTATTTTGGGGTTCTTGCCAACTCTCGAAAAGTCGTTCAGTGGGGGGGGGGGGGGGGGGGGGGGA